>OX381713.1:42291576-42764076 GCA_947462335.1 Harmothoe impar | reverse complement strand
TAGCCTACTTATCCTACTCGTGTGTGAATTCATATTAGCCTTCTCAATTAAATTTCCAATGTTATTTCTAGGAATATTTGTAACTATTAAAGTGTAAAATTACATTAAAAGACGCACATTTACAAGAACAAAATTGTAATAGATAAGGTTCAAGGCAAAAGCAGGTACCCATGGGAAGCTCCTCTCAATACCCACATGGGGAGAATAAGACTCACAGATTTTCTGTAATCAGTGTAATCAGTAATGTGTAACATACCAGCCAATTTTTATCCCGCGATCTCTTTCTGTGAGAATTGAGCATAGCATTACGTCCAGACTATGTAGTCAACCCAGAATTCATATAGAGATGTCGGGACAGTCATAGACCATCAATTGTGAGGCAAAAAGGGAGGAACTCTGCTCACACCTATTCTCTCAAGATCCAAGTGACGTGAAGACAAGGAACGATGGCAATGTAGTAGCGGGCCATACATTATGGCTATTACAATAGCATTTTTACAGTTCCATTAATTCTTTTTCTCGGCCTTGGAGATAGGCAGTACTTCCCAACACTCTCCTGATCAAGCTGTCTCTAGAGGTGGCAACCAATAAACTTTGATCCCTTTAACGCTGTAAGGATGGCATGTTGGCAGAAGATGACAATTGTCGTTATGATGCACCAATGCAGCACTGGGCAGTAACTGCTGCATTAGTACATCATGCCGACCTCTTAAGGTTGGCATGATATGCTTGAATGCAGCATTGGCGAGTTACTCGTCAGGCTGCGTTCATGCATCAGAATAACCTAGAGGCTTAGTCTGAGCATAATGTTGTTGTTGTTGGGAAAACATTATTGGCAAACATTCGTTGCACATAGTCAAGCCTTTTAACTCAAGCCAAATATAACAAGATAACATGTATGAAGAATAGGAAACAAGTAGATCACTACAAGGTGCGTTATAGCACATGACACAGTGCTATGCAAACATCATATTCATAAGTAATTAATATACTCTCAATGAAAATCATAGAGCGACATCAACATTTAATCAACACAATGATCTACACAAATGGAGGTACTTTACGGATCTGAAGGTATTATGCCGTCCTTAAAGGGCATCCTTCACCCTCTCACCCCCATGAACACATAGATACCATCTGTACTATAGGTGACAAACATGAACTGATAATTACAGGAAGAGCTCCTCATCATCACGTGCTGACACATAATATGTCTCGTGTGAATTGTATAAACAATTCCTTACCTGATTGGGGATAAATCAATATTGTATATTTTGTGCAAATGTAGGGTATTCATAGATGACTGCATGTATGACATGATAAGTTTTAATACCTGATAGTCCCACATATTTATCATGAACATTAAACAAACTTTTTCATTATTTTGAATAGAGGAAATCTGCTTGGCCTTATCGAGGTGTATCTATACAGACTTGTTCACTCACATGGCTGCACACAGGGAAGCCATTGACCTTCAACACTGCTATCTAGATGAGATAACAGATAACACTTAGATAACACTCTGTATAGGGTCTAAGTATCTGTCTGTAGGTCCAAATCCTACTAAGGCCAGGCAAATAGATACTGGGTATCAGCACCGCGCAAATACAGAAATCGTTAGCCATTAAAACTTGTTATAAACTAATAACTATTTTGCTTATCATGTCAATTACCTTAGATTTAACCCATATTTAACACCTTTCTCAGGTACATTGTGCTAGGGAAATTTTATCATGCAGCCTATAGTTGCATACCCATAGAATAACGTCAATAAACGCCCTCACCATATTCTTCAGTCCTTGGAGATAAGACACCAACTATTTATCTGATTGCCCTACTGTGTTATCATTCATGCACTGTGCTCATAGGTGGGTGCTCAGCCTGAGACAACAGCTCCTCCTCTCTGCAGGCTGGTACCTAGACGCACCAGGCCTTAAGCATTACTCCTCCAGCACCCCAGACAGCAGTACAGCAGCAGCAGAGCGCTGACACTACCAGAGACAGCAGCAAGCAGCAACACAGTCAACATGGTGGAGGCATTCTACGGGAAATGGGAGTCCACGGTCTTGGATAAATTTGACGAATACATGAAGGCTCTAGGTAGGTGTCACTGTGAGGTGTCATGGTCAGTGGTTGCATTGTGTGTGGGTGTGGGCTCTGGGGGTATTCATGGTGCCCTGTGGTCGGGGTGTGTCTCTGCTCTGAGCATGGCACCAGCACTGTATGAAAACGCATACAATAAAAGGATAGAGTCACCTTGAGTCAGTCAGATACCTTGATACCCTAATTTCCCTTTATTCAAGCATTCTAATCTCTCTTTTTCTGTGTGAATTATGGTAAGGTTTGGGTGTCATCTTTCCATTAGAAGAATGACTAACAGTCTTATCGTACATGCATTGAATAACTAGGTAGTTCAGTTTTCGTCTCAGGGTATGTGTCCGACCCTTGTTAAATCTACCCTAGGTGTCTTGTGATAGTAGGTGAGAACTACCCATTATGTAGCTGGACGAGGAACTGCATTAATATTCAATGTTCAATGAAACAGTGGCATAGTCTTGATCTTAGCATTCACTGAGCATATTGGAAAGGTGATGACATGATGAAGAGATAGCATTGATATGGAATAATTGATTTCTATTAATGCTGTTCATTCATATAACCATACAAGCCAATTGCTATAACCTGATCCCAGCTATATAGATAAGGCATGTTATAGTAACACTATAGTGGCTATGCTGTATTCCCTGGTTACCTTAGATACCCTCAGTAGATCAATAATACTGTACTCAATGACCGCAGTGCCTCGTTCCCACAGGCACCACCAGACAACAGCCGTCTGGTAGGGCTGATCGATAACGAGGCCATCTGTGTCTATCCTGCCTCCTGCACACAGCCTCCGCCTACCTCTCCTCCCGCCCCACTTTAAAAAAAGTACCCATTCTGTCGCGAGAGGAGAGGTGGCATAACCCATCACGGTCTATTCCCATACTGCCATCCTTGGTATATAATGCATCTATGTTAAATCATGCAGTAGTTCTTTTAGTCTAGACCAAGACTGCTAGGGAGTGGTAGTATTTGATGCAGAATGGGTTGGGTTTGAGGGAAAGGCATACAAGAGTTTGACCTCTCCTGAGGAAAGGGGTGTACAACCAATTTTAGCCGCTATTTGGGGGAGGGGTGGAGGGGGAAACCATGCCAAAGCGCTGTAGACCACTCCCCAATGATAGTGGGTGCCTCGGCTTGAGATGTGAACGTCTCATGTCGTTTTGTCATGATATTGAATGGATGAATCACCAGTGCTACATCCTTGCAACATTGTTATTTATTCAAATTTATTTGATTTGTTTCAGAGGTCAACTTCATTTTGAGAAAGGCAGGGGCACATTCCACCACAACAATAGACGTGTCACCCCTGGAGGGAGGGCTGCACTGGCAGTACAAGATTGCCTTCAAAAGTGGAGATTTGAAATTCAAGTATGGCGAGGAGTTCGATGAAGTTACCCCCGATGGCAGGGCTGTTAAGGTATAATGTCATGAATGCTGTTATCGCTGTTATGCTTAGGCCACTGAAAAATATATTTGGAATCTCATCACTATGCAGACACTAACGATGACGAGTGCATCTTTTAGATCTTTCTCTCTTTTTGATAGGGGGCTATTCAGTACCGAGTCTAATAATACTGCATGGACTCTTTGAGGTTGAAAGAGAGGCTCAGCATTATTAGACTCAGGGAAACGGGTCCAGCATTGCCAGTCTTTCGGGCCATGTATGGTGAGTCCAGCCTGAATTAGGCTCCAGCATCGTCTGACCCTCACCTAAGTGCTTGACCCTTGTAGAAGAGTTTTATTTTTAAAAACATAGTCAGCTGCTCAGCGTCAGGTGGACGCTCACATTTTTCTCAGTGTACATACACGTACGTATAGGATCCTGGATGTAGCAGTTGTTTGGTTACTACCAGTAGCGTCTTATCTATCCCCGGTTATCTTCATTATCTTACTTCTTCAGAGTTTGGTGACAGTTGACGGAGACAAGATAATCTGGGTGCAGGCAGGTAAACCATGTGACGGCATCGTGACCCGCCACATAGAGGACGACGGACAAACCATGGTCGAGGTGAGGACTGAAGTTCTTTTCTGATCTGCTCACTTTTAGAGAGAATGCCACAAGCCGAATATACCACATAATGTAGGAAATTAGAGAAATTCTCTTATAAGCCAAATTCCTTCTTTGGAATTTTTGGTCACAATTCTGATCTGTTTTTCCCTTCTCCAGCTTCGAACAGAGTCTATCTACGTAGTATTAATAGTAATATGGATCAGCCATGTAAAATATGAATTCTGCTGTGGTGTTTAGAGGGAGGGGTAGAGAAACCGTTGGACATCCACCAACTTGTTGTTTCAAACTAAGCAATGTCTGCTAGTGTGGGGCACTGAATTCTGATCCCACTGATATTGTCGCTATTCTTTTTTTCTGATATTGTTTCACCTATCTGATTATCGGTTGTCTGCATATTGATAAACTTGTCAAATATAGTGATGCTTGTTATCGATAGTAATATGAGGGTAACGGTGTAGCAGATTATGTTTCACACAACCCGATAATCTTATTGAGTTTACTGACTATAACAATTGCATAATTTACCCTTTTCAGGTTTGTACACTAAAAGGGAAGGATGTTGTGTGTACGCGGAAGTACAAAAAGATCTCATAGGACGCTGGCAATCAACAATCAAATCTATTTTTACATAACGCTATGTATTATGTGTCGAAATACCATAGTCATCCACAATTGTTGTTATAAATAAAATATATGTTTTCAAAAATATGGAGTTCTAGTGTTTGAGTAATCATCACATCACCATCTAAGGCCTACCATATAGACAGGGATCTATCTATACCCAATTATTATCCAGGTGACTAGTTGTCATGGGTACAGCTAATAACATCGTTTTCCAAACGTTTTCAAACGTTTTAATAACGTTCGGATAAATCATATTCTAAAGATTTTCATCCAAATATTTGGACACATTTCTTTTATAGCTGGTGAGGGAGGGCAGTCCTCTAGTGTACATGTTGTCCGTACGTCATGTATTTATTATAAGCTGAAACATGGCGAACATCAAGTATCTGGGGCAGTGGGAGGGAGCAGCAGAATGGTAGTAAAACCGCTACTGAACTAGCTCATAATATCATATGTTAAATCAGTGTGACAAGACCGTCTGTTGCCTCCGGCGTGAGGTGAGAATACACCTGAGGATGCACTGTCCAAATCTCCAGTATAGACATCATTCTCCCAACATTCTTGTTCTATCCTCAAGCTCTGTTGTGTAAAGCACCATACATGATACGTTGCTCAAACATGTCTGGACGCTCTCAGAGAGCAACTTCCTCGCCCGTCTCTGCTAAGAATGTTGAACCCTGGTGTCAATCCCCCACACTACCACCAACCTTCGATTCCTCAACTCACATAGGCCACCTGGTGGTAAATCCGCTAACCATCCACATATAACTTCAATTCAAATATGATATTGAATGAACTACAGGCTAGATCTCACCAGATCGATACAAGTTAATAGCTTTTGTCCGGGTGACCTCTATGACCGGGTGACCTCTATGACCGACAGGCAAGAAAAGGCATATAATTATAACCAACTTTAAGGTTGATCGCTACTCTTAACTTTTCATCCATAGAATTTCCTAATTTTTTGCCTGATGGTAGTTTAGATCATTGAGAAATGGAAAATGTAAAAAAATTAGGGGGGTCCCGGGCTACTTTTTTTAATACAGATTTTTGAAAAAAAAAAGTATTTTCTATTTTTGGCCAAAAAATCCAAAAATTGGGAAATCTTCACGATTTTTTTTCTTAGTGAACCACTGCCCACATCAATGTTATATCTTAAATAAATAATCCTATAATGTGTCCTTAAATGGGAAAAATATAATTATGGTCTAAAAACAACCCTTTTGTGAAAAAAAAGTGGTGGTTATAGGACGATCGATTAAATTTGATGCTAAATTTTTCAACAAAATCTTAAATATTAGCAAAAAAAATCCATAAACTTTTTTTTTACTTTCTCAAAAAATAGTTTAAATCATTTGCTAACATAAAAAAGAAATTTTGATAGGGGGTCCCGCGCATATTTTTAGGGTTTTGGGCCTTTAAAGTTAAAAAATAGGACAAAAACTGTCTAAATCTCATATTTAAAGGCCAAAATAATGCGTTAAAAGCCAAGGATCGGGGTAAAAATTGTATATATTTGATACTCTTGTTTGTTTGAAGCACAGCCATGAGATCTATATGAATCTCGATAATGATTTATAGGTAAATAATTCCAATATTCTAAAATATGTAAAAATTATCAAATATCACTGGCTCCAAATATATCAAATATTCAAAGTGCAATAAAATGCTCAATTTTGCTCGGAATTGTCCAATATTTGAGTATGGCTTAGTGGGAATGTACATGTATCCGGTCCCCTAATATTGGCTCATTCTGACAGGTTTAATCTATATGTGCAAAAAGCTGCGCAGTAGTCCATATTGCATGAGTAGCGATCAACCTTAAACACAATAATATTGTCTATATATTGGTGTCAACAAATTGTCTATTACATTTACCTAGATTAAGGCTAATGAACTGAAAGACAGTGTGTGCATGCACACTATTTATTATAAACTATAAATGGGCCTTGAGTATATGCCATATGGCTTGTGAGTATGTATCATATTGCTATGTCATGTACTTTGAATACTGACATTATTTTGAAAATCATTGATGAATAAATACGTATACGTTTACAATTTAACATAAAGTGTTAACCTTTCCCCACCATTTCCTTCTACAAATGCCCCATTTTAGCCCTTTTTACGCTTGCCGGTCTTGGAGTTCACCGGGTCAAAGAACTAAATCCACGGCGACAAGAACCTGCGTTAAAACGGTAACGCCCCTTTGCCGCCACTATTTCGCCGCTATTTCGCCCTGGGCGGGCACCGCGCCTTTTTCGCGGCTGTGTCACCAAAGTCCACGGCGTTAGAGGGGCGAAATTGGCGCGGCAGGGCGAAATAGCGGCGAAATAGTGGCGGCAAAGGGGCGATACCGTTTTAACGCGGATTCCTGCCGCCGTGGATTTTGGGCTATAGACTATCAACTTGTATTGATCTGGTGAGACTTAGCATACAGCGGAGCATTGTAGATCCAGACTTCATTGAATGCGAGTGATGAATTTTAAATAACAGACACCACTCCCCAGTGGGCACAAAATACAGGTCAATGTTGAATCAATGTTGAATCCACATTGATTCAACATTGACAACTGTTTATCAATGTTGATTCAATGTTCTGTGTCCACTGGGTCTATGGTATCTTTACCAATTATATGTTAAAGAGTTCCATTTTGTTACAATGGAATGATTATGGCCAGTAATGCTCATTATACTACCTGACAGCACATTAAGACCACAGGACGATTCCAAAATGATAATAACCGAACTCTATATTTTTGACTAAGAATAACAAAACTCAATTTCAGATTTTATACGACAACTGGTTACTTCTTGATTTGATTATGTTTCATACTCTATGCCGACTGTGCCCACGGCGGCCCATGTGCTTTGAAAATGATTGTTTAATCATACCCACGTGACTAAGAGCAAGATGACTTTCGAATGGCATGGTGGGATGCATGTAAACTTTAATTACAATTGATAACCTGGCATGGCAAGAATGGAAAAAATACACCGGATCCTTCTGGCTTACCTTGCTTTCAAATTAGCAACATTGCATGATAAAAGGAAAACCTGCCTAGAAGAATTTACCGTGCAGGACATGGCTATACTCATCAGCATATCCTCTATTCATTTCAATAGGGTGATCACTCATCTGATTCTTATTTGAATGGGGCTTCAGGATACGCGATTAGTATTGCCTTTCTAAGCAGCTAATTACTCTGGAAAACCGATCTCAGGGTAAAAACAAAAGACAAACAGCCACACTATTCTTACACTGCTCACCGGAGTGAATAATTCATTTGAAAAACATGCGTCTAATATAACTTGGTAAAATAAGACAACAACAGGCAAGGGGACACATAAAAAGTCTTCATACATATTGATGATTTTTCCCTCTTGGGTGATATTTTCAAACCCTTCTGCATAATTATCTCCTTTGTTATTCCTTTCATTAATTAAAGAAGACCACAGTTTTACAGCAATCCATCTTTTCTATCTTTTGTGCCTATAGGAATTGCTCCCATGGGTTTAATTGAATACCATAGAATCATACCTTCTGTTATACAAAAGATATAAAAATGATGATAAACTCATTGTAAAATGTAAATTGTGTACCTGATCGAAATGCCATATTAACCATAAGCGTGTTAAAACAATAATTATATGTTTAGATATATTCCATGTACGAGTGAATTAATGCATATTTTTATTTAAATTTCAATATGCATCCTCTAGATCAGTATAATTAATAGAGATTGATGACAGTTGACAAGAGAAGGTATGTTTATAATTATATAGCTCGCATTACGAGTAATTTATGGTATTGTAAAACACTGCTCTAGTTGAAATTCAATTTTATTCCAGTAAAAATGATAGTCTTAGGTAGGCTTACATTTCAGCAGCACTTGGCTCTGTCCATCTTTCAGTTTGAAAAAGACAAATCAGAATCCTCTAAAATAGGGAATCTCCCATTTCCCCTGGGGGTGTCTTTTGCCTTTCCCTCTGTTAGCATTAATCACACAGAACCACATCTGAAAGTGACAAGGGCTGCTCCCAAGAGTTGGGGAGCTGACAGAAGGCTCCCAGTGAGGTTCTATTACCCTGGGGGATACAGTTAAAGACGCAGTACGGCTGTGGCATGTCCTCTGCCAACCCCAACCACCAAACCCCTCTCAGGCCACACCGAAAAAGTAAACTTGTTTCCCCATCACCTCGTGCATCACCAAAATCGCCTTCTGGAGATTTTCCCAGTAAAACTTAATTAAGAAACATGACAAAATCAAATGATTATGAGCATAATTGGCATCAAGTTAAAGCATACAGTGCCTCAAAAGAAATCGACTCGAGGAAATATGCATATTTACAACGATTTAAGCCTCAGCAAAAAAAAACAATAAAATAAAATTTAAAAACCCGGCGTTATCATATTCCTCATCGCTTAGTGATGAAAAACAAGTTTATTTTTTTGAAGTGGTGCTACACCACCTCAATTTAACCAGACCACACTCTTACCCATAGCTCCCTCCGCCTCAGGGATCCACTCCCTATCCATTATACGCTTGCACTAAAGACCATTGCAGCAAGAGAAGGTGACTTTTCAGAAAAGTTGTTCATAACGTTTTTGAACATTTCTGAACTTAAAAACACACAAGTGTCCTGTGAATCTGCTGATATGAGATGTTCACAAACATAGCCATTCTAGAAAATATTATGAAGATTCCGCTAAAACCCATGTAAACAGAGCTTTATCATGAAAAAGTCACCCTATCTTGCTGCATGGGGCTATACCCTTTGGCAGTCTTTGGGGACTGACATCAACTGATGAGATGACGTCATGTTTTTGTAAAAGTCTTCTGTGTAGATGCCAAACTTGAGCCAACTGTCATGGGAGGTGACTTTCCCGCTGCGTTTTTGGTTCTCCCTTTGTGCCTGCATGGATCCTTAATTAAAAGTTTCCCGAGCAGGATTTCACTTTGTTCCCTGAAATCCGGCTCGCTGGAAGTACAGAAATAGTATCGAATGAAGTTGAGCGAACTTTGTATCTGAGAAAGTTTGGAGACCAGAAACATGACTTTCAAATTCATTATGTGATATAAAGGAAGACTCTGCAGATTAAAAAATTAAAAAGAAGAATTTATAAACAAAGAGTTTTATTCTTCTCATAATGTGGATTTACTAGTATCACCAACTTACTCACCTTATGAAAGGGGCTATTTCCCTTCATATTCACCAACCTACAACTACGGGCTGATTTAAGGTAATACGTCTTTAGCAGTACCCATCAATACCTTCTTTATCCAAATGCCTTGACGACCACAACTAGTAGATTGACGTGCAGTATGCTAAAAACAAGAATAATCTGAGCTTGTGCACTTCAGGACAGCCATTTTTGTCTTTGACCTTAGACACACGGAACTCTGGTGTCAGCACTGGGAGTCAATACAAGAAACAAATAGACATTTCCCAGATACCTGCTCAGTGAGGGATGACTGTAGCTAGGTTAGAGAGGACTGTAGGGTAACGGTTATATGACATAATTATTTTATGGCTTACGGATCACTCACAACTCAAGAGCCAATGGGACCATACTCTCGTTCCCCAATCCTTCCGAAGGAAGGCTCTGGGGACAGCCAGATGACCTTGAACTTTGGATTTTGCTGGGTCTGGGCAACCCCTGCTGGTAGGCTGGCACCAGCCAACAGGAACAGGAAATGGAGCCAGAATGTATGATGGTAGTTTTAGGTAGATTTACCATCAGCATTTCTGGTTCCATTTCCAGTTCCTGTTCGCTGGTTCCAAGCTACCAGCAGGGGTTGCCCAGACCCAGCAAAATCCAAACATTTGGCAGTTACCAGAGCCTTCCTTCGGAAGGGTTTGGGAATGAGAGTAATGGGACCAAAGCTGTTTGGGGAAAGTAGTTCCGGTACCCTGGGTGTATTATAAATGTACGCAGGTTCAGCAGAAGGATCCGGCAGCATATTGGGCAGGTGATGCCAGTGTGACCCCTCTGATACAAGTGATGACGCTCAGCTTCCCCGAGGTCAAGCTTGCACAATATTGGAGCTTGCTTGGAGGTGCAATATAACCTAATGATTAAGCCGAGCAGTCCCTGGGGTGGGCAAGGAGTCTGCCGATTGGTTCATGTAGGGCCTCTGGACAGGGGGTTAGTGGGTGGTGAGGGTGTAGGGATATGAGGCTTACACTGAAAACCCAGTTCTGATTCCAATGTAGGTCACAGCCAGGAGTGGTCCCTACCACACTCACAGTAGATGTCCCCACTATTCAATTGCTATTAAAAAATGAAATGTTTTACCTTTTATCTCCATGGATACGGACAATGAATGTTGTAAAGCCCAATAAAGGTATGAATAAAGTTGTTTACTACTCTAATCGAAAGGTTGTGGGTTTTGGTATAGGTAGTCAGTTTGAGGGCTTAAACGTTTTCACCCCAATAGGTTTTCAGTGTATTGTGGCACCTAGAAGGGTTGAACCTATAGCCTAGAAGAGGGAATAACTCATGGATGTGATTGCTATGGGGTAATCACCCTGGGAACCTCTTCAACCTGTGTAATAGGCTCATTTAACCACTTCTGTGTCTACCCATCATGTGGGTTATTGCTGTGTAGGGGCTTGGTGCTCAGCAGTCTATCATTAAGTGCCTGGAGAGGAGACTCCAGGGGTCCACACCTCGAGTGTTCCCTAAGTAAGTGCCCTAAATAATATATGAAAAGCAATGTCCCACACACAGATGGAGGACTGCCTACACTACAGAGTACTACTGCTATATAGGGAATGACCAAACCTTCGTGCTGGAGCCATTCCAAAACTTTGACTGCAGTTTGTAGAGGAATATGTCTGGAGGCGAACAATACCTACCTGCATCCTGCCGAATCGAGTAAGGTCTATGTGGAATGCCTTTCATGTATCACCCAATCAGAATGTTGATGCAGGTTCGAAGACGAACATGTCTTGAGGTGAGAAATATGTAACTGCAACTTCTGTGGAAGTTATTAATGGCTATGGAATTGTACTAGGAGTAATATTACTGATATTACTTTTGAATAGCAGTTTGTTGATTGTCGGATTCATGCTTAGCAGATTAATTAACAGTATCTGACAAATTGCCATTTCTTTGGCCATTTACAGCTAATTTCTAGACTTCTCACCATCGTGTCCACTGCCAGATTTGGCCACACAGCCAGTTGATTAGGGTAGACCTATTCTAATGATACCGCCAAGGTAAATTTAGATCACACTTCGATTGAACCCACATCAGTGGAATTTGACACTTCATCTAGTTAACGTAGAAGTGGATAAGTATGTAATCACGTATGG
The DNA here is from genome assembly GCA_947462335.1 of Harmothoe impar. Classification (NCBI taxonomy): domain Eukaryota; kingdom Metazoa; phylum Annelida; class Polychaeta; order Phyllodocida; family Polynoidae; genus Harmothoe; species Harmothoe impar. The sequence goes on along the minus strand of OX381713.1, from coordinate 42,752,012 downwards.
TCAAAGTGTAGCTAGTGGGACAGGGAACTCTATGCACTACCTATCAATGCTGTACATAATTTAAAATTGACCACACCTGCAATGTTGATTCCTTTATCCTCCGGCATAAGAGAGCCAATTTATGAGGACTAAGAGCCATATTCTAAGAGCCATATATCCGCACACATTATGCCTTTATTAGTAGTCTGTGTAGGAACTTAACGGCATGTTATAGGTGTCCAGACAGAACCCTTACACAGTAAAGCATCATTAATCAGGCGAAGCAGAATATAAAATCATTACATGACAATAGATACAGCTACAAATAAAATCGTATGGGAGAATTTATCATGCGCCATAATCCTTTCTGCACTGCATCTTTTAGTTTTTCATTTGAATCATTACAGCACTGCAAGCCTGGCAATGATAGAAGTGATTGAGGATACTCATATCCCAAGTTATGGCCCTTTTCCTTTACATCTGATAATTTTAGTAGGATCAAAACAATCAACATCATTTGCTAAGACATTTACATTCATTTTGATAAGTCAATGTTTGTTTTATGGGTTGTAGTCAATCAAGGTTTATGATGGGTATTAGACGTTTATGTCCACTGGGAATTGTGCTTTACTACCAATTCCGAAACTCAGGGCTATGGGAGGATGCTGGCCAACCTCCTGGTGACCTGGTGCATGTTGGGTCCCCCTGTAATCCCATGTCGTCTCCACCACTGTCAGTTTTCTCACGGTGGGTCAGTCATGGCTGTCAGACAAGTCATGCCCCTCCCTACTACCCTGGATACCGCAGTGTTATAATAGGGATTATAGCACTCCTTACAGACCCATAGAAAATACTTGATGAACATAATGGTAGCCAAACCTCAATATTAGGCTCATGTAGAATACAAAACACAAACCCAAGGTGCTACCTTGATTATCAAATGCGTGCAGTATCACATTCCCAGACTTTATATCGCATGTTAAAGATGGTTTTATGTGGGTGCCTTGAGAGATACGTGTGCAGATCACCGACTTGTTCTGACAGTTGCTGCTCGGTGGAACATCATACGGCCCCTTCTGTGAATAGGAATGGCTATATCTGCATTACTAACCAGCTGAGGACCTATTACTCCCAAACCGCACATCACTTTCCTTATTGCAGAATTTTGTTATTTGAGGCGAACATCTATGTTTCCAAACAACAAAAGAAAGCTCCCCTGTCAAAACCCTGAAGTTTATTTTGTCAAATTTATTTAGTCTAGATTGCCTTTGACATTTATATATTTAACTCTTTGAATACCAGTTTCACTTCAGAAAACTAATTGAAAATAATATATGGAAGCACAAAGCCTTCATTTGTTTTGAACAGAAAGGTGTGCGCTATATATAAACTTATAAGTGTTAAAGTGTTTTTCAATATCCTTTGTGTAATGAAGTTGTTGAGATAAGCTTTGTTGGTGATGAAAGCCCTTCATGTAAGAAGCCCAGAGGGGTGGTGGAGCTACTCAGAAAGCTAAAGATGACTGAGCTGCTCCCCATTTTACTGATTAGGTTTCTGCACTTTAAGTGAACTAAAAAGATGGTGTATGTCAGATAAGACTGCAAACAACATGAAGCATGCAAATACGCAGGGGCGGGGTTCTCAATGAGAATCTTTCAAGTTGTTGAAATAATTCCCTTTCATTATAGAGAGATACATTTTCATGTGATTTTTAAAGGTTCAGATGTTAACTTTCGGATTTTATAATTATACAAATAAGGGTGCAAATTTGAATTTGAAAGACACAGTTTCCTATTACTGATTATCATGTATTGCACAGTTTTTATCACGGTGAGATGATCTTGGGAGTACAGCCATAAAGTAAAAGGAATAATGTAGATTTAGTTACTGATTTCTATTACTATAGATATAATTTATATCATACAGTTAAAAATTATTTTGCTTCAATGCTAAGAAAGGCACACTAAGTAATAGAATCAGTAAGATGCACTTGCAATGTGTAACCAAGAAGAATCATCAACTCAAAAATCAATGTTGTCATTTAATTGACATGGAAAAAAGGTAAAGAAACAGGCATCACTCCAACATTGTTGTAACTTCTGTATTTATAACATGATATCTGGGTAGGTGCTGCAGGAATAGATAACACCCTCAGGGAGGAGAAATGGTGGTGACAAGTTGCCAGAAGGATGGATGCAGGCTCATCTGTAATCGGAACATACTAGCATGGGTATACGTTTTACATGAAACGCTTGCCCTAAGGGAAGTGTATGGCCCAGTGTAAGTAACAACCATTCCGGCTTCGCTGTTATTTGATGTATGATTATGTCCTGAAGGCAACTAGATAGCAGACCATCAACTTATGTATCATGAGATGTAAGACACGACTAGAGTTCAGTTTAAGTTGATGAGGCTTTTTGAAATAGGATAGCTATGGATGGTATTATTTACGACTTACACATGTAAGTGAGGGACTATATTATTGTCTAGACCTTTTTTAAGGACATTTTGACATGTTACTTTAATCAATTCACTGTTATTTTGCAGAAATGATAATGTACTATCGCTATAGCACCATACATTCATACAGAAATATATACAATTAATTATTTAATTAATTATACTAGGCTGATAAGCTACTAAACTATGTATATATGAACACAGCCAGCCAGAAAAGTAACAAAGGACATCATATGTAGAGCCTTATCTTCAGGGATAACTGGTGAGGTTTCTCCTTCCAATATGAGGAAGATACACTCTAAGAAAAGTGTGTTGCGTTTACACACGTTTTGCAGCCACATTTAACACACTTTTGTTTTGTAGTACACTATACACTATTCAAAGTGTGTTACTCTGTTACGCTACTCAAAGTATGTTACTCTTTAAATGTTCACACTGATTTTAGAGTGTATAGGTTTCTAACAGTACACATTTCCTCAGAAAACACCATATTAATATGACATTAATACATTGTTCAACAGTCGCCTGCCTCCTTTTAGAGCACCTTTGATACCCTTTGTAGATAAGGCTGTACTGGACTGCTCCTGTGAACACCAACCTGATGTATGGTGGATCATTCTAGTGCATGTTTATGCCCTTCGTGGATGTGTACAAGTGGAAAGGTCAAACATGAGGTACATAATGTGTTATATTGCCACTTCCCTTGGGAAATTAAAGGCTTTGGGGTGACCTAGAGATTGTTTGGTACTCATGGAAATCCTAGCCTGAGGGTTGAGGTGGTGCATTGGGGTTTTCTGTGAAAAGGCAATCCATATGAAGCAAGCTGTCTCTATCAAATTGGGTTTCTCACATCAGTTTGGCAGGAGTATGGCCAGTTGTCAATGTATTGCTATTTGCATTCAAACTATCTGCAAAATGTGTATAACTTACAAGCTTTTGTTATATTTGTAAGTTAACAGTCTCATCTGGGAATGTCTACTTGTATTAGTGTAAGGAACTTACATTTGGATTGCTTTTCACTCTGGTTCACCCCAGGTTAAGGACATATATTTTTGTTTGTATTAGCATTAAGATACCTAAAATTACAAATCAGATCACAAACGCGATCATGGTGGTTGGTGAGGGGATGGGTAATGGGAGCCCTAGTGCTGACAGTACCAAAGATACATAATATTTAAGCCTGATTAGTCTCTGTCGTTTAGCCAACGCCGACAAGAGCATATTTCAAATTCATTATTTAGATTCATATGGGATTCCAGAAGTTTCATGTGTTCATTAATAAAGCATTCCACATTTTACAAGACTGGTTATGACAAGCTTTGTTATCATATCAATTTGAATCATTTCAAAAGGGGCACGCCTATTTGTAGCAGCTCTGTCCTTCTCTCATTTTGGAAAGGACAAATCTAAATCCTCTAAAACTGGGAATGGCTTATTTCCCCTTAGAGGGCTCATTTTCCTTTCCCGCTATCAGATCTAATTATGCAAAGCACAGCTGACAGTGACAAGGGCTGCTCCCAAGAGTTGAGGACCTGACACAGGGTTCGCCTTGAGATTCTGTTTCTCTTGGGGAAAGAGTAAAATGATTCACATTGTCGTGCCAAGTCATTTGCAAGCACACCACAGCGTGTACACTCTATTAGAGAGATCATTTTTGAACAACAGGGGGGATTGGTGGACTTGGAGGGGGCCAATTAAATTTTCACCCCTTGAAGGGGGGGGGGGGGGAGACCAAAAAGATTGCACCCCTTTTATTTTGCGAAAAAGCCAGGCAGTTACTACAGCTCAAAGGGGCCGGCCGCGTTCAATTTCAACCTGCCTGGGGGAGGGGGGGGGCTGAAAAAATCTCGACCTCCTCCTGTGGGGAGGGGGGGGGGATTCGGACCTCTCCCTAACACTAAATCGCCAATTTTACACCAAACTCCCTCTGAGACCCATGCATTCACCCTTCATACAATTATACTACCTTTTGGGAAGTCTTTTGGGACTGACATCAACTGATCAGGTTTTTCTAAGAGTCTTCTGTGCAGATGCCAAAGTTGAGCCAACTGTCATGGGAGGTAACTTTCCAGTTGCCCTTTTGCTTCTCCCTTTTGTATCTGCCCGTCTCCTTAATCAAACGTTTCCTGTGCCATGCTTCACTTTGTTTTCTGGAATTCGACTCAGTGGAAGTAAAAAAGAATATTAGCAAACCAAATTGGCTACCTGTATTTCTCAGATAGTTTGGAAACCCAAAATAAGACTTTATTCAAAATATGAAATGAACAGGAGAAGTTAAGAGTAAAGGATTATTTGCAACAGGCGTAGTAGCTTGGTGCTCATGAACACTCATGGATATTAGTTCCTAAGAACCACATTAGGGTGATGATAGAGGCACTGAAGGGGTTCCATGCGACCCTTTTAAAGTGGCTGCCTACTTTGTATAAGATCTACAGGAGTATCTTGATTTACCCAAACTTTGTTCTAGGTACCTCAGGTCATCCTTAGACCAAAGGCCAAAAGACATATTGATGATCCCGACCTACTTTTATATATATATAGAATTTTGAAAATTCAAAGAAATGCAGTGAGGCCAATGAAGCCCGATACCTTCGACATTACACTAAAAGATCCCCATGTTGTGAGAGTGACCCTGTACTGCCCTTTCCGTCATTAGTGCATCAGTTTGATCCCAGGGGAATGCCTGGGCAGTGACAAGATCAGGTATGATAAAATGCTGTCCTCTGCTGGGAGAGTGAATCATCCCTGGTAAAGTACTGCCCCCTAGTTATGTGCAATCCTATGTGCAGTGTTTTAAAAGCTTTAGGTCATGTTACATGACTGTAGCGCTGATCAGTTATGGAGATATCTAATTCATGTACTAAATAAATGATGTATTTCTCACCGAGTTTTATTCTTTTCCGAGCACTTCCTCATATTGGGCTTTATGATGTATTCATTTTTTAACAACATGTAAGCAGGGCCGTGATATTTCACACAGGCTTTCACCCCTCCCTCCCCCTCCCCCCTGAAGGAATTTGATGTCCCACGCCCCTGAGGGGTCGAAGTCCATATCCATGTGTGCACCCGTTTAGAAACATGGTGAAGTGCAGCCTTTTTCGCTCAATACAGGTTATATGTTACCCAACCTGGTCAAGGCCAAGGGGTTGACATTTTTTACACCTCCCCAAATCCCCCCTGCTGTTAAAAAATGAGCAATCCCTTATACTCACTTACTTACCAACAGGGTAAAAAGGGGCTGTTTCCCTAGCCCAGATCTGCAGGGTGATTTATGATGTGAGGGTTGACGTTGGTGCAGTAAACGTGATTACACATGCCACCTCAGGAAAGGTATGCCTCTATATCAAATTTATACCACAACTGCTAATTGTAGAAATCAATATGTAGCCAAGTGATGTGAACCCAACAATAACATCCATCATAAGAAGGGTATATAAACGTTAAAGTAGGTACTTGTTTTTCGTCACCTACGCATGAAAATGTAATCAGAGTGCTTATTCTGGATATGGATAGGGAAATGTAGATACTCAGCAAACAATTTATACATTTCTGTCTCCCTCAACCTCTACATGGATGTATGTGCTGTAGAAAGACAGAAGTATTTCTGAACATCAAGACGGCCATTTTGTCATTGACCTGACATGTCGTGTCAGCACTGGGTTCAATACCAGAAGTGGGCTGACAGTTTCCAGATACCTGCTCAGTGAGAGATGACTGTAGGTTAGAGGCAATAGTCAGGGTTAGGGTTCTAATGATAATATATTCAATGGTTTATGTAGAGGTCAAACCCATATCCAGCTCAGCCACTCAAAAGTCAGGACTTCTTGTCACCAATCATATTAGGTATATGTTGACTGTAGCAATAGTTGTCACAATCTGATATACCCAAATATAAAAGTTGGGGTACACTGTAAACAGTTGGTTGCCATTTTTGTAGGTGTACAGTAGAATCCTCTGTAGGTGTACAATTTATTGTAGGTAAACAGTAGAATCTGCTTTAAATCTACAGTAGCTGCTGTAATACTACAGTATAATCTACTGTTTACCTACAGTTACCTTACAGTGTTGTAAGCCTATATGTAACACATGTGTCTGCAGGAGGTGACAAGGTGTGTTGAACTAAATCATGCAACTCATTATTGATCAGTTAAGTCATGAAAGAACAGTGCATTACATCATTATGCTGCCCTTGAAGGGGCAATCTCACCACTCACACTTAACCACATACTAGTAGTAGACTAGCACAGTACTCAAATTGTGAGTGGGATATGGTCGGTGATTATGCCACTTTAAAACCACCTGGATAGCTGGAAAGGCTTGGAGGTCCAATATAAGTCAAGCCCAATTGTCCCTGAGGTAAGGAAGATGATCGTCAATTGGTCCATGAAGGGCCTCAAGACAGGAAGTCAAAACGAGGAGGGGATGGTGAGGGGTGCAGTTTTTTTTTAGCCTGATAGTACAAGCAATATGTGCATGATTTTCAAGGCAGTGTGAATTTTTTCATAAAAGCAAGAGACTTGGCATGTCTGAAGTCCATATCCACACCAATAAAATCAGAGGTGGGGCCACCGCAAAATATCGTTATTTTGCCTGTAGCGGCCATTTTAAGTCAGCCATTACCAAAAAATCTGTTTTCTTCAATCAAGCAGCAACTAAATACAGTACTGCAACAAAAAAGGTGTCTAGACCTATGTTTTCAGGGTCACAGAATATAATTATGCAATGAGAAATGAGGTAGTATGGCTAGTTTGACTATGGCGGCCATTTTGGTTCTGCCATTACCAAAAATTGTGTGGTCTTTAATAACTTCACAACCAAATGGAGTATTGAAGCAAGTAAGGTGTCTATACCCACATTTTCAGGGTCAAGGAACAATGTGATGCCGTCAGAGAATGTTTATAATGCATAGTTTCACCAGGAAGCTGTTTCACCTCAAATGACAATGATTTGTGAACCCCACAAATGCTATATGGACTATGGCAAAACATATTTTTCTCAATTACTTCAAAACTAGATGTGATACTGCCAAAAATAAAGTATCTATACCCATGTTTTCAGAGGCAGAGAATACTATTATTTTAGTAGAAAAGGTAATTTATGCCTAGTTTTGACAATGGCAGCCATTTTCTTCAGCCATTACCCAATAACATAAATTCTTGAATTACATCACAAAGACTCATTGCAACAAACAAAGTATTTATACCCATATTTCCATGGTCATAGAACAACATTGTGCCATCACCATGTTTGAAATGTAAAAGCTGTTGGGACAATCTTAACCACTAACAACCATCCTCTCATTATGCAACCCCTCCTGCCAAGATACCCTCTCACGATCAATGTCCCACCCTTCATCTCAAGGTACTACCAATATCCCACCCTCCCTCTCAAAGTACCTCCTCCCACTCAATAACCCTGCTTGCCTCTCGGGGGGACCCTCCCTGCCAGAAAGGGGCACACATGTACACTGCAAGTAAAGAAGGAGGAGGGCATTGAGGAACAGGGAGGCATTGGTAATCAGGGAGATATTGAACAAGAGATAGGACAATTTGGATACCTCAGAGGAATGTTCTTAGACCTGCAATGAGATTTCAAAAATCCTGGAATAGTGGTAGATGTTCAGGGATACTAGAGGTGAGATAGGGGAGGCTAGAAGAGAGCAGGGGATGCTGGAGGAGGATAAGGGTGACTTGATGAGAATAGCAATTACTGCAGGAGACTGGGGATATCGGAGCAGAAGGGATAAGGGAGGGAAGGTAGTGTGAAAATAAAAGAGAGAGAAGGGGAATTACGGGAAGGGAGGTAAGGGGATGTGGATATGACGGGAATATGATAAATGTAGGTAACATACTATTTCAGTGGACTTTCAAGGGGATAAGATGGGACACAAGGATAGGCAGTGAGAGGGTAGGACAAAGGTGTTTGGCATAGGGATATGGAAATTTTTGTGTGAATCTATGGATGCCCTTGGGCAGGTCTTGAGAATATAGACTCTCAAAGAGTATGCATGGGCAATGCTTGGCTACCAGACCAAGGTTATTCATTTCCTGCCACTGGCTGACCACTGTTTCTCTATACAAATGCTTTTTGTGGGGATCTCTGTTATCAAAGGTTCTATACACTATTACCAGGCTGTAACATCAATTAACACCCTATAGGGGGTTGGTTAAGTATATCCTATTTGCCTTCATGTTTCCTTAAGTTCTAGCTAGTTCTGTGTAATAGGAAATCCCATAGGCGTAGGCAACCAGGCTTATCTCCAAAATTCATTGAACAAGCAATACGACCAAAGGGACATCAAGGTAATCAAAACCTATCTGCCACAGTGTCATATTGGGTGGTATTCTGTGTTAAAATCTGCTAGTAGTATCTAAAAGGCTGATTAGATGGTGCCCTACATATACCACCTATGCCTTAGCACTGTGGGGAATCCGGGAGAACAAACACCTCATTCTGGGTTCTCATTGCATATACATAAGTGGGCAATAATAAGTGTCCCCTATGAGATTGTGGAAGATTAGGAACCTTGCTCTCACCATATATGTAGCTTCTCCAAGAACTATCTTGGACGTGTCCCCATACTTCTCCCCTCACCCATCCCCTGTTCCCACCACATCAATCTGGGTTGGGCAGGATGAAACTGTTTAAGACAGAGGGAGGGGGCCAATCACTACCCTTCCAGTTATGATATCATGCATCATAGCTCATTATCTAATACTCAAATGTTGATGGGATGGGACTCTCAGCCCTCCCCCACCAGGAGCACTTAGCCATTAGTCAAAATTTGATCTATACTATACTGAAAAGAGCTACTATGTGTTATGATATTGTTCCCCTTTCTTTCTCTCTTTTCTTCTCTATTCTTCCCTTTTCGCCTCATCCTTTCTTTATCTTAGCAGGGGGGAGACAAGACCTGTCGGCTCCCCCTGGATCAGCCAATGTAGAGATAGTGAACAATAATGGATGACACTGGCTAAGGCAACGGTATCATCAGCATATAATTTCCTGAACTGAGTCTAAACTAGCATATATTTTGCTTGATGTCATGAACAGTGAAGAGTTTGGATGCAAAACGACATAAGCGCCATTTTGAAATTGGGGACAAAGTTCTGACAAAAATATAGATTGGGGATTGTAAAAAATAATTTTCCAACGATTTTTCCAAGATTCATTATTTTTCATCTCATTAGGACTTACTTAAAACGCACTCTGCTACCATAGTACAAAAATTGACCTCAGGGTGTCTTTACAAAAAGCACTACATGCTTCAATTCTGGGATGGAGATATGTCGTTTTGCATCCAAACTCTTCTACTGTATTTAGCATCCTCACATAATGGAGCATAATTATATTATGTGTGTTGATTTACATCAGCTTCATGATCATGACTATCTACTTCCACACAAGCATGTGCAGTATTATTATGAAACTATTACATATTAGAATTTGTATTCCAGTCTTGCCGAAAACTTTTTATGCACACAGGCCAATGTGGCCTGTGTAGCAAGGTCTTACACAGGCCATCTGTCTTTTACACAGGCCACATGAGATTAGCGTATATACATTGATGTCATATAGGGGATTTTATACAAATTTATATTGATGAATACAGGTGATTTTTTAATGAGAACTGTCAAAATGTATTGAGAAATGTGTAAATCCATTGGATAATGGTTACATGAGCATAACTTTGCTTCTACTAGGTCTATGTGAAAAATTCTTTCACTGCCAGAAAGCTAAGATTGTGGCCGGCCATTGTGGCAGATGTCTGATACCATACAACTGATAGCATGGTATTGTTATACGACCATGATAATATTAATTTTGACCCCTCAATATACACATTCACTGCGGAAAACATATTTTTTTGTCAATGGGTAACCAGAAATCGTTTTTCAGGAGGCCGTTTCACCTCAAATGAAAACAATTTATTGAGGCCTGCAAATGGTATATGGACCCTCTCAAATGCTTTATGGGTGCCGTATATGCTTAATGAAAGGGTACCCGACCATCATATAAAGCATTTGCCACACCCATAAAGCATTTGCCGTAGTCCATATAGCATTTGTGGGGTCCACAAATCATTGTCATTTGAGGTGAAACAGCTTCCTGTTGAAACTATACAAAATAAACATTCTCTGACGGCATCACATTATTCCTTGACCCTGAAAATGTGGGTATAGACACCTTACTTGCTTCAATACTCCATTTGGTTGTGAAGTTATCAAAGACCACACAATTGGTTGGTAATGGCAGAACCAAAATGGCCACCATAGTCAAACTAGCCATACTACATCATTTCTTATTGCATAATTATATTCTGTGACCCTGAAAACATAGGTCTAGACACCTTTTTTGTTACAGTACTGTATATAGTTGCTGCTTGATCGAAGAAAACAGATTTTTTGGTAATGGCCGACTTAAAATGGCTGCCAAAGCCATAATAAAGGGATTTCTCAGTGGCCCCACCTCTGAAATTCATCGCATGGATATGGAGTACAAGCGTGAGAAGTTTCATGCGTTTATGAAAAAATTCACACCTATTTCACATATTGCCTGGACTATGAGGGTGCATAAAGTGTATACATGTAGCATACAGAAAAGGCACACCTTATAGAAAAGCCATATTTCATACATTGGCTGGCCGAGAGATGTATGTCAGGAGATGAAAATGGGGAATGGGGTAACAACAAGGTTGAAATACCTGACAGGTTATTCTCTGTCATTTTAGAGAGACATCGGAGAGACGTTGGAAAAGGGCTGGAGTATATCTGGAATACACAAGAGGAATGCAAAATCAATACATCTACTTTTTCTAGCTGGGCCAAGTAAAGCACTCATTTCTCAGAATTATCATTGCCATAGGGTAATCACCTAGTAACTATGGGAATACCTCCTATATGGACAAAATACTCTGTTATCCACTTTTGAACCTGCAGGAGATTGTCGTAAAGGGGCTTAGTGCTCAGCAGTCCATAGTTAAGCGCCTGGAGAGGAGGCTCCAGGGGTCCACACCTATAGTGTTCCCCAAGTACTGTCCTAAATGAAATATGAAAAGCAATGCCCCACACACAAAAGGAGGACTACGTCCTATATGGAATGACCCTACTTCCTTACAGCAGCTACTCTAATAATGGCTGCTGCTGATAAGGTACTAAGCTGAGCGATGATGACCCACTCTGGACAGTGCACACCGAGCTGATCGAAGCCTGATGGATCATTCTTGCATGTACTTTTCTACCATTGAGCACCAATAGACCCAATTCCTTTACCTATGCAGACCAAAAGTGATGCAATACTTAACGTGATTCTGTTCATACTCCTCTTGACTGTTTGTATAAGCTGATAAAGTTCTGTGATGGTCAAACATGGGATAGATACAATCCCTGCAAACAATATCTCAAGAGAAACTCGTGCCATTCTTGTGTCATAACTCGAGAATTTCAGAAGTTTCTGGAACATTTTCTGGACATTTTCTTGTGTCGTATTCCTTGGCATTTACTGTAGTGAAACGGAGAAATACATATCTTCATTCTACTTGTGTAATTTTTGGTTATTTGCAAAAGTAAAGCTCGGGAAATACACATCACCATTGAACATGTCACTAGGAAGGTTCACTATTCTCGAGAATCTCCCGTGTCCATCTTGTGTATACAGATTGTGCTTTTTCTCGGGTAATACCAACATTATTTTCTAACTTGTGTCATCCTTGAGTTCTGTTTTGAGGGATGTCATATTACATTCTCTTGGATATATCGAAGGCTTTGTAACTACATACACACAGACTGTTCGGTACTGAGGAGAGCCCTAGCCTGAGGGTTGAGTCAGTCAAGTGGGAAAAGCGACCCAGCTGAGGCAAGTTTAGTTTGTTTAGAATGATTGCAAATTCTCTGGTCACTTGACTAAGAATTCTCTGAAGATATGTGTACAGGCAAGGGGAAAGGGATATCCGACGAAAATGTCAACTTTAAAATTGATATCATAAGCTTTAGATTGATATATTACACAAGAGGATAGCATTTCTAGTTTTTGAGAAATGGCTATATGAATATGGGTGGGCATGGCCCTGTCCAAACCCCCAATTAGCTCTAAGTCTCATAGTTTCCAAGATATCTCTATCTAATTAGCATAATTAGAATAGTTAGAAAATGATCATACATTTTCCTCCTATCGGCCATAGCGTTTGATCGAGAAATGATAATTTTCTTCTGTTTTGACCATAGTAATCCTTGTGAATCATTCTATCAATGGGCTTCTTTATTTTCTGTATTTGGAAAGAAAATCATGTTTCCATGGCAACACATATCAACAAAGACACTCTTTTAGGCTCTAAAACGTTCTTTTTGCATTCCAAATAAGGAAGCTTTTCACTAAAAATGGAATGTTTTGTATAAAACTACTGAATTCTCCAGAAAAAAGTACCAAAAAACAAATATTAGCCTGTTTCTTCCAATTTAGGCCATGGTGGAGCCCCCTGGTGGCTAAAATTGGTACTAATCCCGCGGGGATACCCCTTTCTGCTTGCCTGCTCACATATATCCATACACACTTAGAAGATACACCAAAAGGATATAGCTGCATACAACTTAATACTCCCTAACCAAGGTCCTACACTGATATTCTTTGGGTCCCTATACGAACCATCTCTCTAGCCTAACCAGGTTAGTCATTTTTTGGCTCCTCAGATGACCAACATAGGTTAATTAATATTGTCATGTTGGTCAGTACCAACCAACTCACCTTGTGTTCTCTATGTCAATGAGTTTTAGGCCAAGGCCTTTAGAGTAAGGCATTAGTCATATGTCGCCATGTCTGAGTCATTCCTGAATAGCAGTTGATCATGCTTAACCAATGTCCCTATGACTAACCTGGAATAGCCACTTCAGACTAAGCCCGGGCCATTTAGATTTTCTGTGTAGAGGAGGTGGGCAGTCTGATATGACTCATTGATCAAGCCCATATGTCCCTGGAGGTAGGCAAGAAAGGTGTCGATTTGTATATGTATGAAACCTACCTCCAAACAGTGCTTGGGAGGATAGGGGACATTGTATTGGTGTTGGCACAGGAGAAGATGCAGATGTATGAGGTTCATGGGAATTGCAAGAAAGTCCTGCCAGGAGAACTTCCTAGTAAGGACTTCCCCTTGTTATTAAGGATAAAAAAAGGGTAAAACAACATTAAATGAATAAAGGAGCGTGGAATATATCAACAGCAAAAGAAACACATTTAGAATGGGTAAAGAAGCATTCACCTAGAAACAGTAAGAGCAATATAACAATACTGGTAAGGTGACCAAAGGCCATTGGCTCTTTTATTCAAGCCTGGGCCTGCAACAGACTGCAGACTGGAGAGGAGGCTCTAGGGGTTCACACCTCCAGTGTTCCCTAAGTACTGTCCTAAATAAGATATGAAAAGCAATGCCCTGGACACTGAAGGAGGACTGCCTGCAGAGTTCTCTTCGGGCTATAAGAAATGGCCCTGGCTCGAGTCGATCCTGAATATGGATTGAGGGAGGAGGGTTGGTGAGGATATCTGCAGGTTAAAAAAAGGCCAAGTATAACTTCTGCGAAATGTTTTAAAATTGTAGTGCATAGCTTCACATAACCATGATTTCTTTTTTGAACGACGTTAACCATTGTCCCCTGGGCCGGTTAAAGTCAGTTTGACACTTAGTTCAGGACAGGACCCATTCATCTTATTTGGGCATGTCTCTATATGCCAAACCTAACAACTCTCAAGTGAGTAGCTCTCAGGGTAAGGTGGAGCTACTCAGAAAACAGAAGGATGAATGAGCTGCTCTCCATTTCTCTGATGAGGTTTCCGATCTTCTGTTGATTTACTAGGCCTACTGTGGTGTAGCTTGGAAAGGATTGTAAACAATATGAAGTATGTGAAAATGCAAATATGTAGTGGGGATCCTTTATGTGGATCTATAAACAGAGAATCTGTTGAGTTAATGATGCCATATTTCCCTCTAAATGCAGAGATAAATAGTTGCAAAGGGTTTAATGATTTAGCTGTTTAGTTTCAAATTGAATAGTTTAAACTTTGATATTACTGATGTGATGCTGCTGCTTTGATCGAGTTTAAATCATTATGAAATTGCCTTGAGAGTACAATAAAGAGAGAGACAAGAATCAGTTTATTATGACATATATAAGACATCTCGTGTGAACAAAATTACGCGTTTTTCGTCAATCAAGTCTATCACTTGCAATTGCTTAGATTTGAGGCTGAAAGAGGCACATTTAGTAATCAAGGCCTGTCAGATGGTAACGCAATTTGTAACCAAGATAATGCATGAAATTGCAAATGAATGTTGACATTTACTTGAAATAGGATAAAAATGTAATGAAGCAGATACCACTTAAACAAGGTTTCAACTACTCTATGAGAATGTCCGAGTAGGTGCAGCAGCAACAGATAACACCCTCAGGGAGGAGAAATGGCGATGACAAGTTGCCAGAAGGAGGAATGGTGTTTAAGCTGTAATAGGCACATCCCGGTGTGGGTTTTATTCTCTCAGAGAAAGACTTGGCCCAAGGGAAGCATATATATGGCCCACTGTAAGTAGCAATCAGTTCTGCTTCTCATTGCTTGTGTCTTGAACGCTGTCAGATGCAATAGTACCTCACTTTGAGTAGATACTTTGGTAGGCACTTACCTTAATTGGTCATTAAAAATATATCTGCCAGACAAATAGGCTCAGTCCTGGGTCTGTAGAGCATAATTTATTATCTTGAAGAGCATGGATTGTTAGCAGCTGATCATTAACAGCCTGGAGAGAAGGTTAGAGGGTTCCACACCGCCAGTGTTCCTGAGGAGAAAATCAAAATCTGAAATTTTATCTCGCATGGCTGGACATCACAGTGTTATCATCTGCATTTAAATACAGCATATATCATATTTGTAAATGTCCTTTGTCTTAGCAGCTGTGCATCTGTTCCATCGGGATTGCTGGAACCCCATGCTTTAATTCTGTATACATCTGGCTTTAAACAACTTCATAAATGTACAATTCCTATCATGGTCACGAGGAGGGAGGTTGATGAGGGGTAGCTACTGGCGCTCTTATTATCTGATACTGAGAAACGATAAGACCCTATTGCAGACAGGGATGTACACAGTCATCATGCAACGGTCTTTACTGATATTCTGACCGTAGTCAGTTATGACTGACAACTCAATGACCTGTGATTAACCTAGTTAGCCAGTTTTTGGCTTCCCATACGACCAAGTATGGTAAGTTGATACTGTCAGGTTAGTCAATACTGACCAAGACACCTTAGTCTTGCCATTCTTATGAGTATTGGAGTAAGTTTGTTATGTAAGGCATTAGTCATGATTATTTCTATTCTGACGAATATCCCTCTGCATGTGATAGCCACTACAGACTAAGCCCCTGAGCATGTATAAAGCATATCAGTGTATGGAATCTCAGCCATTATCCTCGTGATAATTTCTGTCTCAACTGGAATACATTAATAGGCTTATTTCGGTACACTAGAGATTTTCAAGTTACATAAAAGATATGTTTGATGCCGCTATGCCCTAAAAGATTGAAGACAGTGCATAAATCGAGGCTTCCTGGGATACATTGCCTAATTGTCCCTCTGGGCACCACTTGGCGATCACCTCCCATGTACTATTGACAATGTTCAAAGACCCCACAGAGTACTACATAATCCTCCAAATAGACGACCTGAGATTATGCTATGGTGTGTCATGACTGTGTAAGCAGTGGTAGGGGAGCAGTTACGGCTGCCAACCTATCACAGATAAGTGGATAGAGGATTTCCAGGGGTCTGTGACATAATACATGCCCGTTAATATATGGATTTAAGTAATAATGAGTATGTTATTGCGGGTATGCTAACGGGTACAAAGGGGTGGTGTTGCAGGAAGAATAAAATAATTAAAGGACACCCAAATTCCCTATGCCCGTTAATTTAATCTTAAGGGTCATGGCCGTTAATTTATACCCATTAAATGATGGCCATAATGAGCAGGGTACATGGTAAAGTACACACATTTGTGTAAAACGTCACAACTTCATAGGACACATTATAACGACGAAAATAAGAAAGGTTGCACACAACAAAGAAAATATCATATTAGTGAATAATCAACGGGCACCAATTTGTCAATGAAAATAATATAGGACCCCATATAACAAATATAATAAAATATCCATTATCACTAGCTGCTTTCTAGCATTTAACTAGTGGGCATGGCTGTACGAGTATCATTTCATATGACAATTTTCTTGTATAAATGCAATACCTATCACAAATTTTACATTTAGATTATGTTAATGTATTTTATATACGACCACTCTAAAATTATTTAGAAAAAAGATGGTTAAAAATGGTTAAAAATAGTTATACATTCACTGGAGGTATGTATAAATTTGCATTTTGTAATACCACATATCACATATTAAGGGGTACAGTTTTTTTAAAATTAAATGCCAACTTCTTACGGACATGGTAACACTGCACAAATTTGTATAGAAGAGACACATCTTACCCTTTACCCCTAAAGGGTACCATAAAGTAACGGGTACATTCATTCACAACCTTGCAACACTGAACTGCATCTATGCCATTTTTCGTACCCGTTCATTCCTTATGTAACAGACCCCAGGAGAAGTTTCACTGCAGCTGGCCACTCCTTGTAAACCTGAAAGTCACTATTTTGTCCTTGACCTCTGGTGTCCACACTGGGCGTCAATACCAGTGATGAGTGGAGTGAGTGGGAATGGTCAGGGTTAGCTCTCCATAGATAAATCATATATAATGCATTTATATAATTATATAGCTAGAGCACTGAAGGGAGTTACTAATCCAAACTCTCCATCCATCAAATCTTCATATTATACCAAAAAAAAAAGATTTAGGCATTTTACAGTCCATTTGAGCATATGTGGCACTGACTAGAAAAACGAGTCTTATTCTTCTGAGTCCCAACCATCAGAAAATGATATTAAAGATTGCGGACTGAAAAAAAGTTTATAACATTCACATATTGACTCAGAGATAAGCCAATAATTGAAGAGTTTGGATGCAAAACGACATAAGTGCCATTTAAAAAATGGGGACAAAAATCTGACAAAAATATAGATTAGGGTTAGTGAAATATTTTTCTAATTATTTTTCAAAGATTTATTAATTTTCATCTCATTAAGACCTACTTAATATACACTCTGTTACCAAAGAACCATAATTGAACTCAGGGTGTCTTTACAAAAAGCACTATGTGCTTCAATTCTGGGATGGAGATATGTCGTTTTGCATCCAAACTCTTCAATTGTCTGATTCCCGCAATTCAAACGGGTTCAGAAAGCTTAAGACATCATGTTTATAGGCTACATGATCATTTCATCAAAAACTAGACAATATTTGCTTTCCAACGCTTTGAGTCCCGAGACAATTGGACCAGCGGTTGCTGAAATATCTTGATTTGAAGTAAGGCCAATAATCTTCGCAATCTTTATTGGACAAGAACATATCAATTTCTATCTTGTAAACCGATGGTCTTAGAGACATGGGACTGGTGGCATATTGAAGCTGGTCGCAAGGGCTATCCATATAAAATACATAGGGGGGCAGGAGCGGGGGGGGGGGGCTGAGGCAGCATGTGGCTATCACTCTACGGTAAACTGCAGGGAGAGATTTACCCTTCGGTCTGCCAAAGCCCTCCCAGCTGGCCATCCAGTTGGCATGATGCACCATATGTTGAGTCATAGGTCAGCATATAATGACCAGGTTCCCAGTATAGGAGTGTTTTTTGAAAGCCAATACAGTTTGCTTTGAGAATAAACCTAAACCTATGAATCCATATTTGGACCAATAAGACCCATTTTCCCAGTCAAGGTCACTATTGTAGCTCCCGTTACAGAGAACGCAGCTTATTTATTAGCAAGGAAAGGCCCTTCCTTTGAACAATAAGCCAATATCCTTTACCCAACCTGTTGAGATCATCTCAACTTAGTCAATGTTTGGCTTCCTATCATGACCAACCATTGTAAGTTAATACTATCAGGTATAGTCAGTAGTGACTGATCCACCTTGGTCATTCCGTTCCTATGATTATCAGGCCTGAGTGATATTTGTTTTGCCTTAGTCAATATTGAATATCGGTTCGCCACTCTAACCAATATCACTATGACTAACCTGGGAGAGCCAGTACAGACTAATGCCCGGAGCATCAAGATTACCGGTATCAGTGTAGAGCCATACAATAAGACACAAAGACTGTAGCTGTATGTAACCTAATACCGCCTGGTCCTGTAGGGATTAGACTGTCCATTACTGATCAACTGATCAAGGTCACAGGTCCTCGAAGGTAACTAAGGAAGGTGGTGATTAGTTTATGTTGAGGCCGGCCTGCCGACAAGGATCCAAGCGAAGGAGTTGGTGGTGAGGGTCTTAGGACGTAAATTGGTAAAGAATGTGAGATACTTAGATGTGCATGAGGAACTTTGGACCTGGCAGCAAAGTTGGATCTTTTTCAAAATTGCAAACTTGGCCAATAACCTAGTCACTGTTTGGCAATGTCCAAGCTCTTGATGCATTCATGGATGTGCGAATTGTGGCGACCAGCCTAAGTGCTCAGCAGTCTATCATTAAGAAGCTGGTGAAGAGGATCAGGTGACATGAGTGAAATCCTTTAGTCAATTAGTGATAACAATCTCCAAAATGAAATTTGGTACATAAGAACTTTGACACCAAACCTCGGAGGTAGTGGGTCTACTTGGACACCATTGCCGTGGTAAATAATTAGTGAAAATCCAAAACACGAACCCAGGCTGCTGCTTTGATTGTGAATAGGGTACAGTATCACATTCCAGCAGCCGACCTCACATCCTAATGTGGGTTCATGGGCAGGCCTGGCAGTATATGGGTGTAGCTCACAGACTCGGTCTGACAGATACTGCTCTGTGGAACATCATGCGAAACCTTCTGTGAATAGCAATATATAGCACATAAGAACCAGTGCAGAGGTACTGCAATGTAGTGGATTGTACCCTAGAGATCAATGAAGGATATGAATGACGCATTTTCTCCAGCAGGGTGTATAACTTTAAACAGAGCCTCTGATGTACAGCTTTGTAAGCCTCGACAGCTAGATGTACAGGCAGCATATGATAATAGACATAACTCTCCAACTATGGCATTTTAGACTTGTTGCTAAGATACTGCTCATAATTATTATAGTATGTAAGAAGGGAGAATTTATAAGCTTCAGCAAGTGCACCTTTGCTGACCTTAGCCACAGGGACATCTGGTGTGAGCAACGAGAGTCAATGCAAGAATTGAGCAGACTTTTCTCATATGCCTGCTCACTGAGAGATGACGTAACATTTAAGTGCATGGTAGGGTCGAGATTTCTTAACATAATATTATATCAGGGAGAATTTCACGACGCATACAGTTTATTTGCATTGTTAACTTCTATCGAAAATAAAAGAAGTTAAAGGCCAATCTGCAATCAGAATTCACCGAGTATACACTGCAAATAAGGTGTTTAGATCCTAAACACAATCCTAAACACATTCCTGCCCCGTTTTTGTCCACACAATATGTTCCTAAACATGTTTAGACCAATAATATGTTTAGCCCAGTGCTTAGACATTTATGTGTTTAAAGCAATGTGTTTAGGACAATGAAGTGTTTAGAATTCAAGAATTTAGCATATTATTGTGTATAGCTTTTAAGTTTTTAAGGATAAAAGTGGTGTGCCTAGAGATCTATACTATTATTATTATTATTATGTTTAGATATTTTTATCTAAATAAATAGATAATTTTATTTCCATATAGTGTATTGAAGAGACTTCTAGCAGCCCCACCCCTTGGGCAATATGTGTATCATTATTTCACACAGGCCTCTATTTTAACATAGACACAGCCTTGAGTCAATACAACAGACCTTCAGGGAAGATAATACTTTATCCATTCTTAAAGGTCTTAAAAGAGGTGTCTATGTAGCTGATGTATCTTTATTGCATCGTAATCATGGTGATATAGCATTCAACCCTTGAATCCTGCAATATGTATTATTATCCTTTTGTATGCCATGCAATTTAATGTAATTAACTCAGATTTAAGCACCTTTAGATCCACAATAACATTAAAGTGGTTGTAGAAACTACAGCCAACCACAGAGCTGCCATCTGGTATGTGTTTGTATACTATGATCTAAACACTACATGTTTACATCCTAAACACCATCTTTTCATACTGTTTAAATACTACACATCTAAACATATTCAATAAAACTGTTTAGATGTTTAGAATAAAAGTGTTTAATTCCTTAACAGAAGGATTCAAAGACACAAACCTAGTAACATTTTTAGACTTTAAACATGTTTAGGCCTAAACATGTTTAAAAGCTTAGCACCTTTTTTGCAGTGTAGGGCCTACTATATAGACCCAGACATATTTTGAAAGCAGACACAAAGACTGCAGCCACATACACAATACATCCAACTGGTGGGGGCGGGAAGGACCCCGCAAGTCTAATGTAACTCATTGATCAGACTATGGAGCAGGTCCATGGAGGTAACTAAGAAAGGTGGTGTCTGGGAAGTGGGGGTGTGGTAAGGGGTGTAGGTGTGTCTGGAGGTCAGAGGTAGGAGGCACGTGGGACAGCAAGGCCTGAGCTGACATATAGACATTCTAGCAAGAACTAGCTTATGCTCTTCAAGAAAACAGGGCATGGGTAAAAACATATCTAACATATAATAGGGAGCGGAAGTGTAAGGAAGAAACTTCCTGAAGCTACATAAAGGCATCGCAGGAAGCAGCACTCAATGCTGAGTATGTGTATGAACAATAAATTAACTCTGGTTGCTGACACACAAATGCTCTTGTTGAAGCTCATAAATTTCCCCTTCTTACAACCCATACATGAGCAGCATCCTAGCAATAGGTTTAAAATGCCTGAGTTGGACAGTTCCGAGAAGAGCTGATTATAAGTGTGTGCTGCCTGAACAGTCATACTACTATTGAGGCTTACAAAGCTGTTAATCAGATTCTTTGTTAAAAGCTATACAGCCAACTAGAGAAAACCCATCACTCATAGTTCTACCCCTCATTGATCTCCAGGCTACGTCCCACTACATTGCAATAGCTCTACAATGGCTCCCATGTGATTTTAGAGTGTGTGAAGCTCCACTCACCTCCTCTGCTCACTCATCCATGAAGCTCTTGCAGCCGTAACAGCTCCCCTGACCCTCCTTATGCAGTCATGCCACACAGCTACAGGATACCAGGTTGTCCATTTGGAGGACTCTGCAGTACTCCATGGGGATATCAATGCCATTAGGAAGCAATTGTGTGTCAATAGAAGGTGGTTGTGCCCAGTTAAAAAGTGGTGCCCTAGAGGACAAGTTGCCAATGAACTCCCAATGGTATTTGTTTGTGAACTGTTAATAATGCTATGGGGCCTACTCAGTATGACCATCTATTCACTTCATGTCAACCATGTTGCTTGCAGCACATGAACATTTTCTTCTGATATCAGTAGCTGCTTTTAACTAATGTCTGCGACTCAGTAGTGAGTAACTCCGTTGAATTTCATCAACGGCTCCCCACTTGACCTCCTCAGATTTGAATGGGCTGCCTACCTAATGCAGACACATATAATGAGTAGAGCTGTGCAAAATATTCAGGCAGAATTCCTATTATGTCAGATCCTAGAGGCTCACAAACAGGATGAAGCAAGTTCACATTTTCTGTACCTTATTTCTGGGCCATTTTCAAGGGCCGATAATTCAGAAATCGCTTGGGTTGAGGATGTGTCGTTCTCTGTACTGGTTCTTTGGGTTACTGGCATAAGGCAAATGTAATATCAAAGTGTATAACATAGAATTTCCCATATTTGTATGTGGTCAAACCTGGGAAATACATCTTTCCCTTTGAGCACAAAGGCAGGTTCAGAGAGCTCCTCTACCAGTAGTAGTCATTACAATTGGGCCACAGTTGATTTTCTGTGTCTATATAACTATGTAAATAGGCATATGTATTACCTGAAGTAATCAAATATTATTCAGGGAAATATGACTGTCTGAAAATGACACAGAAATAGAGTTAGCACTTTTGATCACCAAATATGGCCATGTGGGATAGGTAAACCCAAACCATAATATGATATATTTGAAAGAGCTATATCTCCGCCTCATATTGATGTAAGAAAAAAGTTGGGTTCTCATTTCCTTCATAGTGTTGTAATCCAATGAAAAACACTGATTTTCCTTGAAATTGACTATAAGGACATGTTTAGGTAGCTCTCCTATCAAAAGTAGTTTTCATGAAGGGTTCCTCTTTTGGTTTCTCTATCTACCTAAAATTGTCAAAAGGCATGTGCAATACCATTGGTGAAATATGCTTCATTCAGAAAATATTACTGACTGAAAATGGCAGAGAAGTAAAATTGGCACTTTTGACCCATTTGAGTATGAGCACAGAAAACAGGTGGGATAGGTTACCCAAATATGAATATCATACATATTGGGAACAGCATGACCCCATCTTGATATTTATGTGAAAATTAGCAAAAATCTGTTAGATATTGTTATGCTTCACAGTTCATACAAACCATCAAAGATTCCCTGTACATATTACAGCAGGACAATGGAGGAACGGATCTCATGTTTTAATTAATTAATGCTGGTGATTCATGTTTATAAATGCTTTTTGTAATACAATATATTTATACATATTTTAGTTTTACATCCCAGTTAGTCAGAACTGTGTAAATCTGCAATGATACTACATCTCAGCTTTTTTCAGCCAGTACTATGTCATGAATGAACAGCATTTTCAGTATGATATTGAAGCGCCTATTGAGAAGTTACATAGATAGAAAACATCGAATGTGAATTCACACATCATGAGACACACTATTGCCTCAGGGTGTATTCAAGACAAACAACTGTTTTTCATTTGATTAAAATACCCTGTGGGAAACAAGAACCCAAACTAATTTTCACATAGATATGAAGATGGGGTTGTGCTGTTCTCAATACATGGTATTCTATATTTGGGTAACCTATCCCACCTGGTTTCTATGCTCATATTCATATGGGTCAAAAGTGTGAATTTCACATCCATTCTACCATGCCTTTTGACAATTTTAGGTAGATAGAGAAACCAAAAGAGGAACCCTTCATGAAGACTACTTTTGATAGGAGAGCTACCTAAACATATATCCTTATAGTCAATTTCAAGGAAAATCAGTGTTTTTCATTGGATTACAACACTATGAAGGAAATGAGAACCCAACTTTTTTCTTACATCAATATGAGGCGGAGATATAGCTCTTTCAAATATATCATATATTATGGTTTGGGTTAACCTATCCCACATGGCCATATTTGGTGATCAAAAGTGCTAATTCTATTTCTGTGTCATTTTCAGACAGTCATATTTCCCTGAATAATATTTGATTACTTCAGGTAATACATATGTCTATTGACATAGTTATATAGACACAGAAAATCAATTGTGGCCCAATTGTAATGACTACTACTGGTGGGATAACTCTCTGAACCTGCCTTCATGCTCAAATGGAAAGATGTATTTCCCAAGTTTGACCACATAACAATATGGGAAATTCTATATTATATACTGTGATATTACATTTGCCTTATGCCAATAACCCATAGAACCAGTTCAGAGAACGACACATCCTCAACCCAGGCGATTTCTGAATTATAGGCCCTCGGAAATGGCTCATAAATAAGGTATAGAAAAAGTGTACTTGCTTCATCCTGTTTGTGAGCCTGTAGGGTCTGACATAATAGGAATTCTGCCTAAATATTTTACATAGCTCTAGTCATTATATATGTCTAGATTAGGTAGGAAGCACATTCAAATCTGAGGAGGTCAGGTGGGGATTATGCTCTGAATCTGATGAAAATGGCTGGAATGACTCTAGTAAGAAGTGTTAAAAGCTGTAGTCTGGATGTCTAATCTTGTTATGGCACTTGTGCTTTTGTAGATGATAAAGGGAGAGAGCTACTGCTTCTCAGCTAAACCCCTCTGTTAATATCACAAGATCCTAGGTGTTGAAACTCAAACTAGTTATCTAATTTGGTCTACTGGAGAGTTGTCAGCATACATAACAGAGGCTATACAGTGACCGAAACGTGTCTACATACAATCCTGGCTTTATAGATGGGTTATACTGAATTTGTGTTTATCTAACCTTAATATTATACATTTTGTCTTGTATCTGTAGAAATAATAAACATTGACAACTCACAAATATGTTTATGCACTTCACATAATATTATATTGAGAAATGACATCCGTTTAGCTTATTTCAAATGTATGAATTAAAATAGGATCACAGTAATATCCATTAATCTGTAAAGTTCAAAATGTAAAATTATATGTCAATGTTTCATTATCAATTCAACATATATAAGATGGTCTACATGGAATCGATGTGTTTAATACGCCCCTCCCCCACCCAAGCATTTTCTGTTGTGTACAATCCTATCCAATCCACACCACATTAGCATTTTTTAGGTTACCAAAGAAACTGAGTAAAATGGGCATCCCTTTCATCTGTTTCATCCTTTTCTGTCAAGGCTACTCTCATCAATGCACTGAACTACTCTCCTGAAGAGGACGCGTCAACATATAGACATGTCTAGACCATCAACAAAGAGACACCAATAATGAACCACTTAAACACTAAGAGCTTATACTCAGCAGCTGGAGGAGTTTGATCCGTTATGATATATAAAAGGGCCTTTTTGTGATGACACATATGACACCCGAAAATGTAGGAATTTAAGTGCATTGGGAGACTGAAATGTTAAATTAATAGATCACACATTGTTATCTAAATATGATAATGTAATTCTGTATGTTTCTAAAGACATTGACAGAGGTTGAAAGAAAGGTGCATTTCTACATGCTGTATCTGTGCATCATTGCAGCCATGTTGCTGATATATGTTCGTAATACTATGGCCCCATACTGTAGCATTGTCCCGGAGCTGAAATGCTCTAATGCTAATATTGAGATACTTGTAATGAACTTCACACAGCCTAAGCACAGGTTAACCTCGGTCCTCCATGTATACAGGCCACCAAATGGAAGCTACATTAAATGTATTGACCATTTGGAAGAGGTATGCAAGTCTCCACTACTAGAGAATAGGGAGAGATGGGTAATAGGGGATATAAATATTAATCTGTTTGAGCCTGATGACTGTAAGACTAAATACTATAAGAAGGCCATGGGAAATGTAAATCTAGAAGACATAATACACTACATAACCAGGCCCAACCCAAAAGGGCCAGGAGGTAGTTGTATTGATCTTATTGCCACTGACTGCGACATAGTTTTACATCATGGTACTCTTCCTCACTTGGTGAGCGATCACTTGCCGATATACGCTGTAAAAAAGAAGCCTAAGGAGGTTTATGAGTTAGTCAAGACCAGAGGTAGATCATATAGGAATTATGACTATTATGATTTCAGTGACTATATATTGAACCTAGACTGGTCTGATTGGTCCTTATGTACATCAATAGATAAAAAATGGGACATAATGCTAGGTTTATAACAGCTTACTTGGACACCAACTGTCCAATCAAATTAATGCAATTCAAAGACATGAAAAAACCCTAGATTACAAATGATATTCTGGAATCCATACACGAGCGCAACGAGTATATATGCTACAATACTGTTCTGGCAATAGGCATGATCCGGTACTCCTAGAGAAAGCTCAACAGGTTAGACGAGATATAAATCTAAAAACTAGAATTTCAGAAGAAAACTACTATACTACAAAACTAAATAACCTAGCACACAACCCCACCAAATTCTGGAGAGAGCTCAACCACCTTCTGGGAAAAAACGGAGCTGAAAAGCCCGAAATTATTCTGGATGATCATCTGACCGGAAGTGAGCTGAGGGGGGAAAAGGTCCCGGATTACATAAACAATTTATTTTCAAAGATCGGAGGGGAACTGTTCAATAAATTGGGCACCTCTCCACAGGTGTGCCCTGTACCCACCACTACCCCACCCAGATATGATCCCAGTCCTGACACTGTTGTAACCTACACTGAGATTGTCAAACTTCTAAAAGAAATTGACCCTCATAAGTCAAGTGGCATAGAATATATCAGTGCAACGGTATTAAAGGATGCGCTGCTATTAATGGCCCCCCAACTTGTAGATATGATAAATGACTGCTTACATAATATATGTTTCCCCAAGAAATGGGCTGCGGCCAGGGTTGTGCCATTACCAAAATCTGGTAATCTTAGGAATATTGGTAACTGGAGACCTATCTCGCTCTTGCCTATGCCCAGCAAGATCATGGAAAGGATCATTTACCAGCGTAGTTATACACATCTTGAGCACGAGGGGTTATTGCATGGTTCTCAGTATGGCTTCCGCACATCCAGAGGAACCAATGACGCTGTATTTAAATTAGTAAATGACATTTATTTGGCAAAAGATAATAATGATTTCATGGTGTCTCGTTTCCTGGATGTGCGGAAGGCTTTTGATAGCATCCACCATGGTGAGCTTCTAAACCGGATGAAGATGTTCTGCCTGCCGCCAATATATAGTGACTGGCTGCGAGCATACTTGAGCGACCGGTCTCAAGTGGTAACTTGTAATAATTATGTCTCTAACTCGCTGCCTATAAAATTCGGGGTCCCACAAGGGTCTATTTTAGGACCCCTTCTATTCATTTGCTATGTAAATAGTCTGCCTAATTATGTAAAAAACTGCAAAGTAATCATGTATGCAGACGATGTTGTTTTTTACACCAGTGCTCCTTCCATTAGAGCGGCTGAATCAGCACTGCAAGAAGATGCTAGCAGTATCTACACGTGGTTTACTAGAGGGGGGCTGTGTATTAATACTGACAAAACTAAAGTAGTAATTTTCGGACAACAACCAATAAATTATCAAACCTCTGTTTCAATATTAATGGGAGATACCACATTGGAAGTATGCCGGCAATATGAGTATCTCGGTATAGTCCTAGATTGTAATTTTACCCTGGAAAGGAGCATTAGCAAAACTGTTAGCTCTGCCAGCCTCAGGAATGTCATGTTAACAAAAATGCGCCGCAAAATATCGACACGCACAGCTATTCTGGTATACAAACAGACAATATTGCCTGTCCTAGAGTACTGTGGTTATCTGTTTAACGGCATGGTCATGACCCAACAAAAGAGATTGCAACAAGTGCAAAATCGATGTCTTAGAGTTAGCTTAAATGTAAGAATTAAATATCACGTAAGTGATCTACATTTGGATGCTGGTATTCACCGACTAGGTGTACGTTATGACCTGCAACTACTATTGCTACTCTACAAGTACCTATATGGTGGGAACCATGTCCCTGCCGACTTAGGTCTAATGCGAAAACCCACCAGAGCCACTGGTGTGAGAACGCGCTCTGCAGGCACAGGCCTACTCATATACTCAACTTCCATAAAGATGGGTTACAGAAATAGCCCATTATACCGGGGCATAGACATGTGGAACAACCTAAACACCTCATGTAGATTGGCTACAACCCGTGCACAATTCAAGAGCAAAGCACTGGCATGGGTGGTGGCAGCCCACGAGGCAAAACTGCTGAGGTAGTGTTTCATGTTCTCTAAAGAATTGAAAGACCTCGTCTTTGCTGTATACTGTACCCTGTTCCTAAAATTATATATGTATTCATACACCCACTGTAATAATGCTAGACTGTATTGAAGCTGATTGAGTGCTGAAAAGCCTCCAATTCTGAATGAAGTAATAATCACTGTCTTGTAATGTATTGTGAAATTGTGAATGTATTTCTGTCTCTGATGCCGCGGTTTAGGGTTGAAATCATACCCAAACTTTAGCCATATGCAGCTACATACTGTGAGTTTATGAAACAGAGTGAAAGACGAGTAATGAATGTATTGATTGTAACAAGCTATCTACAGTTACATCTACAAGTATATATCAGAAATGCCATATTATACAACTCATGTAATAATCTACATTCCCTATATCACTTTGTAATATAGAAATTTAGGGAAATATTTTTGCAAACTGAGAATGTTCCCTTTGTAGTTGACTGTATACAATAACCCGCATATTCTATATCATTGTGTAACATCGAGGACATGCAAAATGTATAGTAACGCTGTTACCGAGGTATAAAGTATTCCATATAGAGATGTCACATTACATCAGTGAAGCATATGCCATGTAACTTAATAATGTACTTGCATATACCATCTCGTTGACATGTACTGTGTTTTGAAAATCATTAAATGAATAAACACTTTACAAACTCAAAATTCTAAACATACATTCCATATGTGATGTAGTATGTTGGAATGTGACACTGTACACATTAGATAATCAAGATAGTTACTGGGGATTGCAGTTAAGAGTATACATAAATGCCTCAGTATCAGTGTGATAAGCATTTAACATTCCATTAGACCCTTTGCACTGGAATCACAAAAGGAGATGGACTGGGATTTCATCCTCATCCCTAAACTTGAGGTGTAAAGGAAACCTAGTGTAGAGGACAATAAGATTGAATATAAAGATGATTTAATGTGGTGAATTAGTAAAACCTCATTTAGGCCATTAATTTTCATTTTAATATCCATTCTAGACATCAAGCAATAAATTGACCTTTATCCAGCCATTTGATGGGATTCAGAAAATGATTTATCTTAAAGAGAACCGTAATTGTCTGTACAATTTATATCTGTGTTATCGTCAAATAAGTTCTGCTAGGTTCTATCTAATGAAGGATTTTATATTGCCCATTAATTTTCGGCTAACTACTCAAAGAATATATATAGGGAACAGGTAGAAAGTAATTTTGAATAACATTATAGTTTGTTTACTCT
This sequence comes from Harmothoe impar, assembly GCA_947462335.1. Classification (NCBI taxonomy): domain Eukaryota; kingdom Metazoa; phylum Annelida; class Polychaeta; order Phyllodocida; family Polynoidae; genus Harmothoe; species Harmothoe impar. Next base: position 42,722,673 of record OX381713.1, on the reverse strand, counting down.
TACCAGAGCAGATATTTAGCAGATAACCACTATACCTGTCTGACCCTGGAAGGTGTGCTGAATTTGAAAGTGGATCGGAGCCACACCAATCCTCATAATATTGCTGAGGTGGAACTTATCCCAACACAGAAGTCATTTTCATTTGATATGTATGGCTATATTCTCATCCCTCATACTAACATTTATTTGTGTCCAACTAAGGTCATTTTCTAAAACCTTAAGTGAACTCTGTGTGAAGTCCTCAGTGTCCAGGGTGATTCTATTCCTATCTTATAAGGACAGGTATTGGGTAATGTAGCTGAGGCTAACAGAGGTGCGGAGCCCTTGAAGCGCCTATCAGAGCTCTTAATGTTTGGCAGCTAAGCACCAAGCCTCTTCAAGGCAGTATCATGTATGCACTGTTAGAATTAAGTAGTGTTACTGTACAGCAACTATTGGGGGCAACTTTGGTTCCAGTAAATTCTGCTGTAGACCTACAGTAGAATCTACTGTAGACGCAGACCTGAGTTCTAAAAAGGCTCACATATTCAACATCTTGGAGATTTGAACCCCCAGGTTCCAATGCATAGTCCTGAACCATGACCACTACACCAGTGAATCCTGCGTGTCAGGTGCATTGAAACACCTCCTACTTATGTGTGAATGGTAACAAGGTCAACACAGGATCCCTGGGGACAAGTTTAGAACTAGACTGTTCATGTCTTAAGGGTTAATATGAAAATTACCCTATTGCAGTAATGTACTAATGAGTACTGAACTACCATTAGTTGGAGTGTAATTTTGATGGCCTATAGATGTTTTTCAAAGTAAATTTTATTATCTTTCATGCAGATTGAAGAGATACATTGGTTTTATCCTCTGCATATTTTCAATAGTAACATTTCAGTGTACCAAAATATATTATACTTTAGAATTGCATCAGGAGAAATGTAGTTTGTATGAGAGTTTCCTGCCGGGACTAGAACTGCTGACCCTTAGACTACATCTCCCACTGCTCTAACAACAGAACTTATATGTAGCCTGCATCAATAGGCTTTTGAAAAGATCAGGTCATATTTGAGCTGTGGAGTATGGTACTCCCTCCAACCTCTCTGCTCTCTCTCCCTCTGGTTGCTGGTTATGGGATTCGAACCTGCATCTACAGTAACAGAATTGTATGTGTACAGCAAAAGTTGCTGTATTATCTTTTACAGCTAAAGTACTGTATAGTTACAGCACATATTGCTGTTCACGAACAACAACTTTTTACAGTGTGTTACAGACCCAGGAGTGGATTTCTTAAAGGTTTGAAAATGTTTTTATTGCCAAAGACACAAGATGTACATGTGGTTGTCATTACAATAAATGATGATACCATATATTCGAAGATTCTTCCAGATTGTTGACACATTATGGATGCTATAAAGATGGGTATTACAGATGATATAAAGATGACACTAGACGCAGTCTTATAGAGCTCGATTCCTCGCTCATGAACAAAGAGGCTAAATCACAGCTTAGTTAAAGTGACTGTGAGATTACTCAAGGGCAATGACAGTAAGCTGAGTCAATTGTGTTATCACCTTCTGTGCAAGGACCTAATTGTACATGTCCACTAAATCCTTTTTATCAATATCATACTGGGAAAATACAAAGAGCAATAAAAATGTGCTCATTGTTCTTCAAAATTCATATATGTTTTATTCCATAGTGGAATTTACTTCATTTATTATATTATGTACACAGGTAAACAGAATGAACAATGCTAAATAGGTGAAGTGGGTTGGACTTTCCACATGCCTGCTAAGTGAGGGATGAGTAAAGGTTAGAGGTTATGGTAGGGTTAGGGCTTCTTGACATATATCATGAAGAATATAATGAGGTTTACTTGATGCCATACAAAAAATAATATAAGTAGAGAGGCAATCTGAATTCAATGAGGGCTGGACCAAAACACACATGAAATAAACACAGCAGCTGCATACACATTAAACCTCGTGCTAGCAAGCAGGACCCTGCAGATCCAATATAACTCATTCACCAAACTGTGAGATCCCTGGAGGTAACCAAGGAGGGTGCTGATGGTGCGGATAGGATATGAGGGAGTGGGGGTGTGTAGGAGGTATAGGCATTGGAGATGCAGAAGTAGTATGGACACATGAGACAGCAAAGCCTGAGCTGACATATAGACACCATGAGGAAAAAAACATGCCCTGTGCTTTACATAAAGGCATCCAGGCAGGAGCAGGCAATACTCTGCACATTGATTTAAATACACACATTGCAATTTTTAATTAAACTGAATGAAAGTGGTCCTTGTAGAGAGACCATAATACAGAAAGTGATAATAAAATGGACTTCTGCTTTCTCCCATTGCCCTTGGGTAAACACTCAGTCCCTGTCTCTAAGCTCTTCCATAGGCTCTCATATCCACTCCTTGGTCTGTAACATACAGGATATTGCCATGAAGGGGCAGGAGAGTAAGCTGCGGGAGTCAATAGCACCAGTGCTCCTTAAGCCATGCTTACCAAATGCCCGTCCTTGATAATATATGAAAAGTCACCCTATAAACTAAAATGGGAATGCAAGCAGAAGCCACAAAGAAATGACCTTGGTTCCAACCCATTTTATTTCGTAATAGGGTGCTGATATACATATAAAATAAAGATGTTTCCTTGCGATGGGAAACGTTTTACCACATCATTATTTTCAGGATTGGCCTGGCCCTCCATTCATTTTAAAATTAAGTTGACCTTTCAGAGAAGGTTATATAGAAGTAAATTGCATAAAGTTTGAGGGAGAGTGAATGGCAGAATTTTCCTACTTTGGTAAGGGTCATCAGACCGACATATCTGTCATGTAAATTCAAAAATACTTTCTTCTAGTTTCACACTAATGTACCTTGTTTGCTAAGCCCCAGAATTATTGACCAATATAACGTACTTTATCAAATAGATCCTAGCAGAAGTTATGCTGATGCGCAGCCTTTTTCAAATAGGACAATTACAAAAAGATAAATATGTTGCAGAAATGTCTTAGATACCCCTTAACCTGACCTGAATCACGTCAACTGGCTAGAGATGGGACATTATGATATAGGCCAAAAAGAAAAAAAGGGGTGTCTCAGGTTACCCGATCCTACCTAACAAGACAGGGCCGACCCTAGAAATTCTATATTTTAAGTAATTTTGGGGCTATTTCAGAATCAATTTGATGGTCCAAGATTCAACGCCAGTGTTGGCGAGTCAGCACTAAACTTTGCGAGTCAATTTTTAGGTACTTTCAGGCCATGGGATCAATCTGTCTTTATAAAACAATTTTGGGGCTATTTCAGAGTCAATCTGATAGTCCACGAGTCAAAAGCCGTTGTCAACGAGTCAGTGCTGAAGTTTGAGAGTCAGTTTTGGGTGCTTTTCAGGCCAAAGAAAAAATATATAAATAAAAAAATAAAATCCGACCTACCCTACCTAGAATTTTAGACTATGTAACCCGAAACACACCTTTTTTGGGCCTAATGTCCATAAAGGATAATGAAATGAAATGGCATGTTTTACTATAGGGAAGTAAAATATGAAAAGTTGAGTTTTAATCCCCGAGACCCACTTCTCAAATATCGCCAGACATGTTGTTGCAGGAATTTAGGTAGCCAGTAAACAGGACAGGCTCAAAGAACATACCGTTTAAAGGCTTGGTCTACTTGGAATGCAGTTAACATCCTAATATGGGATTCTTCAGGTGCATTGTGTATACATCTTTGCTTTTTCCCCTTTGCCGATTCCAATGCAAAGGCTCCATCAGCCTGCCTTCGGAGTGGGAAGTATTTTCTTTTATAAAACTAATACTCTGGCTTGCAAAGATTTTAAAGTGCAATCCTCAGCTTCTATCATCAGTATCTAATGTGTGAAGTATCACATTCCAGCACCCTACATCACTTTGCTAACTATGGTTTTATCGTAGCCTCACAGTCTATGGACTCATTCTGACTGCTCTCTGTAATATCATACTGCACCTTCTGGTAATAGTAATGACTAGATTTACACATCTTATCACATAAGGAGGTAATTGAACTGTATAATGTACAACACTAAGAGCCATTAGGGTCGTCAGAGGACAGGAAAAACAAGCATTCAATTACCATAAGTTTTTTTTCAGTGGTTCACATCATCTGTAACTTTTTAATCATGGTTCAAGTGCAGCAATGCATTGTCAGCAACTTTCAAGCTCTGCATGCTCACTTTCTTTAGAATGTATCGATCCAGTATGGTCCAGTTGGTGCATAAATCCAGCTATGGTGGGATGCTTCTTCGTTTAAAGCAATGTTTATAGAAATGTAGACAACTACATTATCATATCTAAATACCAAATGAAATAACATGTGATTCATTTAATTGATCTCTGCCAAGGAACTTGACCTCTTTCATTTCAGGACTTTCTCATGCTCCAGCTTTCATATATTATGTCTATAAATAAAAGGCCCAATGTAGAAGCCACCCTGAACATTGGCTTCCATCTTCTCCAGATAATCAACCACCAGCTTATTTTTAGCGAACCAATATTCTATATAACGTCCAAGGTCCAACCCTTTTTGCTTTTGAGTATGGGTTCTCAATTCTAAATTGGCTTATCATTGATGTCTGATATCGTTGATGGTGTAAAGCATTAGACCATTGAAAATTACATTGATGGTGACACTACCTTTTCATGTGAGTAGCTCAGGGGGAGGCAAGAGCAGCTCAGGGAGCAGAGGATGAATGCGCCGAACCAGATGCCCATTTTACGGATGAGATTTGTGCATTTACTATGATTTAAAAGGAAGTATGTGGCACAGATTGAATGGTACTGTAAACGTATGGTGAAGGATCATAATGTGATTGCATGGATATTGTGTAAACAGTGAAATAATCGTTTCTCCATGAAGGGATGGATTATGTAGGTATGGAATATATATAAGTTTTCTATTTCATGTTGACTAGATTTTTTGATAAAGATTAAATCAGACTTTTTATGGAACTATTAAATTTTATGAAACTTCTGATACTGAGGTATCATTTTATTCTATTTTTTATCTTTTCCACAGTACTACCATGAAGCAAGTAAAATCAGCTAAATAATGTCATTATTAAAGCCAAAGGTTCGTGAACATATTCTCAGTTGACAATGATTATTGTTAACCAGCTAACGAAAAACGTTATTTTGCATCAAAATAACACTTTAAAACTTTATATAACGTTATGCCATAGTAAGGAGCCTTAAAATGTTTATAACGTTTTTTTTGTTTACTGGGTATATTAATGTTGGAAAACATAGTTAACATTGTTAGAAATACTTATACACTGCCTGCAGAGTGTGACAATTGTCTGCGGGGTTTCATCTAGATTAAGTATCAATCTCTCACGGGTTGTGCCCACTGCCCAGGTAACATAAGTACATTGGGCCATCATTGGGCCAATATACCACTTAAAAATGGGCCAATATTGGCATTTTGATATTGGCCCACCGCTGGTTTGACCACTGGCCCAGTAATGGCCCATGCTCGGAAAAAGGGATATTGATTTCATGTTGGCCCAATGGTGGGCCAACATTAAAATGTTTTTACATTATTTCAAGGTTACAAATTAAACATTGGGGCAACCTTGAAATACATATGTGGCTCCAACATATAATTCTCAATATAGGACAACTGCAACAATCACTAATATTGAACAATACTATTTTTATGTGTATAATTGAATGTACAAACACATTTAAGACATGACTGTCAAGTATCATCAGTTTAGAAAAAGCCATTTCTGTCTTTTTCATCCATCTTGATCTCTATCCCAAATTGGTTAGACACCATACAAACTGTATTACTATGATTTAGGACTTATCTAACTCCATTACCCACACATAAGGTGTCTTCAAGTTCCTTTTGACAAATTCCCACTGATGTCATGCAGTAAATGGCACTTTTAGATATCAAATTTCATCCATGAACTTCCTCTGACCTTTAAACATGTAGAGCACACTGGGGATCACATTTATAACCCAATATGATGGCAAAGTTGGAGCAATCCTGTAAGATATTCTTCAGGCAACATTGAATCCCCCTGGTGTAGTTCACAGCCAATATTGGACAAGTGTAGTTAGAATTTATGTTGGTCCAACATCAGAAATAATATGATGGCCCTGAAATGTTCCAACACTGGGCCAACACTGGGTCAATATCAGCAATATCAAGCATGGGCCAGCTCTGGGCCAGCGGTCAACCCAGCAATGGTCCATTATAGGAATTGCCAAGGGTGGGCCATCATTGTAATTTGTATGTTGAACCAATGTGTGCATTACCTATAATGGGCCATGGTTGGTATAACGATTGCAATGGAGTCGATCATTGTCGACATTGGCCCAATATACCCTTGCTACCTGGGTGGTTGCCGTTCAGAGATTGACGTTATGCCATTGCAATTACTGGAGTGGAAAAGTGTTGCTAAGGTAACTTTACCATGACAACAACCCACGTCAGCTGGACGTCAAAATGGCCGCCATTTTTCCTATTGGGGGAAGTTTTAGCTCTCAAATTGCTAAATTACACATTTCAAAAGATTCGATCACATTTCTTTTGGTGTGATCGACCTTGCTGAAGTATTATGCTATCAATCTACCCCAAAATATTTACAGTATAACGTGTTCCCTTTGTGATCGAGCATTCACTCCACTTTTGAATGGGGCATTCCAAGCAGCTCTGTTCGGGAGAGGATCGGAGGAGTACACAGAGCTGCTTATAGAGGCTAGGTTTCATCTAGTCACTTAACCCTCCCACCGCCAGCAGGCCGCTCTAGCGGCCAATGCACCTAGAGCTGAACAAGAACATATTACTCAATGTTGGTGAAAATATTTCCATATGCCAAAACCTCATTTCAATTTTTAAATTTACAATTTAAAAGAATTCTCAGCAAAACTACAGAGAAACCTGGCGTTGGGAGGGTTAAACATTAAGGTCTACCACATTATCAGCCAGGGGAGACGATAATATATAATAGTATTAAGATCGATCATATCAAATCTTCAACTCATCTTGTTATAATCACTAAGGGAGTTAGCTCAGAAGCGGCAGTACTCCCATTTCCTAATCTACCAAAGTACAGCCATAACAAGATCAGACATCCAGACTACAGCTCTAAAAGCATCTTACTACTGCATCACAGGCATTACTTAGAGTAAGCTACCATCTCATCCTTATCCGGAGAAAATGTTCGTATTCCTTAATCCTGCTTAGATTGGGGCCAGAAAAAGATGCTGTTCCATGAACTGGGAGCTTGAGGAATATGACTAAATTGATACATCTATATGCAAATGACCCCCTGCGGAGTAATATATAGAACTTGCTGCATCGTTATAAACCAGAAATTAGGTTGTTTACATGTATGATGTAATTTCTGCATGCACTTCAAAACAAACATGTGGGATCCCATGCTGTAGACAGATTGATGCATGGAGAAATGTTCATCTGTCATAATGATGCATACAGCACACCTTAAATGCTTAACCCTGCACATAATATAAACCTGGCTTACGTTTGTGCTTGTGTATGACTATGCCATATCTCTAGGAATTCCTAGATACCATAATTATGGGAGTAGATAAGCACTACATGCTCATACTTACACTCATGAGCAAATGTAATCGGGGGTAATGCACCGTTCAAATTAATAAACACCTGCATTGGCGTGTATTCTTGCTAATACAGTAGTGCAGTATGCAGCAAAAGCACTCTTTACCGTTTAAGACCGGCACGTATTCCAAGATCTGCCACTTATACAGGTTAAAGGGTAGTATACAGAAAAAAATATATAGATATTTCCAAAACAAATCTGTTTCGAGGATCCAGCATTTAGACAGGAGTCAGGCAATGATGCTCTCAGTGTAGGGACTCAGTACACAGGTTTCCCTTTTTCTGGCCCTACCCAACCGTTTTCTGGTCCTTTATGGTGTAAACTGTGCTGATACTCAGAATAAAATCCTAAAGTATTGTCTTTAAAAAAATCCACCTACATACTTTATGCTCTGGCGATGCTAAGTGAACAGAACAACTGTTTTTCTTGGCTTATACTCCGCTCATGTGTTGGGCCTATTGTTCCCACTGTAGGTTTATTTTCATATATCACTTCTGCTACCCAGAGCGGAGGTTTTGGAAATGCTGTCCGGAGGTTTTGTGGGTGCTGTCCGGAGGTTTTGTGGGTGCTGTCCGGAGGTTTTGTGGACTCTGAGCGGAGGTTTTGAGATGGTTTCTGGTCACAGAAAAGCTGGACCAAGTGAGACTCGAACCCAAGGCACAGTGCATCTTTGGATCAAGAGTCCAATGCCCTAGCCACCACGCCACTAAGCCTCACCTGTTAGCGGCTGTATGATAACTTGCAGTGAAGTAAATCAGGTGGCAGCTAACCCGGACTCCCTTGTCAGGGCAGGACAATGCACCATAAAGATATTTAGCATACACTTTTAGAGGGATAAAAAGCGACCTGGCGACCTGATACAATAAGGGTCTAATAAAACGACCTTGAAACCTGGAGGCCTTAATTTCGGTGACTTTCTGATGTCATGGGAGGACCCCACTGCACCCCTATTTAGCAACCCCGACGTAGCTCAGAAAAAGCAGTTGTAGCAGTGCTGAAAGCAAAGGCTATGTCTGGGTTAAATGAGCTACGTCAGATTTGCTAAAGGTCACTAATAGGGACCTTTAGCACACCCGACGTAGCTCATTTAATGCAGACGTATCCTATGCCTTCAGCACTGCTACGTCTGCGTTTTATAAGCTTTTCCATGGTTGCTAAAGGTCCCTATTACCGGATTAGTACAGTACAATAGTACAAAGCTAGAGAAAAATCAGACGCCCTCTGGGACTCGAATCCATATGGGTAGGTTTCCTATGCCAATGCCTAGACCACTCAGCCATGGTGCCAGTACATAACAGGTGAGGTAGAGGGAGTCTAGGGTACATTTCTGATCTAACACACACAAGGATTTCAACAGGGACCTGTAGCAGGTCCGAATCCCAGACTGAACTCACATTAATTTTCTACGAAAAAACTTGAATTTATCATTAAAAAGACAACTTGCTATTAGGTAGTTCATACAGGGTGGAGTATAAGCTAGAAAACCTCCTTGGAGGTGTAGTATTTGCAGTAAAACCTCCTCGGCTACGCCTCGGAGGTTTTACTGCAAATACTACACCTCCGCGGAGGTTTTCCATCACTTATATACCAGTCCTCAAAAACCTCCACAAGCTCCAATTCTCATGCATGCCTTATCCAAACGCTAACATCTGCATGTTGCCTTATGTGCTTAGTCCTTGGGGATATTGATCTGACAAAGATTGAATAGAAGCTTTCTCTGGTCGATATCAAGTAGAGGCCCTTGACAGTCCCTGTGTTGGGGCAGAACTACTTTTGATGCTCTCACTGCTCAAGGATCACTGGCTTGTGTTTTGCAGATCTTGCATACTCATGTGGCCCCAGGAAGCCTTCATGTAGGGTAACAGTGAAATGGTAATGTTAAGCTTTTTATGATTTATAAAATTTGATATATTTGGACCCTTCAACAATGTCAGAACGCACAGGTAAGAATATGTTGTGCAATACATGGTATTTACATTTGAATGATGTAATTGGTTTGTTGAATTAAATAATGATCAAGTTCGGTTAAAGTCTCAAGATAAGCTTATGCATAATTTAAGAATTTTAGTTATGTAGACAACTTTATAAACCATGCCTTAAATGGTTGCAATGCCAACAGGTCTTACATATTCAACCTTATGTGCTCTCTCTTAATATGAACCAACATAACAGTATGAACATTGAAGGCTAGATAATAAACAGCTAGATATGCAAGGAGGCTAGTAAACAAATATATACCAAAGGTTCTGTGCATAGCTATCAAAGTCAAATAGTTGAGACTAGTACAGACATCACTAGACATGCTCTGCACACAGCCTGCCACCCCACCAATACCTACCTTGTTTGTTTCTACATGATTGCAGGCAGGGCATTGATCTTCTAAAATGCAGTGGACAAATAGTCTGTGTGCAGAACCAAGGAAATCTCCTGTGCAAATGCATGGCGATAAACCAACACCATATTTATGTTGAGTTTTCCTTTATGAAAGGAGAAGGGCAAATGACTAGTGTAAGCAGGAACACAGGGTTATATCCTGTCAACCCTTTGGGCATGATGTACTGGCTAATTGCAGTACTGGGTAGAATCTCTTTATTATGAGATTCACTGAGTATTAAATCAATGCATTGTATTGACAATGACAGGGCGTACAGTATAAATTCCAGCAGTGAGATGGCAATATCCAGATGCCAGCTCAGTGAGGGATGGCTGTGGTCAAGAGGGTGTATTTAGGGTTAGGGTTTACCTAGATATTCCATGGTTTATAAATCGCTGCCGTTACTTAGAAATCTACTGCTCAGGAGCCAATGGGAAGTATACTGATGCAAACAATTTTCCTACACCATGAACTTTGTATACAGAAAGGGATAGAATGAGAATTCCTATAGAATAGGAGATACAATCAGAATTCACTAAGATCTAGACCCAGACACACACGAGACAGAGACACAAAGACAGCAGCTGCATACATTTTAAATTCACCGAGTATAACTCATTGATCAGACTCAAAGGTCCCTGGAGGTAGCTAAGAAAGGTGGTCTTTGGGAAGTGGGGGTGGGGTAAGGGATGTAGGTGTGTCAGGAATGCAGAAGTCGGAGATACATGAGACAGCAAGGCATGAGCTGACATAAAGACACCCCAGCAAAAAAAAGCTTATGCTATTCAAGAGGACAGGGCATGGGTAAAACTTCACTGAATATCAGTCCCAGTACGCCAGTACAGGGACTGAGGTCGCTCTATGGTAAGTAGTGGAGTGATATCAGTAATTCTGCTTGTATGCTTACTTCTTTAGCTCCCAGAGTACCTCCTTTTTAATAGTCAATATATTACCTATTTCCCTGTGTATTTCATATAGATATGATGAAAAATACATAATCTGATGTGCTGTTTGGAGTAGATTAAAACAATATTTCCCAGTCCCTTGGGTCTCAATCCCCAACTCCCATTCTGGCCTCAATCACTCTTCAGCAGATTTCTTGGTTTGGTGCATTGGCGGCAGTGAGGACTTCTATGATTGAGGAGTGTGTGAGTGGCTGTTTTAGACAATTACTTTAGGGCAATTCAAGGAGCAGTCAGCCATGCAAGCACTCCCCAATCATATACCTGTACACCCACAACCAATGCATTCAAGTAACCTTCATGTTTGGAGAAGGAGTGGGCACAATAGCAGACAGGATTTTGGGAGTTGAAAACAGGTAACAATTATTACAAAAACTGTAATATCTAATTTATATGAATGTGGCCACCTCTAAATCAGGGTGTCCCACTCTAGGGAGACCTAATACCAGGAGTCCCATTCAGAAGATGTGTACATAGTGCCCTGCTTGTAGGTGTCCCATGATTTCACTCAACTTTCTATATGAGATTAAGAGCGAACAGTGGCCCTCTCCCTGCGGGAGAGAGTGACTTATAGAGGCAAGGTAAAACATATCCGATGTATGATAGAGAGTGGAAGTGTGAGGAAGAAACATTTAGTGGAAAAATACAATTAGGTCCCTGCACAGAAACCCTATTAACAAATCGATAACACAGTTGACCTCAGCTCACTGTCATTGTCCTGGGGTAATCACTCAGTCACTGTCTTTAAATTGTTCTTCTCTTGTATCCACTCCTGGGTCTGTAACATATAGGATATTGTCTTGAAGAGGCTTGGTGCTCAGCTGCCAAACATTAAAAGCTCTCATAGACGCTTCACAGGCTATATGCACTTCTATTGATAAGTTCCACCTCAGCAATATTATGAGGATTACCCTGGCCCCCATCCACTTTCAAATTAAGTTCTTTAAGTGAACAGACTGTAATGTCGGTGTCAAATTTCTTTCTACCCGTTCCCCATATATCTTCTTTGTGTAGTAAGCCCCAAAGTAACCAATGTCCAATAAAATTCGTTATTAGATAGATCCTAGCAGAATTTATTTCATAATAACACAGATGTCAATCTGTTGTACAGTTGTACTAATTCATCACATCAAATAATCTTTATATTCATATCAAATAATCTATATATATTTTTTATTGAACCTCTACACTAGCTTTCCTTTGTAAACACATCAAGGTTAGAGATGGGGATAAAATGCCAGTCCTCCTCTTTTTATGATTCCAGTGCAAAGGGTCCGATAGTGTGTCTACACTGATACTCAGGCCCATATGTATACTTATAAGTGCACCTTTCTTTTTATCAATCTCTGTAGAAATTTATACCCTCACAATGCACTTAAATCCCCATATTTTGGGTTCCATATGTGCCATCAACCAGTCTGTTTCAGGACCAACTTTCAATATATATATAATGGACAAAAGCCCGCCAGCTGTTGAGATCAGGTTAGACAAATACAAATTCAGTGTAAGCCATCTATAGCCAGGATTGTTTGAAGACACATTATTGTCACTGTATAGCCTCTGTTATGTATGCTGACAACTCTCTAGTAGACCAAATGAGGTCTAGGTTTCCAGCTTATAGGATATACAGGAAATGCTCACTTAAGGTGTGTAATATCAATGTCTGTGATAAGTATGAATAGAATATTAGTTTTAAAACTTCATCATAACTGTTTAAGGTTCCACACCTATTGTATTTGTCACTTATGCAGAAATCTTCTACTTATTTGTCACTCATGAAGACATCTTCTACTTATTAAATCATATCAATTCTCCAACTGATCTTGTTATAATCACAGAGGGGTTTAGCTGAGAAGCAGCAGCTCTCTCCCTTTCTAATCTACAAAAGCACACGTGCCATAACAAGATTAGACATCCACTGATCCAGACTACAACTAGGCATTAGTGAATGGCATATGCTTTTTGATCTCACTGTTATCAGGATATAATGTCCATGTGTTGCAAGCGACATGGTTGATACAAAGTGACTAGATGGCTATACTGAGTGGGGTCCATAGCATTATTTACAGTTCATAAACCAAAACCCTCTTGGAGTACATTACCTACTTGTCCTCCAGGGCACCACTTGTTAGCCTTGCAGCATAACCTTCTATTGATGTGCAATCATCTACTTTTGTCAATGATAACCCCATGGAGTCCTCTAAATACACAACCTGGTATCCTGTAGCTGTGTTGTATGCATTATGGCTGCCAAAGCTTCATGGGTGAATGAGCAGAGGAGGTAAAGGGAGCTTCACACACTCTAAAATCACATGGGAACCATTATAGAGCTATTGCAATGTAGTGGGACGTAGCCTGGAGATCAATGAGGGGTATGACTATGATGCCTATGAGACTATGATGGGCTTTCTCCCATAGGTTGTGTAGCTTTAAAATGTGTATAGTCAAATTATCCAATGCTATCAGACTTCAAACCAACCAACATGCTGCTTGTACTATTATTTCCAGATTCATTTCATTGTTAAATATGTGAGCAACGAGAGTTAATATGTGAAATGGGTTTCCATTGTCTGCTCAATGAAGGATGTCTAAAGGTTAGAAGTTATGGTAGGATTGGGGCTTCTGGGCATATATCATGAAGAATATTTTGAGGCAAACAATTTACCAACACCTTTAACTTCTAAAGCAAGAAATATAAATAAAAGGGCAATCTGCAATCCGAATCCAGTGACCAGTAGACCCACACACAAATGAGAGCTAGAAAGACATACAGACCCAAATACTGCTGCACACACACTATATTCACCTGGTGGCACCTCTGGAAGACCCTGCAGGTCCAATATAACTCATTGATCAAACTCAGAGGTCCCTGGAGGTAGCCAAGGAAGGTGCTGATTGTCTGGGGAGTGGGGAGTGGGGAGTGGGGATGAAGGCCTGTTGGGATGTAGGCCTTTTGGGAAGGATGCAGAAATAGGAGACACATGGGACAGCAAATCCTTAGCTGACATATAGACACCCTAGAAAAAAAACTAGCTTATACTATTTAAGAGAACAGGGGATGAGCAAAAATATAACTAGACTAGAAGTGTTTGGAAGAAATGTGAGATCCTGAAGTCGCAGGCTCACAGCAGCAAGGCCCGCAGCTACATAATGACATATGAGCTGATCCTGAGTATGTATACAAATAATAAATGGGGTATATTCCATAAGTTCCATTAAGGATTAAAATATTCATGAATATATGTTGAAAAACAGCGTATACATTTTTATTGTTCCTTCAATTTTCAAAGTTCATTTAGGATAGTTATTGCAAAAAGCATTTAGTGCAAAGCACAAAGTTGTAACACTATTGACCTCAGCTTACTGTCATTGCCCTGGGGTAATCATTCAATCACTGCCTCTTATCCCTGCCATAGATTCTTAAATCCACTCCTTGGTCTGTAACATACAGGATATTGCCATGACGGGGCTTGGTGCTCAGCAGTCCATCATTAAGAGCCTGGAGAGGTGGTTCAAGGCGGCCACACCTCCAGCCTAAGCCTTCGCCACATTACCTAATACCTTACCATAATGAGATATGAGTAGAATCACCTTGGACATTGAAAGAGGACCACACACAACGTTCTCTTGAGGTTAGGGAAGTTACCTTGGTTCCACCCAGTTTAACTTTGGTGAGAGGGATAAGGACCTAGCTATATGTACCAACATTCCTTCATCTTGTACCACCATCTTTATATCGCAATGTAAATACTCATTTTTATATCATCAACTATGTGTCAACAGATGTGAGATGTAACAAATTAAGGTATCATCATTATCCTGTGTTCTCGACAATAAGAATAATTTTCAAATATGAGAATTGTTCTGATCTCTATCCACCTATATATTAAGTAAACCTTCAAGGTCGCAAGGTTATAATAGCTATACCCCAGTAAACAAAAAACGTTATACTACATTTTGTAACGTTATTTAACGTTATATAACGTTTCTCTAAGACTCCTCACTATGGCATAACGTTATACACAGATTTAGAACGTTATTTTGACGTAAAATAACGTTTTTTTGTTAGCTGGGATAACTGTCTAACGTTTGAGGGAGAGTAAATGGCAGACCCTTCCTAAAGTTTGGCAAATCTTAAGATCCCAAAGTCCCAAAGTAATGGCCAAGAAAAGACCTATATTAGAAAGATGTGAATAGAGTTAAATTGACAATAAATTTGAAATTTATTGATGCTGCACAGACAATCTAGACTCTCATTTGTTTTAATCGAATCCAACTGCTAGATGAAGTGTGAATCATGGCTTGATGTCCAGATTGGATGATGAAATGAAATGAGGTTTTATTAATTCAACACATCAAAATTAATCATGTTTATTTCCGACCTTATTTTCCCCAAAGGGGTATTACATACCGAGTAGGCCCCATAGCATTATTAACAGTTCATAAACCAAGTACATCACCTACTTGCCCTCCAGGGCACCACTTGTTAACTTGGCACAACCATTTACTATTGACAATGCAATTGCCTGTCAACGGCAATGATAACACCATTGAGTACGACAGAGTCCTCCCAATGGACAACCTGGTATCCCATAGCTGCATGGTATGACTACATAATGAAAGGAAGGGGAGCTGTTACGGCTGCAAGAGCTTCATGGGCGAGTGAATAAAGGAGATGGGGGGGGGGCATTGCAAAGCTATGGCAATGTAGTGGGATGTAGCCTTGAGATCAATGAAGGGCATGACTATGAGTGACTATGAGTTCTCTCCAGTAGAGTGTAAAGCTTTAAACAGAGATTCGGTTAGCTTTGTTAAACTCGGCAGCAAGATTTACATGCAGCATATGCATAGAAGGGGTTCCTGCCATAACACTCAGGCCCTGGCAATTAAAGTCTATTTATAAGGCACTACTCAAAGATGTCATGCATGAGACTTCAACTTGTGGACATCAATATGGCATCCCTGTCCTTGAACTTGGCCACAGCATTGACAGTCAATATCAGAAGAGGGCAGACATTTTCTAGGTACCCACTCAGTGAGGGATGACTGTGGGTTAGAGGGTACCTTATGTTAGGGCTTCACTGAATATATCATGGCTTATGAATCATTGCAGTTATTTGACCCCTTAAGGGTCAATGGAGAACAACATGGGGTGAACAAAGAAATATAAGTATTCAATAAAAACCAGGTCAAACATAACTCATTGATCAAACTAAGAGGTCCCTGCACTGTAACAAATAGATGTACTTTTTACAGATTTGCTTTGTAAAATCTAACGCTCTTTTACCGATATTTGGAATACAATGAATAATCGTATATATCAGCCATTTCACAGTGGATCCTTGTTAAGTGCTAACCTGGTTTGGATTACAATGATTCAATGTAAATTCATCTTCTCATGTCAAATCCCAGAGGGAGCCACATATAGTGGGTCCTTTCATTGATAGGTGGCCTGGTTTGTAAGAAGATTTTTCTGGATAGTGTGAGGCCTTGAAGTGTAGTATACATGTTGAAATAATGGTAATTTTCAATTATTCTATATGTTTGACAATCTAACAATTCAATATTGTGATAATGTTTGACAAAATACCATGATCACTTGATAACATCCAGAGGAAAGTAGCTGTACGGATCTATACACCTATAATTGTGGTAACATACTATGCATATATCCCCATCTCTGGAAACTCTGCCTTGTATCAATCCTATAGAGTAAAACCTTGTGTATAGGCCACGGCTAGTATGCAAGTCTGATCGTCAGTGTGGCATATAGGATCAGGACAAAAGCAAAGTATGGCTTATCTGTAAGTTTTAGATGTATACTACAGTAACTAAAGTCACCATAATCAGACTCCCTGTTAGGCTTCTAGAATAAACCCAAAGTCTGTAATAGCACTAGCAATAACGCTGAATCTATGTATATTTGAATACTCTTAATCTATTAATGGTGATTCTACATTTTTTTTACAGTGTGGAGGTAACAGAGGATGGCGCTGATTGGTGCATGAGAGTGAGTGGGGGCTGGGTAGGGATTGAAAGATTGGAGAAGCAGAAGACACATGGGACAGCAGTGCCTGAGCTGACATATAGACATCATAGGAAGAGGAAAGGGAATGGGGAAAAACTCAAATGACTAGTGGAGATTAAAAGTGTGAGGAAGATATGTGAGATGCAGAAGTAGAAGGCACATGGCAGCAACACCCACCTGAGGGTATACATGAAGGCTTCACAGGCAGGAGCAGGTAATGCTGTGCACATGCATACATTTTAAGTGAAATAAATTTCATTACGAAATAAAATACATATGAATTTATTTTGGAAGAACAATGCACACATTTATATTGTTCTTTAAGATTTAATGCAAATGTACAATGAGGACCCTGCAGAGAGGCCGTAGTACACTAGTTGTTGTTAAAATTGACTTCAGCTTAGGCCAAAAAAAAAAAAGGTTTGTTTCAGGTCACCCGACCGACCCTATCTAAATAGGGCCGACCCTACGTTTTTTTATGCAATTTTGAAGAAGTTTTTATATTTTTAGACTTTTTGGGGGTCTAATTTAGGCTAACAAATTTTTGGAATTTTTTTCCCCCATTTTTACAGTTTTTAGCCGATTTAAGGGTATCTAGAGGAGCTTAAAAAAAAAAAAAAGGTTAAAAAAAAAAAAAAAAATCCGACCTGCCGACCCTAGAGTTTCTTCCCATGTTACCTGAAACAAAACTTTTTTTTAATTTGGCCTTAGTCTCATTTTCATGGTTGGACACTCAGTAGCTGTTTCTAAGCTTTACCATAGCTTCTTTTATCGATTCCTTGGTCTGTGGCCTACAGGATATTGCCATGTAGGAGCTTGGTGCGCATCAGTCTATCATTAAGAGCCTTAGTAGGAGGCTGCAGGAGCCAATACCACCAGTGCTCCATACGCAATGCCTACAATCATAACCAAATGCCTGTCCTTAACAAGATATCAAAAGAACCAATCTTGACACTGAAAGAGGAATGCAAGCAGGGTGTTTTTAAGACTTTGAGAAATCAGCTTGGTTCCACCCCATTTCGCTTCTCCAATAGTAAAATGTGTAGCTATACATATAAAATTAAGATGCTTTTCTTGGATTTCGGAAAGGTGTCACCTCATCCTTACTCACAGGATTGGCCTAGACCTAAATTCACTTTCAAATTAGGTAGAACTTCCAGGGGCAGAAGGTTATATAAACTGCTTGAAGTTTGAGGGAGAGCGAATGGCAGACCTTTTTCTAGTTTGGTAGGGGTCAACACACTAGGAGATCTGTCATATGAAATCCAAAATGTTTTTTCCAGTTTCCCATAAATCAGCCTTGTGTAGCAAGTCCCAAAGTAATGACCAATATGAAGTACTCTATTAAATGTATCCCATCAGAATTTTTTTAACTGGACAAGAAAGAAATAAAAATCTGGTGCACACATGTGTACAGGCAAGGGGAAAGGGATATCCAACGAAAATGATCATACATTTTTATCCTATAGGCCATAGATTTTGATCTAGAAATGATAATTCCATTCTGTTTTGACCATAGTAATCCTCATGAATCATTCTATCAATGAGCTACTTTATTTTCTTTATTTGGAATGAAAATCACCTTTCCATGGCAACACATATCAACAAAGACACACATATAGGCTCTAAAACGTTCTTTTTTAGAACCTAAATATGGAAGCTTTTCACCAAAAATAGAATGTTTTGTATAGCACTACTGAATTCCCCAGGAAAATGTACTAAAAGGGATTATTAGCCTGTTTCTTCCTTTTTAGGCCATGGTGGAGCCCCCTGGTGGCTAAAAATGGTACTAATCCCGCGGGATACCCCTTTCTGCTTGCCTGCTCACACATATGTAAGATTCCCTTTGACCTAAATCGTTTTTGGAATCCTCTCAAATGGCTGGAAAAAATGTGCAATAAATTGGCTTCCATGACTTAATCGGCATTCATGACTTAAACTATTGGGAACTGCAAATAGGGCATCATGTCAACCCTGATGTACTGACATGATGTACTGGAAAAGTAGTATGAGATTCATTGAGTATTAAGATGGGTGGATCCCATTGAATTAAAGTTCAGAATTTCACAATTTTCTTTCAGTGGGTACCCTAAATCGTTTGAAAAAGGAAAATGAAATGAATAATAGGGGGTCCCAGGCTACTTCTTAAAATATGGAATATTGAAAAATAAAAGTATTTTAATTATACATTAAAAAAACGTAAACATGATTTAGTTTTTTATCAACCAATAACCACAGAATTCTGAAACATCACACAATGAACACAAGGAAATCTACCTTTATCCTAAAAATAATTTCGGGGTTTTATCGCTTTGCATTCTGGGAGAAAGTTACATCTTTTGGAGAATAGTAGCAATATATTTTCATTATTTCTTGACATAATCAATGAAAAATAGTAGTAAAAATGTTCAGATTCCCCAATAGATTGCTTATTTGCTGATGAATAAGAGTAATTTTGCCATGGGGTCCTGTGTACAACTTTAGGGTTTTGGTCATTTGAAATAAAAAAGTAATGGAAAAACAGACTAAATCAAATCTTTGAAGCATTGCATTATGGGTAAATTGCCAACAATCTGCATATAAAAATAATCTTGTTATGTAGGTTTGGATATAGTCAAGCAATATATTTACTTTTATGCCCTTTCAAATACCATTAATTTCATAAATGAAAGCTCCTGAAAAATCATAGAAAATTCCAAAATTACATATATAATTATCATATCAAAATATAAAGTGCTCTAAAATGCTTGATTTTGCTCAAAATCACCCCAAAAAAATTTGAGTATAGAATATGGTTGCTACCATATACCGTACCGTCGCGATAAAGCGCCTGGTCTTGAAAGAGCGCCGGTCTTGGTGTCAGCGCCCAGACTCAATTCCAGAAGTGAGATGACATTATATCCAGATGTCAGCTCAGTGAGGGAAGACTGTGGGTAAAAGGGCGTATTTAGGGTTAGGGTAGGCACTTGGATAAATTTTCCATATTGTGTAGATTCTGTATTTTATTGTGCCAGGTCATTGGCCACACTAACACCTTTCCAGAACATATTTACTCATCCTTCTATCATAATTAGAAGTGGAGAAATTGACCAGAACAGGGAGGGTTGTGGAAGCAAGTGCCCACTATAGAAATGCACAGGGGTACCTGTGAGAGATTGGCACCACTGGAGTGGGTCTATACTATACATGTAGTTGGTGTGTGACGATGCAGCCACTATACCAGTTCTCTACCTGTATGGATCTCTTTAGGCTGTTATATTATATTTAAGGCAGTGTGTAATACACTGTTGGAAAGCTACAATATTCCCCTTTCCATATTGCTATAAGATATTCTTTACTTCACATAAGATTTATATGAAACACCCTATTTACATATTGATGCTGTACAATCCCATGTCATGTAGGCTAGATCAGTACTTGCAGTGCATCAATTTGGGCAGTCTAGAAAATCCCTTGGGCACCCATGTAGGAGGCTGTCTATGGGTACACACAATCTTCTGATATATTAGGACCTGGCTGATTTGTTTTTACAGATGGCTGGGTAATATTTCAATATTATCTATGGGGTAAAATAAGACCATCACTTTTCACAAACTGTGATCTTCCTCCTTTGTTATAAACCTATGTTAAATGCCCACTATGAGATACTACTCTTCAAGGGCTTTCCAACGTGCTTTTCCATAGTGTCATAGTCCTATCAGGAGCTGAACAATCTGAAAAACCCTGAACCTCATCTCAGGCAGACTCCTAAATGCAGAGCCAATTTTGTGTGTCACCCATGGCTGCACTTTGAGACCACTGCAGTGCGTATTTCAGAGTGCCTAGTTGGGGTTTACCTAGATATGCCATGGTTTATAAATCACTGGAGTTATCTACAAATCAACCACTCAGGAGCCAATGGGAAATATACTGAGGCAAAAAAATCTACACCATGAACTCAGTAAATACAGAAGCGGTGGAATGACAATTCCTATAGAATTGGAAATACAATCCGAAGTCACTAAGAGCTAGACCAAGACACATATTGGATACGGCAACAAAGGTTTCAGCTGCATACACATTAAGGGCACCTGTAGCTCTGGAGGATCCTGCACATTCAATATAACCTATTGATCCAACTTCAAAGTCCCTGGAGGCACCCAAGGAAGGTGCTGAATTGGTTTATGAAGGGGAGCACCTCTAGCCATGGAGTGGGGTGTGGTTGGGGATGTAAGCATGTGGGGAAGGAATCTGAGAAGCAGAAGTAGGAGACACATGGAACAGCAAAGCCTGAGCTGACATATAGACATTCTAGGGATAACTAGCTCACGGTATCAAGGGGAACAGGAGATGGGTAAAGAGGAAGAATGTGAGATGCAGAAGAAAAAGGCACATGGCAGAAATGCCTGAGTTTATATAAAAACATCACATGAATGAACCGCTAATACTGTGCTCATGCTTAATTGATCAATGGATAAGATTCCGTATTGCAGTGGCATTAAGCACTTTTAATGTGCTTGTATGCTAATATGTTGATTCTACCATTACTCGAGAGACGCTTAGTAGCTTATTATGATTGAACCTTCCTACCAGTAACCCCTTGTTAACTGTGTATCCCCTATGGCATTAACTTGAAAATGTCCGTGTTTTTTTGGTAAAGATCTTTGTTATCAATAAATATTTTCAACAATAACAACAACAATGACCTAATAAGTCTCTCATAGTCTCTCATAGCTGTGTCATAGCCTCTGATGCACATCCTGTGTCTGTAACATCAGGGTATTGCCATGAGGCGGCTTGCTGCCAATCATTAAGAGCCTGGAGAGGAGGCTACAGGGGTTAATACTACCAGTGCTCTCTAAGCCATGAATACATTAACCTGATACCTGTCCTTAATTAGACAGTGGTCACTGTAGGGGGACAGCCTTGCTGGGCTCTCTTGAGGCTATATGAAATGACTCTAGTTCTAGCTAATTCTCCGTTTTTGAGGGATGAGAATAATTTATTTTATATGAAGTATGGCACACTATCATCCACCTTTTTTTCTCATGAAAGTTTGTGAAATTAGGGAAAGCTATCATAGGAGGCAATCAATGACAGCCACGTTTTACTTAAAGTTGGTATATCAGCTGGGATGACTAGAGTTGAACTTCAGGGACGCTTGCTAAAACTGTTGTAAATATGCCTCTCTGGTAAATGGGGTACACACTTCTTGATACCTAAATTATCCTATGTACAATATCTAGTCAGCCACGTGATAAGTGCTTCCACCTGTTGTATATAGATCTAAGCACAAGTGTAACAGGCTTTAAAGGTATGAGATTGCAATTGTAGAAACAGCACACATGTGGCACTTAGTGTGTTGTAATAAAGGGAGAGATGAGTGGTAAACAACATTACTTTCTACTGCTAAGGAAATAGTGACCCCACTGAATGCAGATTTCTGCATTGAAACATTGCGTTGACTTTGATGTAAGTCAACTAACTAAACAGATCTTGATTACATGTATCACTTGTTCACTGGATCACTCTGGTGCATGTCGCCTCTATCAATAGGACCCCCTAGGACCTGACCCATGAAACATTATTGACACCATCATGTGTTTGTACTTTACATGACTGTGTTGATAAGTGGGTGAGGGTTAAATAAGGGTAACACAATTTGTCACAGAGCCAATTCCCATGGGAAATCAAAGGCCTTGCAGTGAACTACAGGTCTTTTGGCAGAATGGTAGCAAGAGGCATCCTTGCCTAAGAGTCAATGGGGCCAATTGTAGATTTCCGTGGAAAAGAAACCCACGCAAGGCTAGCTGTCATTTTTATATTGGTTTTGTGAGATCAGCACACGTCTATTTAACACAGTCATTCTATCTGCATTTGTATATCTAAAATTATAATTAGTTTTATGTGTTGTTTTCAATGGGTTGGAAACTACAAATATAAACATACATCATGAGGAGGTTTCTGATTTTATATGCAACATGAAAGGAAGGCAACAAACTACCTATGATGTACGAGGTGAGACAATTCACAACAGTGCATGCCCTGCTGGAGTACCATACCTAATTGTCCTCCAGGGCACCACTTGTTGACTTACCCACAGGCTATTATTGGCAATGAACACCCTATGGAGTACTGCATAACCCTCCAAATGGACAGCCTGGGACCCCATAACTGTGTGACATGACTGTATAAGGAGGGAAAGGGGAGCTATTAAGGGTACCAGCACTTTATAGCTGAGTGGGCAGAGAACTTGCTCACTGCAGAGGCACACAGGATGCAGTATAAGCTCATGTAGACATTAATTGGATCCCGGTTTGTTCTATGTCACAATGCAAGATATCTGGGTGGTGGCATATAAATTGCAGTAACATCAGGAAACTAATACTTTTGATAAAGAGCTACTATGTCTCACAATTTAGGAAACCAATGGACTCCACACAGCCACGGGATTGTGAGGATGTTGCCTTTGTTGTTGAAGCATGAAGAATGTACATCAACAGGCCCAAATTCTGTATGCATCTTATTTGATGAGAATATCTCAAATATTGTGAATCTCTTACTCTTAGAAACATGGAGGAGGAAATCTACCCTGGTTGAAAGACTTTAAAGGGCAGCTTCTGGTGTGTGGGAATAACATTTGGGTGCTAGCAAGTAAAAACAAAGCATTTGGAAATTTTAAAGTGTAGTTATATTTGAGAAATACACCTGTGAAGGACAATGGTATGCTGAACGGAGACCTCCTGAGGATTTTACATGATTATTACCAGACATGACCAATGTATATATTGTGTTTTTCCGTATTTTTTTCATACCTCTGGCATATGCTTTATCATCAGGATAGCTATCACGATAAGGCTTATTTTGATTCCACAGCACAAACCTCAGCTGCTACCTTAAGTATCAATAAGGCAGAGTATCAGATCCCTGCCCCCTACAATGTGGGTCTATGTGGGTGAACATGTCTAACAGTCTATGCGAGTAGCTCACAGACCTGTTGTGGCAGAAACTGCTCTGTCGAACACCATACTGCACAAGTCCTCTTCGCATATCAAGGATCGGATAGATCTGCATTCCTGACCACTGCAGTAGGTTCATGGGCTCTGAGAATGGCCATTGCAGCACCATGTTAAGGTCATCTGAGAACATCGGAGGAAACACAGTAACGAGATACATCTATGGGCTTTGGGGAAGGCATAATGATGAGCCTTAAAGTTTGAGACACACAAGGCTGTTGACATCTTAAGCAGTCATCAAAACCAGTATTCTATACATGAAGACCTCTTGAGCTATCAAAATCCGGAAAAATAGGAAATGATAGAAAGAACTCACCACTTATGCATTATTACAACGGCTCTATTTATACTACTGGCTTATCTGAGTAGGTATGACAGCAATAGATAACCCCTCAGGGAGGGAGCTGGTGGTGACAGATTACCAGCATGATAATTGCAGGCTTATCAGTAATAGTCAGGTTCCTGACTGGGAATAAACCTCTCAGAGAAAGAATATCCCTGAAGGAAGTGTTTCTTGCAATGTAAGTAACAGTCAGATGTGCTGCAGATGGCGGCTCTGTGATGTATGTGTTCTGTAACTGTTCATGATATGCCCACTATTACAAGTTTGATTCATGAATTCCAATCAAAGATTCTGATTATTACATCCTCTGCACAGGTTTGCAATCTGTATCCTAGTGGGTACATTCAACATTGAACGTTGAATGGACACAATGAGTGATGTACACTGATTTTGTTGACCAGTAACTGTTACCGTAAGTCACGATCTGATTTGTTTTTTACGTCATGGAAGTAACTTTTAAGTGTATTTTACATAACATGCATTTACATTGTTTTATCAATATATTGAGAGCTGCTGTACTTAATGTTATTACCGTAACTTTATTTTATTTTGTGAAAAGGTTACTTTTTATCTATTGCAGATGATGCAAGATTAAGTGTGAACCAGAGCAGTATGCGACTTCAGAAGGTGTACTTTGCACAGATATTTCACCGTTAGATTAAGGTTGGAAGCTCACCTACAGCTCTTGCTATCCTACTTAGAGAACCACTTTGGGAGATTAGATAGAGCTACCAGATGTTGAATGCTACCTTGACCCACAGTTTCTATAAGACTGCTGCTCATAGATATATTGGACTGGCCATATGGCGACCTATAACCTATACCAAGTACCACAATGCATGGCCTAGTCCCACCTCTTATCTTTGCACATTTGCACCCTCCCAAGTCTCCCATAAACCCTGGGTCTGAATGGCTGAAGGGATGTACCTTTTCAGGTCATGCTGCCCATTAACTCACCCACCAGCTCCAGCACGGCTGAGCTATTCAGGCCTGAGGAATTGGAGGTAAAAGCATGGATGGTCTATTGAGAAGAAAGCAATCTTCTCTGGAGTTTGCTTTCTATCAGCTATCATGGTTTATTTTCCCCAGTGAGTCAGCACCTTCTCTTTGGGTGTTCTTTATATCCTCATTTATTTTGCTGGACTCTTGGCAACTGCCTGGGTTAGAACTGCCTTCAATAACAATACACTGCTAGCATACTCATGTTGGACATTTCAATTGTCTGGTTGCCTCTGTGTAGCCCAACTAAATGGGTATCATTTGTGATTTTTGATCTCTGACATCCATTGTTTAGTTAGCATTGTGGTACTTACTAATGATCGCTATCATAATACACTGGGATCATTCTGTCTCCTCTTCAGGTTCAAATTGAAAGCATCACAATTTGCATTATGGATTTTTTTGCTTTGTGCAAAACATACACAAAGGTATTTGTAGGGATGGGTAATGAAGGGGATGCTTCAGTCAAAATTCTGATCCCTTTAACAATGGGAGTGCAAAAAACAATTAATATACAGTTCTAAAGATAGAGATTTAATAGTATGGAGACATGCCTTGATATATAGGCTACTCAACAGTAATGTGCTTTCACTGAATTAATGAATATGTATGAAGTAAGTAAAATATGTGGTGCTCCCTTTGAGTGACATGGTCTGATTTTTATTCACATTATAATTCCTACTTAGATTTGTTCCAAATATCATATTTGGAGGATAGAGCATGAGAAAATAACCTCTATTGGCCACAGAAGCCCAACTAGAGGGTGTATTTTCAATGGGGACTTATAAAAGCATGCACTCCACAAGTATTGAATTTGGCACACACATTAGACTGGAAGGTATAGGGTGAGAAAACCAAACTAGCACACATAAATAATGCACTTTTCTTCATCTCGACCTTGAAGTGAGGCTCTGAGATGCCACAACAAGAAATGTCATAACACATCATGAAAAAAGCCTTGAGAGGCCCATAACAAGACAGTTTTATAGAAAACAGATGGTCAGGAGTAGATGATTGAACTTTAATCATTTGTGAGCAGGCAAGCAGAAAGGGGTATCCCTGCGGGATTAGTACCAATTTTAGCCACCAGGGGGCTCCGCCATGGCCTAAATTGGAAGAAACAGGCTAATATTTGTTTTTTGGTACTATTTTCTGGAGAATTCAGTAGTTTTATACAAAACATTCCATTTTTAGTGAAAAGCTTCCTTATTTGGAATGCAAAAAGAACGTTTTAGAGCCTGAATGAGTGTTATTGTTGATATGTGTTGCCATGGAAACATGATTTTCATTCGAAATACAGAAAATGCAATAGCCCATTGATAGAATGATTCACAAGGATTACTATGGTCAAAACAGAATAAAATTATCATTTCTACATCAAAAGCTATGGCCTATAGGAGAAAAATGTATGATCATTTTCTAATTATTCTAATTATGCTAATTAGATAGAGATATCTTGGAAACTAAGACACTTAGAGCTAATTTGGGGTTTGGACAGGGCCATGCCCACCCATATTCATATAGCCATTTCTCAAAAACTAGAAATGATATCCTCTTGTGTAATATATCAATGGGAAGCTTATGACATCAATTTTAAAGTTGACATTTTCGTCGGATATCCCTTTCCCCTTGCCTGTACACATTTCTTTAAAATCTACTTTCCTGTTGATATAAATATTGAATCTCTGTAAACCTGCACAATCTGTCAACCAAACAACATCATCAACAGAAAACTTGACCTTTCTGGATAAGGCAACTCCTAGCAGAAGCCCATAGCTGCCGATCATGACCACTAATGAAAAGAATGACTAGCTGTATTCACAAGAACAGGATCCTTTATGATGATGTTTTTGGATGTTAAATATTCTTGTATAATCTAAAACAAAGTCAACATCAAACAATTATACCATGTCACTGCATCAGTTTGATCTAAACATACAGATAAATGTCAAATTGTACTCACTGTGAACAGCATGATACATACCTTACAGGCTGTAGGCACACTGATATAATCTGTATCCAACAGAAGGGCAGCATCTGAACCTGTCAAACATGAAACTGATCACAGTGAGGAGGTAGATATATGGAAGTGACGACTACTCATCTAAGATTTACATCCCAACTGAGATCACACGCATACACACGTGATATTAGACTATCCACAATGATGATTGCCTTTTTTGCCTAGGATATTGAGCCTTATTGAAATACGTACATTGCTGAAACAGATACATCTTGCAACTTTCAATGTGTTATACCATATTGCCTCATAGTATATCATCTCTATTGTTACTGTTTACATTCACAAATCGTGTTACATAAAAAAAGATGACAAAGGGAGATTTGATACTCCAGCTCGAATAACAGAGTAGGTGTTGTACCCTTGGCATAGTGAAATGGGAGAAGGAAATGTGTATTATCCGAGCATGGAGAGAAAAGCCGATACACTTTGCAATGGGTCATTACAGAGGATCATGTTGTGTTTTGCCAATCAGTGTGGCGGTCATCCACACAGAGATATGCTGTTTCTGTGTGATACCAATGTCCTTAAACTCCTCTTCACCTGGAGAAGTGATCCTTGTTACATTCTCACTGGTTTAGTACTATGGACTTGGCAAAGATGTCAATTCTATGAATAACACCATGGCCGTAGATAGCGACCTTGGAGAGTAGTAATAGTGTCATTGTAGATTCCCCAAGTCTATAAAGATACCTAAAGTTTCCTCATGCCTGTTCAGATAGGGAATTGCAATATCCTAACATAGGGATAGACATCAGCAGAAAGACTTACATGTGACTTCTAGGCTCAGTCTTACTATGAGTGTCAGTTATTCTGGAATTCAGTTAACCAATAATAGATGTATAACAGGCACACGAGGGCCTATATGCGTATATAACGCCCGAGGTGCGAAGCACCGAGGGTGTTATATACATATATAGGCCCGAGTGTGCCTTTTATACATCTATTATTAGGTTTATTATACGATTTTTCCATTCAAATGTCCTTATTTACCTTTAAAACGTCCTAATTTCGCCATTTTGAACGATATTCAAGTCGTCTTGTATGGTGGGTGCAGTCGCCATGTTGTGGAACTCTTCAGTAGGGGAGGTAAGGAAGAATGAGCTAGGCGCAGGGAGCGGTCATTATTTCAAATCCGACATACCATCAGTGCTAACTGATACGACTGTACTCCCGCGTCGCCACCTGCCGTTTTGGTTACTAACTGCTCCCCTCTATACTTCAATATAGGCAGTGTTTCCCCAACTCTGTACCATATCAACTGTGGCCTAGCGGTCAGCGCGTATGGCTCATACGCAAGGGGTCCCCGGTTCTAACCTGAGGGAGATTGGGTGAAAACATAACAATTTTAAAGTGCCTATATGTATGTGAAAAAAAATCCCTGAAATTATTTTAACGACTAGGTAAGTAAAGTCCAACTTCTACCTTTATAGAAAAAAAAGAATTATAAAAAAAAAAAAGATTTTAGGAGAAGTTATAACTAAAAGTGTAAAAATTGCTGTATCTCTGTTAATATAAGAGCTAGAGGGCTGGGAATGTGTCTGTAGACTTCTTGTTTTATCCCCCTATTCTGCATGGCCGGCACGGTCTAGTGGAGAGGGCGTCGGACTCGCAGTCTTGCGGCCCCGGGTTCGATCCTTCGACGAAACGCACAATTTTAACTAAGTCGAAATTTGGAACTAGGAGTGCCTGTTATCGTGTGATAACAGAACTCAGTTATCCAAAAAAAGCACGATCAGAGCCCCAATCGTATAATAATCATAGATACTGTGTATGTCCTTAGTATGTACAGTCAATGCATGCCCTTTTGTACAGTTTTTATATAGAGCTTCCTGTCAAGTTCAACTGATATAGATTATCAATTTATAACATCCGTCACCCCATATGACAACCACATGGACATGAACTGCACTTACAGGGCAGTCTGTATACCTGGCACACTGCTACAGTAGATGGGAGAGCTTCCAATTCAGAGATCTGTAACTGACCCTCCGCGTTGGAGTGGGCTCTTATGTGATAACCGGTTCTATGAACATGAGCCAAGAGTCGGTGTATGTAGTCCCTATAGAAAGTGGGTCTCAGGTTTGTAGGATACACACACGCTTTGGGTGCCATCGACGTAAGGGTACAGACACACCCAATCTATTTTTTTTCAGCAAGGAAAAAGAAATATCTAAAATGGTCTGCGTAGGTCCTACGACCTACATGTATGTCTTTGTCATTACTACCTGTGCTGAGTGGCGGAACAATCAGTCCCACTCTCACTAAATGTCTTGCCACACTGGACTGATATGAGAATACACTGCTAACTACAAAAGATGAAATGAGTGATAAGATTCCATATTTATAATGTCCAGCTGGATACCTTCTGAACCACATGCAAAGAAATAATGGAGCTATGCATTACTGCCAGAGGTGATGTGACATGCATCTTGCATGTAACTTGGTAACCAAGCATCAGTAGAAGCTCCACCTTCATTACTCGTGTGGTTACTATGGCAGCTTCTCATAATCGATATCATTATCATTAAACACATTAAAATGCATTTCCTTGCATGGGAAAGATGTAAAGCAACATGGTCCTAACACTCCATTGGCCAAAGCTATTAGCACACACTTTTACACATGGCATTACCGTCATGGCATGTTGCCGACACTGTTAGATTTCTATTTTCCCGACTCTAAAGAAGAAGTTGCAAACGCTGCAGAAGGTGGATCTAATGGTAAGTTAATGGTACGTTTTCGTAGTCATCTAAAATGCCTGCTGGAAGGATGAAGTTTTGTCTATAGCAACTTACAGAATACCACCACCCTAAGCATAGTGTTGTGTTGTGTTTGGCCTCAATTTAGAATGCTCTAATAATACATGCAGGTGATTTTGCGTGGTTCATAGTTTATGTGCAAGTGTTTCACGGTCTGTAATTAAAAGACATCTTTGTGTCTCTGAACATGCACCAATTGTTGTCAGTGGGAAGTGGCACACTGTGTAGTAATATTTGCTCAGAGGTGGCGTCTGGTGGAATGGTAATCTGGCTCTGACCGTACACTATACGTTCTCGTGTCTGGTCCAAGTGTGATCAGTGTCGGCAACACACGGGCCAGTTGACATAGCAGGGTGTAAAGTGATGCAACGTATAGGAGAGAT
Source organism: Harmothoe impar (assembly GCA_947462335.1). Classification (NCBI taxonomy): domain Eukaryota; kingdom Metazoa; phylum Annelida; class Polychaeta; order Phyllodocida; family Polynoidae; genus Harmothoe; species Harmothoe impar. The sequence goes on along the minus strand of OX381713.1, from coordinate 42,692,173 downwards.
GGGGAAAGGGAAAGTTGAAATCAGGAGGTCTGTCTTCTTGCAGGATTAGTGCAGAGACATGAAGTAGATAGCTATCAGCGTCTTATATCTCCAAAGTGTTAGTTTTCAACACCCATTGTATGATCACCAACTCTCTGTATGACAGCGGTCGAGTCCTTAATTGGAACAGATGATCATATGTTTTTTCTTTGGATTGTACGATTGCATAAATGAGCAACAGTGTATCGTTTTACAGCTAGAGACAAAAGTAGCATTGTTGGCTGCTGACAAATTCATTTTTGTCATAAATTCTCATTTTGCCACATTCTCATTTGGCATTGAGGTATTATGTTTCCCCTATTTACAGACAAAGATCGAGAAGTACACTATGCTGCAGATCATTTATCAGATAGAGTAGCCTGGTGAAAAGCACTACAATAAAGACTGTTGCCTTATTGTGCCTACATATGATTTAGGAAGAAAAACGTGTATGGTATATTAAGAAGAGCCATGGTATAGGTAGGACAGGATAACTAATAACCTGTGTAGATGGTGTGTGAGATGGTAAAGCAGCTTAGTGAAATAGACCTATGTGTTCCAATAGATTCATGAGAGTGTTACTGTAGGAGATTGCCATGAATACTCAGTTGAATGCATGTGTTGAATTTAAAAAGAATAATTATGTTTGCAAAATATGTAGTGCTTGATTCAAATGGCAGATTTCTTAGGCGTTAAAACAGTAATAGACTTCTCTCTCATCATTTCTCTCTCATTCACATAAAAATAATGCAGATCGATTCACATTCATGGTCAAAGGGACATACTGTAGATGAATTTGAATTTATTTGATATTGATAAATTTGTTGAATAGGAGATACTTGGCCTGATATAGTTTTAATGAAATTGGAAAAGTATGCATTTGGTTACATAAGTGGATATCAGTGCATCTCATCAGGAGAATTTAAATAATAGCTTTGTCATGACAATGCTTATAAAACAGAAACGTGATTGAGAATTTATTGTTCACTGCCTGTGAAGATAGCACCCATATCTGACCCGAGATATAGGGGGCAGTGAACAGAGGATTGGTCATGAGGAAGCCTCAGGGGAGGCGAGTCACTAGGAGCCATATCAGTCAGAGTACTGGTATCAGCTTATCAATCACATGACCATGACCACACAGTCAAAGACACACGCATAGGGGCAAACATTTTAAAGGACATTTTCTCACTAAAGGTGTTATACCAAATCCAAAAAGGATAACATCATAGCTATGTCATATGGGAGCAATCGGATGGCTTTTAATCATTGGCACCTCTTCTTAGGGGATCTCACACATTCTCCTGTACAATATTGAAATACTGGCATTGCCAGTCTGTAAAAAACAGCTAAATCGTCTGCATCTCCCTCATCTTACTTCCTAGGGGATGGTGGGGTCGCTTCACACTGATCTGCAGCACATTATCTCTATGACAGATGCCCTGAGGGTATCTAGAATTGTAGATATGATACAGTATTGTGTCATTAAAATGGTTGAATGGTAATCATAATAATTATCTTGAAATTAATATTATCAAGTACTATCAAGTGCTTGATAGCCGCTGTGTGAGCATCTCAATTTCTTATCTGATAGATATATTGAAATATTTTGCTAAACTCCACAGTTTAATTGTTGTTCTTATTGACCATAGTATGAGGTAATACATTGCCAAATTCACTTTCCGTCTCTCCAAGCATGACAATGCACAAGGATAAGTCCCCTCCCACCTCATTATATCAGGACACCATCTCTATGAATCCACCTATTATCCACAGAACCTACAAGACCCTAGCTATGACTTTGATAAGTGGCTGATCCCTACAGACACATTAACCCAGAGATATATCCCCAGAGACTCTCATTGTCTCAATGCAGCAGGACAGCCAACTAACGGTTTAGGGGTGTACTACTTAGTCATCGGATATTTCTGTCTGGCACGCTGAATTAATTCTCACTATTATTCAACTTTTGCTGTGTTGGCCTTAGTCTGTAAATGAATACAAAGACAATGGTTTGTCTTATGTTACAAGACAACAATTTTCTTGTATAACATTAACACATTTTCAATGTAGTCCCTAAAGCAATATGATGTTATGAATACACAGGAAACATAAACTTCCCCATTAGAAAAAAGCGTCTTCGAGTATCTATGACAAATACTGTCACTGCGTCTTAGAGAAGTTAAAACTAGCATAAGAGCTCTAAAATGGAATAAACATGGAATAAACTATAACAGTAGACCCCTAGCATGGAGATTAAACACTAATATCATGCTCTCCTTTGTAAAGATACATATAGAACAGTGCACTATGGCAACATGGCATGAACAAAGACATTATATGCCTTTTGGTTCATTCTCAGTGCCAGACAGTCTGGGATTTCCTTTAGCTGTCACATATAGTGGTTACCTCCTGTCCTACACCTGTAGTAAATAGTGTCTCCTTTATCTACAGTATGTAGGAACTCCCACCAAGTCTACTTCATAAATGTGACAACCTCAGTGACACCCACACAGACAGTAACAGCACTTACATGGCAGGCTGTAGAGAATACAGATGGCACTATCCTGCAGCGAATGGAAGAGCTTCTTGTAGCTCAGCTGCTAAACCTTGACCTGGGATGGGCTGTTATTTAGTAGAATGCCCTACGAACACAAGCCAGTTACTCGCATATGTATAGTTCCTACAATAGGTATGTGAATTGTAGAGACCTCTAATTTTGTCTATTTGTATGTGATCCCTTATTCCACAGGCAAGATCAATCTCCTTCTATATCAGTGTGGATTACTTTGGTTCCAACATGGTACAGGAGTGGCCCGCTCCAGATACCCAGTCATCGCGCACACCTTAGTTGTGAGCCAGACATACATGAGGAATGTCCTTCCAGTGGTTAATTTGTCATTATGACTATGTTGGTGTGTACATAGAGCTGGCTATAGGCCAGAAGCAAGTGTATAAGGACTATAATTATATATTACTCTGCACAATCATACATTTCCTACAAGCATGTGAGGCATGGCATATGTGTGAAACAGAGATTGTCCATTCTCTAGATATATTATCATATATTATCATCAAATTGTTTACTTATAATAGCTAAGAAATGTGTTATTTTCCAATCAATGCTGGTGTCGGATGTTTCCGAGCTGAATAAGTTCTTTCTGTACACCAGGATAAAATAAACGGGATAGATGTGTCTACATCTTCTCATACTCAAAAAAATTATAGTTTATGAATAAGATAATAAAAGGTACTATATCAAGTATCCTTTATCTTCTTCTTCATCTCTTATCAGTGTTTTTATATGATCATTCATTTTCCTCTACAGAGCTTTACATATCCATAAAAGAAAACTTTTAATGTCATTGCATTTACTCAATTGAACATCTCTAATCATAAATCACGGACATGTTATATGGTTCTAGAAACCTCGTTGTTCTCCATTAACAAAGAGTAAAGAATATCTTTAACAGACTGATAGCCTATGATAAGGTTGGCTGCACGCACGGCACAGTAGTGAGGAAAGGGCTTGCAAATTTATACACATGTATGTAGGTAAACTTTTAGTGCTTTGCCATTATTATGAAGACGGCATGTGAAATTTCTAAACCTGTACAGCTATCAACCTAACAACATTAAACATTATTTTCCAAAGGCAACTATTTTAACCTTTTGCAGTACGGCATCCAATCATAACCTCAAGGCTTTAAAAGAGGTCACCACATTGCATGCATGGTACTGCTTCCTTATCTCACATCCCAAATCAAAGTGGAGGGATAGTCACATAAAGCGGTCTAGGTTGATGTATGCACAGTGGAAGATAACAAAGTAATGCCTCAAATCAAATCATCCGATGGGATCCAATATAACACAATGCTATCAAACCAGGGGCATTCTTTGTTCTGGCGTAAACGATACATCAAAGTTGCATACCTACATCAACAGTTTGCTCCATCAATAACCAGGAAGTGCTGACTTTGGGCTAGGTGCAATATATGAATCAAGGAGAGGTTGTGATTGTTCATCTAAAATGAATATTCCAGACTCAGATCACACGCACATAAATGGTGTAGTCTGGACTACCCATCAGGATGATGGCAGAAATCAGAGAACAGATGTTATACTGGCCCTATGGTAAATGTATAGACATCTTATATCAACATATCTTCCTCTGAATTATAGATCGTGTTACCTCTCTGTCTAATTTCATTTGAGGAACTTCTGTTTACCCCTGCATCTAAATTATGCAGCTTTTGGCTGTTCCTTGTTTTGAAAATCTTATATCAATATTCATAATTATAGGTTCCACTAGGAAGAAACATGATAGGGATGAAGGCTGTATGATACCTGTATGTAATTTGGGACTATTCATATGAATATAGGTAAAACTGTTAGATTATCAAAGAGTAGGAATATGGCTGGCCTAATGTCATGTCTTCCTTTTGCAACCATTCAATATCTTCAGGCTCTGTGCTGAATTTTGAATTCTGTGCCACGATTCAGAAAACAGTGAAGGTCCCTAATTCTCAAATCTAGACGCCTTTAATTAAATTCGAAATGATACTGTTCTAATTTTGATGAGGCCAGTATAACAAAAATGAAAATCACTGCAACCAATGATTAACTGCATTATTATCCTCAGCACTGCAATATTGTACTAATATGTTTATTCAAAAAGGGCGCTCTAAAAGCTCTAGTTTGTGTTTGGATTTGGAATCAATACGCTATGGCAGTGCCACTTCAGAGAGTATTACAATTCCTAAGGATGTCTCTGCGTAGTAGACACCTTGAATAGATCCATTGCCCTTTCTTTAAATGGAGTCTCGCCCATTCAATCCTGACTGATACAACTGTGTCAAGCAACTCAACACTGATATTTCCAGTCTGCCAAAAGAAAACCATTTTAGAACTGCTAAAAGTGATATTCTGCATCTCTCTTATCTTCCTTACCCAACTGGATTGCTTCACACTGATCTTGTCTCTATGACAGATGTCTTGACAGTATCTGGAATTGAAAATATGGAGCCATCCTCCACCATTGAACCAGCTAAGAGGTTTATACCTTACTGAGCATGAATGGAATCATAAATAAAGAATTATGATCTAGTGCTGCAAAATGTATGACAAAGACTCTCCGCTTATTATTGGTATATGATAGTTTATCTATATATTACTACCCATCTTCCCTTAAGTAGAAAATATGGGAAAAAAGGCTGAATAAAACTTCTCAGCATGCAAGGTTCATATGGCAAAGCAAATGTTCTAAAATGGAAGATGAATGTGAAAGATGAACTTTAAATAAGTTTAAATGAACCCCCTTATGATGATATTTTCTTTCTAGACCGTAGTTTCAAAGCCTGACACCCAAAGTTGTCTGTCTCTACCAAACTCACTTCACTGTACTTTGCGCAAGGACTCCTCTGCAACCCTAACCCTGGGACCATGGGGCATTATACCCTAGGGACTTATTGGTAGGCGGTTAAGTGTGTGGAAATGGATGTGTTGGTCAGTAAATACACCTGCTATCACAACTATTCAGTATAGAGGCCTTCACAAAACTTCTGAGAGCCCTATGTATTTCCTCACTTATGCCAACTCCCAGCTGGTTGAATCTGTACAATAGGGCACAGCTGAATTCTGACTGACTAGTCTTCAATAAACGGTCAAACATGGGGAGGTTTCCTAGCCTCCCTGATGCATTATAGCATATTTGATCTGTTGGTCAGTAAATATAGCTGATATCCCATCCATCGTATACTGAGGCTATGCGCAAGCTTCTGAGGAATCCTCTTACTCTATTACTTGACAGAAATCCAGGCTGGTCAGCCTTGTCCAGTGGGTGTGCTGCTTTCAGGGTGACTATTCCTAATAGAATGTGTAAACATGGCAAGATCTGTGTCTACATCCCAGGCTTCCCTTTACATCTGCCTTACAGTCAATGCAGGACCCAGGGTCTCAGGCCTACATCAGTATCAGGTCCAACACAAAGGATCTTCTACAATGGCCAACATAATTGCTAATGATTGTGTCAACAAAGTATAATTTCCAATTCTACAGTGGCTAAAGTGGCTTTTACAATCAGATCTAAAATCTTGGTACATCATTTAGGGAAATTGGGACAATATGCATGTAATTCTAAATTCAGTTGAAAAAGAAATGATTTGCAAATATCTTAACATAATTTGTGGAAAATGAGTAACCTATATACCCTTGTAGACCATATAGTAAGCTAGGTATATGTGAGTGGGCCTGTATAACATTCTTGTATTTGGTGAAATATAAAGATTTAAACAACTAAATATAGCTGAAATACGGTATATTTACAATAATGTGGGCTTCCCTTGCCTTGCCTTCACCCCTCCCACACCACACAACCTGTATTAGATACTGCACTGGGAGAATCCCCCTTGGAGGTGCGTACCGGAGGCGGCTCTTATCTTCCACATCGACCCTTATCTCTGAGGAGATAAGGACAGGGCACACACCAAGGGGCTGCCTTAAGTAGGGGAGGATTCTCCCCTTGCTGGTAAAACCTCCCCTGTGGGCTAATATACAGGTAGTGGAGAAGTTCCGGGATCATCCAGGCCTGGTTCCAATAAGAGGTCATGTGATTAGGTAGTCCACATCCTCTCCCTCTGGTATGTACATCCAACAGATTGACCCTCTCAATAAATAGAATGCAATATGAATCTAGGAGAGGCAGATGGAGGAGTGACCAGTCATCTAAAATTCACATCCTGCATCAGATCACACACACATATATGACCGCACCCATTAGGGTGATGGCAGACATCTATTTTCCCAGGAGGGTGTGAAGCAGAACATATACTCTGACTCTGGACTCATGGCATTGCCTGTCACCCGGCCAATTCCATTTACCTTGACTACTGCTAAGTGTTGTTATACAGTATTTTATTGAGCTCCCTAGTGGAGTCCTATGTCAGCCGTTACAAGGTCCCATAAGATTGCTCGTTGTCCATCATGAACACCAAGTTACTATGCATGATGGGAAAGTTTATGTGTAACTGCTCAAAAGTGATGAATTGGCTTATATGAATTGTCAGGAACATTAAACCAGACCTTTGAGTAAATTTCAATTGCTCATATGATAACAACCTTCTATATGACATAAAATTATCTAAGGTTTTGCTTTTCCCAATGTCTTTGCTAGCTCTACTCACACCCTAGAAGGGATTGGATATTGGCGGAAGTCATGTGATCTGAAAAGAGATAGAAGATGAATCTATTTATAGAAGGTCACATATTAATGACATGGTATACCCTTATATGGAACTGAGTTGGATTTAGCACGTATACACGGAGATTATCCTTGAGGACTCGCTGAGCACTACTGGTTTTTGTATTTGAAGCTAATGGCCGGATCTGGAATGCATAGATGGTTGCATTTCTTTAATAAAGAAATCACAGTTTTTCACAATGTTCATATTAGTTGCATTGATGTGGGTCATGGCCCTGTTGGCATGTACATCGGCCAGATGGGCCCTACTGAGGTCGTCTGCAAAGTCATTTTGTGACCCGGGAATATGGTCGTATGATATCGCTACATTGAACATTGCCTGGACCATCCAGGCGGCGCGCGCACACTCAAGCAACGTTGTATCTCTCCCTTTCCCCGTGCTGAACACCTTAACGGCGGCCTCATTGTCGCAGTATATATGGATATGCGCCCCATAGTCAGCCTGGCCGATAAATGTGTGGAGGGCGACGACCACATTCGCCGCCTCCAGGTGGCATATGTTTGTGACGCCATCATCTTTGTGAGTGACTTGGGAGGCGTATGCTGACCGGCCATTGGTGCCTCCGATGCCAGAAGGGCAGGCGTCCACGTACAGGGTCTGGGTGAAGTTCTTTGGCTTTATGAGACCCACCCCGTTCCATTCTTCCGCAAATTCCCTAAACCACCTGAGGTCTTTTCTCATTTCCCCGTTGAATTTTACATACCTCCCCTTTGAATCTCTGAGTGTCTCTAAGAGGCGGCCTATGAACAGCCTGGCCGGGGCTATGCACTTGGCTATGTGAAGCAACGCCCCCAGGAGGCTCTGGAATTGTTTCTTAGATACTGACCTCCTGGGGGCCAGTCTCTCCACCTTCTCCTTTACCTGTCTCAGCTTGGCGTCAGGGACAGAGAGGGTCATTGCTTCTGAGTCCATGACGATCCCCAGCCACGTGACCTCCGTCGCCGGGAGCTGGGCCTTCTCAGTGGCTTCCGGCAGCCCCAGGTCCTTGAGCAGCTGCCTGGTGTACTGGAAGTCCTCGGTGGCCTTGGCCCTGTTGGGAGAGACGAGCACTATATCATCCAAGTACATTTTGGCGTATATGTCATGTTCCGCCAGCATTCCCACAATTGATTCAGCTATCCTCTGCATGTGGCTCGCGCTCGCCCTCGACCCAAATGGTACCGATTTATCCATGTAATATTTGTTAGCCCATTTGAAACAGAGGAGGGGGCGGTCTAGGGGGTCGCTATTGAAATTTTTAAATGCACGAGAAATGTCTAGGCTTGAGAGGAAGCATCCCTTTCCCTGTCTAATGATCTCCTGTGATACTGCCTCGACCGTGGGCAGGCTATGTGTTTGCTGTTTGCCCACCACCGTGTTTTTCATGATATAGGCGTTGACCAACGCCTCGCAGGGGTAGCTCATATCGGTGATGATGCGTCTGTCTGCGGTGTCCCGTTTGGGGCGTGACATGAGGGGCGAGACATGACGCCACTCCTTGAATGGGGGGGCGTTGAAGGGGCCCCTGAGCCCGCCCAGTGAGATTTCATTTTTTATGAATGTGTTGACATGGGCCGGGTACTCAAGTGAGCTGCTGTGGTTGGGGGTATGTGAGTTGCCGCTGGGGGGGCCCAAGTACCCCAGGGGGAACCCAAATGTGAGGAAGTCTAGGAGCTGTCTATGATCGTCAGAGCCAGTAAGCTTTTTAGCCCAAGTGTCTATGTTGAGAGTAGTAGGGAGTGGTATCCTAGCTGACATAGCGTTGGGTAGACCCGAGGCCCTGACGCTCTCATATATATGTGTGAGGGCTGTGTCCTGCGAGTGTGTGGAATCAGCATGTATTTCCATGTGTGGCCAAGACTGTATTCTATTGTTAATGAATGTGGATGGATGTATGCTGATGTCGGGGTCTATGGTATTGTTTTCACATTGCAAGCGGATTCTTTCGAAGTCTATACTCACGTCGACGGTAGCTGTTATTGCCGGATCGGTGTCGCCTTGCTTCGGTTGTGTGGGTGCTGCGGGGATCCCGGGCCGTATTGGTGGCGTCGTGGCGGCTGGTGGGAGTCTCGGAGGTATGACCGCATCTGGTGTGAAGTATGGAGCTGTAATATTATCAAACTTAGCATTATTTACGCTGGCGAGGGCTTGTTTCTCGTGTTTTTTTGATTTTGTAATGCGTATTTATTCATTAGATGATATTTCAAAATACAACAATCAAAAATACATGTGAGCTCCATGGCGATATGCCAGCTTTGTCACAATCAATTGGGTCTAGTGCCCTCATTTGTTGCTCGTAACATACTATTATATTATTACAGTAATAAATCATGAATACGGTGTATACGGTATGCAGAATACTAACATGAATTCAATTTTCTTTTGACACACGCTTACGGACATATCATTACTCCCTTACGGAGTCTCGAAAAACTTAGCCTATATGTCGGCTTCATAGTATAAGGATCTTCAGTCTAATACGTTGTTACATTATACAACAGTTGGTGATAGGCGCTCATTTGACTGCACATATTAAGACAGGAGTATATTCGATAAACATATAGGACAACTCGTGTATTATAACATGAGGCTCAGGTGACGACTAATTATAGTTAGTTACGGGTGCCGGCACCATTACGCTTGGCTTCACTTTTTAGCCTTATTGTTTTCAGAGCTTCTACTTTAAAAGCCGCTTTGTTGGCTGTTAAACGACAAGAGGGTGGAAGGCTGTTCCATAATTCTATTGCTCTAAATAATGGACTCTTCCTATAGCTTAGTTTGTTGTCGGGTGGGTATGTCAACTCTAGTGTGTTAGTCGACCTTGTGACCCTGCCTGTGGCCGGTTTAACTCGCAGACCCATGCTGTCGGCACATAGTGCCTCTGAGTATAGGTACTTGTGAACCAACATCATGAGCTGCACGTCAAACCTTACATCAACATAATCTATCTTACAGGTCTTATGGAGCTCCGCAACCGGATACTTCATGTTAGCTTTTAGACAGGCGCGTAGGCCCCTGTTTTGGACATGTTGTAGTTTTTTGATAATGGCACCGGTTAACCCATTGTACAGAAGCCCACAATATTCAATTACTGGCAATACAGTTTGCTTGTAGATCATTATGGCGGTTTTCTGAGGCATCATTTTACGTATCTTACAAAGTAGGTATATACGATGACACGCAGAGCTTACAGTTTTGTTCACACTGTGTATAAAATTTAGTTTGTTATCTATGATAACGCCGAGGTACTCATACTGTTCTCTTACGTTTAAGATGTGACCCCCCATATTGATTGAAGGCGGGGTGAGGCTGTCTGAGTTAAACATTACTACTTCAGTTTTCTTAGTATTTATGCATAAACCACTTGTACTAAACCATTTAAATATTCTATTGGCATCATATTGTAACAGATTTTCCGCTACTACAGAGGATTTATGTTTTACGTAAAATACCACATCATCTGCATACATAGCAACAGAACAGTGTTTGGTTACAGATGGCAGGTTATTAATAAAGCAGATGAACAGGAGGGGCCCCAGTATGGACCCCTGGGGGACACCGAAGGTGACCCGTTTTTTAGTAGAGAGGGTGTTATTACAGAATACACTCTGGCTGCGGTCCTCCAAATATGAGTGCAGCCAATTTGTGTATATTTTTGGGATTCCAAGATCAATAAGACGGGATATGAGCTCACCGTGGTGTATTGAATCGAATGCCTTCCTCACGTCCAGGAAGCAGGCAGCCACAGCCTCACCCCTGTTTCGGAAGGTAGGAGCCGCCATATTGGCCATGGGGGATTGTGGGAGGCGGTGCACACAGAGTGGTGACGTCAGCGTGTCCAAGATGGCGGCCACCCATGGGGGAGTGAGGTAAAGGTGGGTGTTATGTAATGTGAGGACCGTGAGGGTAGGCGTCGGAATTAAGACACCAGTGGTCGGTAATGACATTCCCTTACCCTAACCGGGCAATGAACTACAATGATGCATGTATGATAGTTAAAGATAGTATTTCACCTCGAAACCATCAAATTTCTCTTTTCATATTGTATATGTCACAAAGGGTATTGGATAGGTATTTGGAAGTTTTTAAACCTCTGTGATACCTCTAAATATATCTAAATTCACCAAATTCATTCAGAATGAGCTACTGTCTACCAGACTGAAATGCACATAATCATATCACACAACATTAGGCAGGGGAACTAGCCCCAATGACAGTCATGTGGCCATCGATCATAAGGGTGTTTATAGCCTATTCAATCCAACAATGGGTATATTGAAAGGTCCAATTCAAGACTGATTGAGAGTGTGTACACATGTATTTCAAGTCGCAGCTTTGCTCACCCAGCACAGGTATCATTGTATCATGCTCTGATTTGCCATAAAGGTAGGATTTCTTGTGTAATCAGGTATGCCAAATAGGAAAACATTAATGGGGGAATGTGCGCAAACAATATAGCAGTATTGTCTGGACTGCCTGAGGTGAAATACCATATTCAAGCACATTGAGTGTATCCCCATATTGTAAGGTCCTTGAGGTCCTGTACCTACCTATCACAAACTACACCAGATACCGATGTGAAGGACTATGTATTTCTTGTGACAATGCTCTGCTTTTTTTCATCAGAAAGTGTATGCCCAAATTTAGAATCAGTGGATTGATTTACTCTTCCGGGGATGTTATTTCATCTATAAGAGAGACTATTGGATTGTCCCTCAGATATTGTTGCATAAAAATCAAAAACTGAAACAGGTAGGAGGATCATTTAAGGTTTGGTATGAAAAGCTATTTTAGTTTGGGGTATCTGGGATGAGTGAAATATTAAGTGGAGAGATTAAGCCAATTACAGTATGAATTGCTTATAAAAGTTATGGGAGACCATCTGAAGAGAGAAGAAATACTGGGACTTCCTGTATTCTGTACAAACCAAGTACAAATTCATAATGTCACAGCCCTGAACTTGTGTGTGAGTATGAACATAATAATATGTTCGATATTATCATTGTTGAGGAAGTACCACATTGTTGTACATCCTCCTGTATTGGATTACCTTCATGTTGAGGTAATCCTGGCTCAGGTTACTTTAACCAGGAGATACATCAGCACCATTACACCTGGGGCACTCTTATATGTAAACTCTCAAAACAGGCTAGGACAACCATGGGTTTCTCAGGTCGCAGTGAGAAACGACAGCACTGTGATATCTCACTGCTAAATTGGGGTGTTTTCACACAGCCCTGTGAGATCTGACCCCCCTGTTGGAAACCACACCCATATTATATATTTTCACATTTTCACATTTTCCAAGGATTTCCTCACGTCCAAATGAAAATCAAGATTATGTATAAATGGGCACAAAATTGTTTTCTCAATGCTCACTCCAATCATCTGATTGTGTGGATATCAACATTGAAAAAGGATGATTTTCATACCATCCTATAAAATGGTTTTGAGAAAACCCAATTTGCTGTAGGCTTACCATTATTTGCTCCAGAAAATGAATGTCTACAGTGATGTATTATGTTATCAGCTAGGTACATCTGAATGGGCATCTACAGCAAATGTGTATTTCATGAGAAATAATTAATAAACAAGCTAAAACGTTGTATTCCTTATAATTCTATATGCTAGAAATAGCATCAGTGTGGTTTTCAACAGGGGGGTGAGATCTCACAGCGCTGTGTGATAACCCCTCAATTTGGCAGTGAGATATCACAGTGCTGTCGTTTCTCACTGCGACCTGAGAAATCCATGATTGTCCCAGCCTGCAAAAGGCACTTTGCAACTAGATTATACATTGCTGCTTGCTAGATAATTGCATATATGAAATATTTTGACGAAGCACACTTAAATAATACAGTTTACATAACTGTTGCTATAATATGAAATGAAGAATCAGGATGCTTATTGCTATGCTCTCTTCTGCATTGTAACATCCAGACATAAATTACCCAAACTAACTAATGATGAAACATGATCCTGTCTCGGGCTGAGTCATCTATCCATCACTAACCATTATTGTATTGAATCAGTGAAAAGGTCATCAAGCTGTGAATTAAGAGTGCCAGGAAGTAATAAAAGGACTAAATTGAAATCTAAAAGGGGGAAATGCTTTCAAAAATGGCAAAATATACTCAATGTGTTTTGTAATAGGCTATCCAGATTTATGCATAATATATAAAAACCATATCTATAAAAACACATGTAAAGCACAAACAATGGCGTCCAGAAAACAGTACAGCAATCATGGAATCTGGAAAGGTTGTGCCACAAATAACGTTAATGACATCTGAAAAATGTAATGCCTCTTCAAGGTATTCTGGCAGAGACATGTATGGATTGCTTATAGGTGACCCTCACCATTTGGAACTGCCCATTTAAGGTGGGTCGCTACCCTTTGTTCAAAGTTAACAGAATGTCACGATTTTTTTTCTATAGACAGTCTGAATCATATAGAAACGGAATATGAAAAGAAAAATGGGGGGTCCCGACCTACTTTTTTAAATACAGAATTTTGAAAAATTAAAGTGTTTTTATTTCTCTCTAAAAATGAGAAAATATTGTGAAAATTTCCATAATTTTTTTTCATACCAAGCATTTATGTCCAGAAATATAAAACTTCACATGTGAAACGCCTGTATGTTACACTTTACTGCAAAAATAACGTTATAGTTGTATGCCATGGTATTCTTGATAAAAATATGATGTTTCGGGAAAGAAAAGCAATAAATTGCTATTATTTTGTGGCCTTATTGGCTAAAAATAGTGTTCAAAATTAACAGAATTTTTTTAAACTCTCTCAGAAAATAGTTCAGATCATTTGCTAACATATTAAAGTGATTTTGATAGGGGTCCCGCGCATAATTTTAGGGTTTTGGGCCTTGGAAAATAAAAAATAATGCAAAAACGGACTATATTTCATATTCAGAGTACTGTATGATGGGTAATTTCATCAAAATTTGGCTATAAAACGTCCTGATTAAATAGCCTTGGTTGTTTTAGACAACATGAGAAGCTCTTTAGTCTTTCTGAGAAGATTCATCACTAAATAATGCCAATACACTAATTCATGTTAAAAATAGAAAATATTATCAGTTACAAATATATCAAATAGCAAAAGTCCCATAAAATGCTCAATTTAAGTTGAATCGGCCTAATTTTTTAATATGATATGGGGAACTCATATATGTATCAAGCTATGCGATATGGTGCCATTCTCATACATCTAAGGTGTATGCGCAGAGACCTGCGCAGTGGGTTCATTTACAACAGGTAGCGACCCCGGGGGGTCAACTTGAATGATTTTTACCGGGATGTGTGGTTATGGGTCTGATTATATGACCCATATTGGCGTAGGCTGATTTCTGGAAAAATTACCCATATTGGTATGGTCTCTGCAGAAAACATACCCATATTGGTGTATGACATAACAAGGATAGTATCCATGTCACCCCAAGGGACTCTTTTAGGATAGGTTACAACTGCCCCCCACCACCACCCTCTAAGTTCCAGACATAACAATGGCAAACTTACCAATTAGCACTTTCTATCAATCAGAAAAGCCAATCAGAGAGGGCAAACTTACCAATTAACCCAAAAATGCTGTGTAAACTCAAGAGAAACTTCACACAGGGAATACCTTCCCCTCCTTAATAGCCTTAGTGTAGCTTACCCCTGAAAAAAACATACCCATATAGGCGTATGCCACTTCCCTCCCTAGGGGCTGAAAAAGGACCCATTTCCCTCCAAATCATGACCACACATCCCGGTATGGTTGGACCTGAGTCGACCCCCCGGGGTAGCGACCCACCTTAATCAATACAACTTAGGTTTTTTATGATCTTCATTAAAGACATCTGGATACAAGCTTAACTGAATGGTCGTAGCCTTTCAGGAGCAGCTACTCCTATGGTAAATCTTCCTATGATTTATTTTATTACTCAGGAAGCTAGATGCCAGGTTTGCCTGCTCCCACCCACAGTTTGCTCCATCAATCACCCACAGGATGTGCTGGTAGACATGGCGCATACAGCATCTTCTTGGCAAGCAGTTGGCAATTGAAAGAGGAAGATTTAAAGAGGATATCTATAACATTCAGTCCCTGATATATTTTGCCAAATCGGATTTACATGTCATGACGGAAGACGTCATTGACCTAAGTGGGATTCGCTCACTCTTTGTGATAAGTAAAATTAATGTTGAGGGTTAAAATAAATTACGAAGTTAGAGTTAATCTTTCCTAATTTCCCTCTACAAATTATTAACAACAGGATTATCACACTCTGAACCTTAGTGTGGTAGCATGCTACAACAGTTTCTCCTAGCTAATATCACTATTAAAAAGATCCTCAATCTTTCTGTCTCTTTTGTTGAACTGCTTTTCATATTGTCTCCTTTGTGTAATTATCTTTGTGTGGTGAGTTCTCACTGTTTAGATAAAATTCCGTTTTCTGCCGAATCTATATAGGTCCTATCAGATGACACAGCACATTGCTTGTCTGTTCGTTGAACCTGGTTATGAACTTGGTTATTCCTCACCTGCCACACAGTCTGTAGACCACACAGTGGCCGTGATATATGTAGTAGGCCCATAGTATGGGAGCAAAGATCATGTAGACAGGCCAATGTCGATAGAGCTTCCCACATGTCTGGGCTGTTGTGGGAATTGTTACTGGATGTACAGGTGTGTGCTACAGGGCTTATAGACTGTGGGATCTAACACTATAGGAAATATGGCATACACAAGTAAATATGGCATACACAAATAATTCACACTGTGTTGTATTTCTCCCCTCGTATGTAAGTCTTTGATGTCAACAGCAGTCAGTATCACATTTTGTAGCCAATAATATCACAGTGCGTGCAGTGTGTTTGTGTCTTATTCGCGACCTATTGTAATGTATTCGTGACATATCAGTGATGATTGTGTTTGAAAACACATGTGGTTTCAATTTACAAGCATATCACCCATAGCACTTTTCTGCTGAGAAAATTCAATCCTTCGTTTTTGATTAGCGTTATCAGTTTTAGGATTATCTGTTATAAAACCGTCTGCAATGCTCCTTACCAATACTTAGTACAACCTAAATCACTACAGAACCTACAGCTAAAATACAGTGGGGT
The DNA here is from genome assembly GCA_947462335.1 of Harmothoe impar. Lineage (NCBI taxonomy): Eukaryota > Metazoa > Annelida > Polychaeta > Phyllodocida > Polynoidae > Harmothoe > Harmothoe impar. The sequence goes on along the minus strand of OX381713.1, from coordinate 42,675,794 downwards.
AGATCTAAGTTCCAGAATGACATGTGCGAGGGCAAGCCTCAGGGGGCTTTTTGTGCCTCATTAAATACTGCCACTTACTGGTACAAAGGGGGATTGTCTGCTAGTGGTACTGAGGAAGCATGAGAGGTGAGAAGCTGACCATTTTGTATTGTGATGGTTTCGTTTAGTTTGCAGTTTTTATGCAGCTGAGGGGTCCCCATGAGTTTGGTGCGCATGTGCACTTACGGGATTTTATCCTGTGTCCACAGTGATAGCTAATCATTACTCTCGTTCCCAAATCCTTCCAAAGGAAGGCTCTGGTAACAGCCAAATGACCTTGAACTTTGGATTTTGCTGGGAAGGATTTGGGAACGAGAGTAGCTAATTATTGACACTGAGCTAAATCATACCAGTACTTGATAGCACTGCTTTATTTCAGCCGCAATCAGTCTAAAGACAACTTCATGTATTATGCTAAGTATGATATAGATATAGGAAACTATATGCAGAACACTTGTGGTAGAACAATGTTTTACGTTTCTTCTGAACTAACTCCTTTACCAAAACTATACTTTTACAGAATGCAAAGTAGGCCCACAAGTGTAACAGCTGTTTAATGCAGTAGCCTGTTAGTCAAACTCCTTTTCACACAATAGCATATTTCTCTGACCCTTTCTGATGCCAACTCTGAATCACTGTCAAAACCTAGTGTTAGTGCAATATATTTGTGTTTGTGTCCTTTATTACATTAGCCAACTAGTCCAGCCAATTTGTCACCGTGAGTGCTGGAGAGATGAACTAATGTTTGCTACTTCTCTGTTGCCAAAGATGGCCAATATCATGTATGGATTATCTGCACTCGGTTTACTTGTAAGGAGGTAACGAGATTTATGCTTTGTTAGTTTGTTTGGATATAAAAAATGAAAAACACAATTTTACTGTCTTTCTATTTTCTGTTACCAAATCTGAAATCAATCATAATTGCAGGTAGTGGTATGATCCTAATATTGAATAAAAGGGAATAAATTTGTATATTGGTAAAGGAGGCTTTGGAAGTCTATTTTCCAATTGCCAGGTCATCTCTTGTATACAAAATGTCCCATATTTGCCCATAGATACAGGGCGTGGCCAAAGTCTAAAACGGATCCTTAATTGGTTTAGAAAGAAAAATACTTACACAAAAGAGTTCGTAGATATGCAGTCCAGATCTGAAAACATTCAGTTAAAAAAGAAACAGTATGAATCTGGACTGTAGGGAGCAACTGACCAAAATACTGCACACTGAGCTGCTTCTGGGTGAGCTACTATAGTGCCATTCGATGTAAACAGGAATCTGCCAAACAGCCCTACAGTGATGACCTGTAAACATGTTCTTCTACACAGAAAGAAATATAAGGGTGGTTACCACAAAACCAGCACAATCATTCTCAGGAGTACTTGGAACCCAGTTATATTCTTTCCTGCATCTGGTTTGCTGAACTGTTCTTCTCATGATACCTTAGGATTTGTCTTATTATGCGACACCCATCAATTCCTTAGATGACAAGGCATATTGCCACTGTACGATATGCAATACAGAATGTAATGGGAAAGTTGTGATACATTTGTATACATAGTCAATGCAGTGTCCAACATTCCATCAATCAGGATGTTGTCACACAATGTGCTATGACAGTTATAATAAAAAAGTGCCAATAAGAAATCAGCTGATACATGCTATTAGTCAGCTGTCTCCACAATCAGATATGCAATGCTGCAACATGCAAATATAGGGATAACACATTATATATGGATATTTTCTGAAAACTCATTGTAACACAAATTACAGTCTATACCTTACCAGATGCAGGTTAGATTAGACCCTAGTACTGTCTGTTATACTGTCACTGAGATCCAGTGGTTATGGCAATAGTGGTAATATAATATGACATGTCTACTGATGATTTGGTCTCTAGTGGCTTTCTAGGTGCTAGTCACACATGTTATACTGGAGCAAACTGGTAACACCTGACTGTGTTAGATTTAGTGCATTTAGAGGCTGGTAGCATTTTGTATTTTTTAGTATGGTTCCTGGTACACTTGAAAGGCAATTTCAGCTGAGATTTATTAGGAAAATTATTTGGCTTTGCATTTAAATGCAAAGCTCTTTGAAACACACATGAACTCTTGACTAACCAAAACTCAACTCAAACTACATGCTCTTATAGGTCAGAGACAAGTGTGGAAGTCATCATGTCCGCCTTATTTTCTAAAAAGCAATCGGCCTACACCTACAACATATATTTCTGCAGCTGTGTACAACACTTCCTGATTGATACTTGACATGATATCTAATGAATATATTTAATTAAAGTGGACGCTATATCCAATTACACTCAACATTGATTGAGGGATGCATGATTCATAAGCAGTCTTGACAGATCTGCATAACCTAGTAGAGTAAAATAGGATTTGTTGAGACTCTTCGACCATAGGTAGCTTAAACTGTGATGTTGCAAAACAAAATCCGAAGATGAATACGTCTGAGAGTGAGATGAACCAAAGTGGTGAAGAAACATATCACAGAGCCACCAGACAGATCCACCAGACAAAATACCCGTCAGTGTTGGTGATTGATCATGGTGGGTGGAGGCGGAAGGCTCTTTATATTAAAAAAAAGATTGAATGGATAGAAGAAGAAAAAAGGGTCATAGGGCACACTAATTAGCAATGCCAAGACTTTGCCAATTTTGCTAGGGGGAAATAATGGAGAAACCCCTTTGTTTATTACTAAGGTTTTTCAACCGAGGTTTACCAGTGTTGCTAACAGTTTCAAATAAGATTATTTTACTGTCCGCTAAAAATGATTAAAATCTACCAGAAGACGCTAAACCATCCTGTTAGTTTGCTTATATACAACTAGGGGATATTGCTTGTATACAATTAGGTGATATTGCTTATCAGCTCATATACAATTAGGTGATATTGCTTATATACAATTAGGTGATATTGCTTAATGCCTGATCCTACTCTGCTTAAAACACAACATTCTGAACTGTTGATATGTAATAATTAGATAACTCATTTCAAACATTTTGTACAAAAGAAATCCACTTTGCTACAATGAATTTTTATTGGGTGCTAAATTATTATAATTTTTTCCCCATATTTCTCTACATTAAAGTCTATCATCTTTCCTTCACCTATGTATCTCCCTGTCCCTATAAAATATCCGTATAGCACATTCCTTCTGTTAAAGATGGACAAGAAGAGTGACATCTGAGGGATTAAAAAAGCTTGTTGATCATAGCAACCTGTATGTAGGGGCATGTGTTAGCTAGCACTGTGGGCTCCTTCATGAAAATCAAACAAGTGTATCAATTCAAGCTATCAAACAACAACAAAGAAGCTATATTCTGCACCTGCCTTATCTACTTTGCCCAGCAGGACTGTTTTAACCTGTAGAACAATAGATATATTTATATATATATATATATATATATATATATATATATATATATATATATATATATATATATATATATACACACACACATATATATATATATATATATAATATATATATATATATATATATATATATATATATATATATTTATATATATAAACATGTGACTATATATTATATATATATATATATATATATATATATATATATATATATATGTGACTATATATGGTGACAGTACCAAGCATCGAGGTACTGGAGTATATTACCAGAACAGACTTTCAGTACCCCCAGTGACCACCAGATGGCCGCACCGCTGGGGGATCCACTCTGGACAGTAGTGTCCTACACCCCCACCAGCTGGAGCTGTGGGCAGTGTACCTCCGACCGGCCAGACCGTCTCTCTTCCCACTCCTCCGCCAGCAGTCCGCTGAGTAAGATGGTGTTGTGTGCAGCACCAGGGTGTCAGGTTGACTTTGACGGCAGGGCAAGAAAATGCCCGGGGTGCGGGGTTCCACGGCCTAGTGATTACACTAGTAAGGCCGGGGCCCAGGCACAGCCTGAGACACATTCTACACCCGTTTCTCCTGCTTCTAAATCTTCTAAATCTGCGGGACATGACGATGAGTTCCAGGACACTGTGGACACCCAGCAGGAGGCACAGGAGGACTTGGAGAATAGCCTGCGGGACATGGACATAGCAGCGGGAGTCACTTCGCAGGACCAGGTAGTAGGCAATTTGTTACTAGTTGGCAGGCTTGAGACTACCATAGATAAGATGGACAAGGTTATGGAAATGGTGGCTAGGAGGGAGTTGGCCGAGGCAAAGGCAGCTAAAATGTTGGCGGATTCAAAAATCCAAGATGGCGGCACCGGTAAAAAAAGGGCGCCAAAGATGAAAAGCCACCGGCTCCTAAAAAATTTCAGTTTGTGTCCAGCGGTAGTGCAGGGGGTAAAGGTTCGGTGCCTGCCGGCAGCGATGATAACAATCCTACTACTGAGTCTGATAAAGTTCCTGATTCTGTTGTTCCAACTAATGACACTGGCTTTGGGCCGGTGCAACCATACCCTCCTTATCCTATGCATCAAGGTTTTGGTCAGGCAGGTGCGTACCAGGGCTACAACCAGGGCTACAACCAGGGCTACAACCAGGGCTACAGTCCAGGCTACGGTAGAGGCGGCACGTTCCAGGGCCACAACCCGGGCCATAACCAGGGCTACAACCAGGGCTACAATCCAGGCTACGGTAGAGGCGACACCTTCCAGGGCTACAATCAGGGCTACATGCATCATCCTCCCTTCCAGCGCCAGGGCTACGACAGCCTGGGCCGCGGAGGGGGCTACTCCCAGCACTATAACTGGGGTAACTACCAGCAAGGCTACCCATCACTTCAGTATCCAGGGTCCGGCTGGGGTTACCCGACAGGAGGTGACCATGGTTGCTGTGGTAACCAGTCTGCGCCACTTAGTAAGTTTGATTATCGTCGTTTTCTCCCTGCGAGTGAAAGGAAAAAACAATTGCATATTAATACCCCCTCAGAGTTATGGAAGTTCCAAACAGCATTAATGAAGGCCTTGTTAAGGGAAGGAGAGGATGTCACAGGGTTCGTGGACCACATGGAATATGTATCAGAAATGGCGGGGTCGGGCATATACGACATTAGTGCCCTAGTGGCGTACGATGAGGCTATGTTAGAAAGAGCTAGGAATGACGGGCCGGGGGCCTTCCAGGGCGCGGACACCCACATGACTAACACCAAATTGGGTATGGCAGGAACCAGGTGGGTAGTGCAGCAGGGCAGCAAGAGCAATCGGGGGCAAGGCCAAGGTAGATTCTCCAGTTCCAACACTAGGCCTAGGAATCAGGGCCAAGGCCAGGGGAAGGTCTTAGTTGGTTGGCGCAAGGCTGCTTCAGATAAAGGCATGTGTTTCAAATTCTCTCAAAATATGCCATGCGAAGGATGCGCCTTCAAACATATGTGTGTACACTGTGAGTCAACTGCTCACGGGATGTTCGATTGCCCAAACCGCCCAAAGCCGGGCGATAATAGGTCATGACTGCCTGTGTCGGGCCGTGTAGACAGCTCCACGATCACTGCAGAGGATAATTCTATGATCAGTATTGTTATTGGCACTCACTCACCCGACCACCATGAATTAATTGATGATGTAAGCTCAGTTGTGCCCCCAATCACCCAGTTATCAAGCACCCTAGACTCAAAAACTTGTTTTGTTGACGAGCCAGCGGTTCACGAAGGGATGCGGCGCGACTCTGAGATTGATTCGGATTTTTTTGAATTAAATGGCTTTGATCAAATTGACAACCCGAATTGGGTAAATATGTGCCAGGCAGGCGATGACAATATATCTATTAACATTGACAATACTTGTGTCTCTCCAATTGTGAATAAAGATGAATATACAGGAATCTCTGACTGGTCGTATCCTGAAGTTGCAGTCGCGCGTTGCGCCCCGATCAAAGATGGTGGCGCCCATGCTGGAGTGGAAGTCAAGGTAAACACGATAGAGTTTTGGGAAAATCTTCCTAAGTTTGTTACCATCGACACTTCAAGAGGTTCAGTAGTGGAATATAGCCGGGTATTTGACACAGATATACCCGTAGCAGTCGTAGAAATAGGTCACAGTTGTTTCTTACCGGTGTTTCAAAACTGCGTGGAGGGCATTTGTCGCTGCCGCTTTATCCTATGCGGCGCTGAGTGTCAACTAAAACCTTGTCGCTTTGCCTCAGCGGTCTTGGGTTTTGGTGAGGATGTTACCAGGGATGATTTGTACGTTCTTACCTTGGCATGTAGGGGGGCCAGGATAGTGGACAAGGGTTGCGCTACCTCCTATAAATGTGACAATTATTCATCAATATTAGAATCATCAGTAGCAGCAGAAATGACAGCTAATGTCAAGGATGAATTAGTGGCGGGCAAAGTGAGGGTGGTGGACAAGGCGCCTTCATGTGTCCACTCTCTGGGGGCGATCAGGAAATCTAATGGGAAATTACGCCCTATTACTGACTGTTCTCAACCTCCCAATCAAAATATCAACGAGCATATGACCACTACTTGTTCAAAATTCCACTACAAAACAGTAGACACAGTAGTGGGGATCATGGAGGAGGGGGATTGGGGCGCGGTCAGTGACATTGCAAGTGCATACAGAGGTGTCCATATAATACCCTCCCAGCGTACATTCCAAGGATTCAGGTGGGACACGGGCGGGGGCTCGCAATATTTTGAAGATTTACGCCTATGTTTTGGTATCCGCTGCGCCCCATACTGTTTCACCAAGATCTCAGACTTTCTCGTGAAATGCTGCAACAAATTGGGCGTAGTTAAATGTGTGAATTATCTTGATGACCTGGTGGTGTTGGGGGAAGATGAGCTGTCATGTATGCTTGCCCAGGATACTCTCCATAGAGTGATACATAACTTTGGGTTCGAGGTAAAAAAGGACAAGGTGACGGCTCCAGCAACCAGGTTCAAGTACTTAGGCATCATGATAGACTCGGTAGCCATGACGGTATCCATTGATGATGACAAGTTAGCCAGGGTGAAGGGTGAGGTCCTCAAAATGCTGGATAAGGAATGGTGCTGGAGGAAGGACTTAGAAGTAGTAGCAGGCCTTCTGGCACACTGTGCCACTGTCATCAAGGGTGGCAGGACCTTTGCCAGGCGCGTGTATAATCTACTACGGGACGCTAAGGATGAGAAGGTCATTCTCGACGAGTGCGTCCAACAGGACTTTATTTGGTGGGCATCATTCTGTCAGTGGTTCAATGGTAAGGCCAAGGTCTTGGGGGCTGTGACACATCATGTGGAGGTGTGCTCGGATGCATCCAAGTTTGGGTTCGGTGCCTACATTTATAATGACTATTTTTTCGGTGCCTGGAGAAGACCCATGGCTGGGTGCCCACACTCAGCTAGCCCCCCTGTGTATGAAGTGTACGATGACCACATCAATGTAACAGAACTCTGGCCTGTAGTGGTGGCCATCCATAGGTGGGGGGTATCATGGAAGGATAAGGGTATACTGGTTATAACTGACAATACCCAGGTTCAAAGGGCCTTGAATACCGGTAGGAGCTGCAATGCATACACCATGGCATGGTTAAGAGAAATTTTTTGGGTTGCTGCATTCTACAACATAGACATTAAAGCTGCGTGGATTTCCTCTGTCAACAACATAATTGCTGATTCACTTTCTAGATTAAACAACCAGGATTGTGTGGAGATCTGTAGCTCGATGATCAATGGTTTCTCTCACTGTTGCAGAGCTGGCTGTTCTGCATGGGGAATGGGCCGAGGTACGCGATCAGTGCTGGTCGGTCAACACTAAAAGGTCCAGGTCCAGCCAGTGGAGAAGGTTCTTCAGATTCTGCGGGGAGTACCATCAACTACCATTGCCAGCTTCGGTGGAGACCATATGCCTATATATCACCTACTTGGCCCGCGCATGTTGCTATGTCACAATTCAGAACTACTTGTCAGGGGTGTGGGCCCTACATGACTACTGGGCCTACCCACATGTTGATAATACCAGTTTCCTAATAAAATCTACACTCAAAGGGGCTAAACGCCTACTGGGCTGTGAGACAGTCCAGGCCACACCCTTGTCTCCCAGTGATATGAAGCTCATCTTCAAGGAACTTGATCTATCTACCTTCAATGATCTACGTGTGTGGTGTGCTATTAGTTTGGCATACAGATGCCTCCTCCGGGTGGGACACATAGTCAATTCTCCACACACTCTCAGGGCAGGGGACATTGTGTTCACGCTTACCAGTATGGATGTATACATACGCTCCTCCAAAGTGGTTCAATTCAAAGAGCGGGTTCAAGTGATTCCAATAATTAGATCAGAAGGCTCTACATTATGCCCATGTAACTATCTGCGAAGTTATCTACAAAAAGCAGGCCTGCTTCCACATGAACCCCTGTTTCCGTATTCCTACAGTCAATTCTCTTCGTTATTCAAGAAATTGTGTTCATCAGCCAAGCTGGAGGGCAAATACTCCACACACAGCATGAGGCGGGGCTCGGCTACCTTCCTCGCCTCATTCTTGCCTCTTCACGACGTCAAGACCTACGGGGACTGGCGCTCATGGTCGGTCCTCCTCTACATCTCAGATACGTATGGTTCAAGGAAAGCAAAGGATCACCTGGTGGCGAAAAAACTGACTGATTACTAGTTGGGGCAAAAGTATCCTATTGGGCCTTGGGCCTCCTAATCATTTGCTAGGGGCAAAAGTATATCTCGTCTCATCTAGTTGTCCCTGTGAATATGGTGACAGTACCAAGCATCGAGGTACTGGAGTATATTACCAGAACAGACTTTCAGTACCCCCAGTGACCACCAGATGGCCGCACCGCTGGGGGATCCACTCTGGACAGTAGTGTCCTACACCCCCACCAGCTGGAGCTGTGGGCAGTGTACCTATATACTGGGAAGATCCTGTCACATAATGTATATACACACTATTTGAAAGATAATTGTCCTGTTGTGAGATATTTGAAAACACAGCTATTACAGGCAATGTCATGAGAATTCTGAAATCAACATGAACTTTACTATCAAAAAGTTACACTTTGTTGATGCATGGGTCTACACTGCAAAAAAGGTGTTTAGATTTTAAACACAATCCTAAACACATTCCTGCCCCGTTTTTGTCCACACAATATGTTCCTAAACATGTTTAGACCAATAATATGTTTAGCTCAGTGCTTAGACATTTATGTGTTTAAGGCAATGGGTTTAGGACAATGAAGCGTTTAGAATACAAGAATTTAGCATATTATTGTGTTTATCTGTCAAGTTTTTAAGGATAAAAGTGGTGTGCCTAGAGATGTATATTATTATGTTTAGATATTTATATTTAGATGGATAAATGATTTTATTTCCACATAGTGTCTTGAAGAGATTTCTAGCAACCCCCCCCCCTCCTTAGGGCAATATGTGCATCAATATTTCACATAGGCCTCTATTTTAACATAGACACAGCCTTGAGTCAATACAACGAACCTTCAGGGAAGATAATACTTTATCCATTCTTAAAGTTGTTAAAAGAGGTGTCTATGTAGCAGATGGATCTTTATTGCATCGTAATCATAGTGATAAAGCATTCAACCCTTGAATCCTGCTATGTGTATTATTATCCTTTTGTATCCCATGCAATTTAAATTAATCAACTCAGATTTAAGCACCTTTATATCCACAATAATGTTTGAGTGGTTGTAGAAACTACAGCCAACCACAGAGCTGCCATCTGGTATGTGTTTGATATACTATGATCTAAACACTAGATGTTTACATCCTAAACACCAACTTTTCATAGTGTTTAAATACTAAACATCTAAACATATTCAATATAACTGTTTAGGCGTTTAGAATAAAAGTGTTTAATTCCTAAACAGAAGGATTCAAAGACACAAACCTAGTAATATGTTTAGACTTTAAACATGTTTAGACCTAAACATGTTTAAAACCTAAGCACCTTTTTTGCAGTGTATAGTCTGTATATGTCTTATCTGTACACAAAGACAAGAAGGCACACAATATTACTGTATCTTATTAGAACAATTTAATGAAGCACCTTAAACTATATATGGCTGACTGTGGATGGATTTCTTTTTTCACAATGAACTGTCCATTGTGTGAAAAATACTTTGTCTGAGGTATTAACGAATCCTTTGTTCTCATTTAGTATGCATTAGCAAAGTCGTGCAGATGTTAATATTATACAGCTATGTATACACTGGGTGTCGACCACCTAGGATGCTGCTGAGTACGACAACGCAGGATGATGATAAAACAGATGAGATCGCAGCATCAAGTGTTAGATGGCTGCAGCCAGGAGCAGTGTCACATTTACAAGACTGTAGCATGCAATCACAGAACAATAGTGGACAATACATCTTACCAACCCTTACCAGGTGGAAGACTGCCCGGATTTACAATACAGTCTGTGAAACCCACCCTGCCCATTTATACAGGTCGCTTAGCCCTGTATTCATGGGTGTTTTGTTACAGCACTGTTTTTTATTGTAGCATTCATATAATCATGTTTGCGATTTTTATGTGATATTTGCTAAGAATAAACTCATATGGAGGATGTAGACCGGTACATCACCTTCCAACTTATGGATGCATTATATGCGTGGTCCACTGCATTTCTGAGTAATTACAATCATGTTTAAATTGGTATTGAATCTGGTGAAACAACCATAAGAGCAGGCATAACAGGTGCCAATGCTTGGAGAAGGTGTGAAAGCCTGAGCCCCAGCCTGATATACCAGGCTAGTGTGCTGGGAGAGTCTGAGCAACCTAACCTAACACCCTGCCCGTGAAGACTCCCGGCCTGCTAAACCAGCCTGGACATCCTGCATTAACAGGATGCCTGGAAATACGGGCCAGGTTGTAGCACTAGTCTAGTCCTCCACCTGCCTTACCACAACCTAAATTGCTTACCAAGCTACACCTGGCATGTATTAGGATAGATTTAGGTTCTGGTTGCCATGCTGTCAGCAGAGGGAATGTGATAATGGAGATTGATGTTTCAAAATGACAAGTAGTCTGAGGGGAATCTAACTCTCAGCAAGCTCTTTAGGTTTTACCGTGACACCATTACTGGTCCTTACTTGAAAAAGTAGGGAGTGCCTGACTGTAGCCCATGCCATGAGAGAGGGCTAACTTGCAACATTGCTAATGACAGAAACCACCTGATATTTAGCTCTTGAAAGTACAGTCTTTATACAGCTTTGTAATAACTGAATATAATACTGCTTACATGGACATCAATAATCCGTTAACATAATTGGACTAACTAGTGTCCTGTGCATCAGATGTATGGCAACTGCATGAGCCATTAGACTTTTTGCTGGATCATTGGATCTCCAAGGATGTTTTGTCAGCCACAATAACATGCCTGTCGCTGGGTAACACTACAGGCATTGTGGATGTCACTAATCAAGTGTCAACACGTCCGGTGGACATCAGATTATGTCATCACTTGATGAGCTGCTCCTGGCGGGAGTTGCTCCTGTGGACTCCACTTTCTCGCTGTTGGAGCTACTCTAGCTGCTAGAGGCAGTCCTCCAGACGGGGATATTAACCCTATGCAGACAGCATAGCACGGACATGTTTTATATCATGATGCATTCAAGCAGGACTTGCGAGAAACTTGCCAGTGCTTCATTCATGCCTATGCAGAGCCCCTAACACTTCCAGTTGCTGCTCTTGGTTCCAACTTATTTAATTTTGAGACATTAACCTGCAATGCCTCCAGCGGTTCGGAAGATTCCTGAGCAGCTTCATGTTTAGCTAATATTCATTTTTGTCAGATCTTTGCTCCTATTTTTAGAATGGCGCTTATGTCGTTTTGCATCCAAACTATTCATATGATTATATTGGGTGTCTTAAACACTGGGATTTAACATGTAAGTCTACGATGTATTGAACTAAAAATTGACTATTCCACTCTCATTGAAGGATAGATTGAACTACCATTAGGTGACCTAAGTTGAATTTTTTAATTTTGTAAATTGCATAGATTTTAAATCAGCATTTTGATGCAGAGGAATAATTAGAGGCAAGGGAAAAGGATACTCCAAGGAAAAAGGCAACTTTAAAATTGATGTCATAAGCTTTCCAGTGATATATTACACTTGAAGATATCAATTCTAGTTCTTGAGGAATGGCTTCATGAAGATGTGAGGGCATTGCCCTATCAAAAAGCCCAATAAGCTCTAGGTCTCATATTTTCCCAGATATCCCTATCTAATTAGCATAATGCTGATAATGAGAAATACATCATACATTTCCATTCTTTTCATCATAAAATTTGACCTAGGAATGGTAATTTTATTCTGTTTTGACCATAGTAACCCCCATGAATCATTCTGTCAAGGGGTATCTTTAATCTTTCTATTTGGAATGAAAATCATGTTTCCATGGCAACAAATATAAACAAGGACACCCATTTAGGCCTTAAAACATTCTTTTTACATTCCAAATATAGAGGCTTTTCACCAGAAATGGAATGAGTTGTACATTCCCATTTTTTTCTACAGAAAAAAGTACCCTAGAGCAATTTTCACTCTTTTTCTTTCATTTAAGGCCATAGTGGTAGGGGGGTGTGATAAATCTACATTTCTTCGGGGACAGGCTCAAACTATGCATTTTGGTCCAAAAAGACAGGAAATCACAAAAATATTTTTTTCGGACCGCCGTGACCCCCCCATACATAGGGTCCGAAGATCGGCCAAATAGTGAGAAAACAGCCCAAATTCAGGCTTTCAGATTCCTTCTAAAACCTCACCATGCCTTCTTGAAAATGGTCAGAAACCTTCATATGGGACCCAAAGAGACCATCTAAAGGCATATTGTTGTGATTATAGGGGTGTTTCCTCCTCTGGGGTGGTGGTTCGTCCTCGGTAAAATACCGATAAATCAGCTTTTTTGAAGGCATTTGCTCCCTTACAATCACATCCCTATACTGCCATAAAACATCATCAGGACACCTAATCAGGCAGATTAAACCCTTCTGGAGGATCCCCTCTTTCTGTTAACTTCCCTCTATGACCTCCCCCCCCCCCCCAGCATGCACCAATAGCCATCAGATAACTCTCCCCCACCTTCGCCTCTATATTACCCTATACTGAAATAATGTATTAACATAAGACCTGTCTGATAGTTTGAACCTTTCTTGAGGGCTCCCTGTTCCTGTTAACCACCCCCTCCACCCCATCCCCACCCTCATCCCAAACTAACAGGCATGAAATAACCCCCCCCCCCCCCACCTCGGCTCCATAATACTCAGTACAACCATCAGCCCAACCCTCCCTCCATGTGGGACAGTGGTGTGGTTAAAAGAGCCCCCCCCCCCCCCCCAAGAAAAAAAAAAGAGTGAGCTGGGTCCTTGAAATCACCCTGGTAGGTGTATCTACTACAGCTAGTAGAGGGATACTGTACTTCAAGTCAAATTTGGGTTCAATATATGGTTTAATATCAAGATATGTATTCATCTGTCCTCAAAGTTTGATATTAGGTTCTACCAACTTACCCTATACCCCATATAGGGGATGGCATAGATCTACCAAGCACTATGCCTATGTTATATTTTCATATATCTGAATATTATAGCAGCACCCTCAGATGTTGCATGTATGCCCGTCTTTGACAAAATCTGATCTTTAGCATTGCAAATGAGGTATCAGGGTTACCTACCCCTCCCCATAATATAATTGCAGGGTTTATTATTGGCTCCAATAATATTTAGGGTTCAGAGTATTTATTTAACACCTCAGAGAATTGAATTGAATAATTATCTCTTGTCTTATGTCTAGGATACTAACCATGCAAGGTGTAGACTAAGAGATATGGACACCAGTCCTTATTTGGAGTCATTTGCAGGCTCCCTCCCCCCCATCACCCCTCTACCATCCATCATGCTTTGCATTTAACCACTTGGTTAAGGAGGAGAGTCAGGGTTTTTATTTATTGTAGTATCAGGTGATTAGTGATGTTAATATTAGATCTCTGCTATAACTATTATAGAATTACTATGTATAATAAGTGTAACAACATGAAGCAGTCATCTTGACCATGAATACACATGGGGTGAGGTACTAGGCATAGAATGGAGGGGGGGGGGCTGTCATCATTGGTAGGGTAACTCAAAATGAATATAGAGACCTTTGAAAAGGGTATTATCTATCTGATCTAAACTCATTTTAATACATTGACAATTCAAATATATTGAAGCAAAGGCCCTCCAAAATTTGGGTTATATTCATGCAATCACAAGAATATAACCTGTAATGGTCTCTTTGGGTCCCTTATCAGTTTTCTGTTGAGGTGGTGAAGCCATTCATGCATCTATGATAAATAAATTATAAGAGGTCTGATGGTTGGAGTTCTTAGATGGACTGAGGTAGGCCTCCTCTTATGTCTGATAGGGTAAGGGAGGAGGTCTGGCCCCCTCCATATCCCCCACCCCTCTTTTAAACACACCACTGTCTTACTCCCAAGACAGGCAAAGGTGTCTGTGGATGACTATTGATGTTCAAAGATCCTGACATATTGAGTACAGTGTAATATAGAGGTGAGGGCAGAGGGGGGAAGGGAGTTATCTGATGGCTATTGGTGCATGCTATGGAGGGGGGGGGGGGTTAGGGGTCATAGGGGGTAGTTAACAGAAACAAGGGGCCCTCCAGAATGGTTCATGATGATGTTTTATGGCAGTATAGGGACCTGATTGTATAGGAGCAAATGCCTTCAAAAAAGCTGATTTATCGGTATTTTACCATGGACCCACCCCCTCCCCAGAGGAGGAAACACCCCTACAATCACAACAATATGACTTTAAATGCTCTCTTTGGGTCCCAAATGAAGGTTTCTGACCATTTTCAAGAAGACATGGTGAGGTTTGAGTAGGAATCTGAAAGCCTGAATTTGGGCTGTTTTCTCACTATTTGGCCGATCTTCGGACCCCATGTACGGGGGGGGGTCACAGGGGTCCGAAAAAAATATTTTTGTGATTTCCCGAGTTTTGGGTCCCGAATGCATAGTTTGAGCCTGTCCCTGAAACCGTACGACAAAATTAGCCATTTAATACCCCCCCCTACTAACATGCCTGCACTCCGACTGTTGCTGCCCCGGCCTTTAAATTTATGAGGCTGCTGTATTGCATAAAAGGTAAAATATCATTTCATGTTTGTTTGTTTGTATTTCATTTATTCATTCTGGCACGATATATGGCCTGGTATACCGTGTTACAGCATATACGGTTCATTCTATAATAGCATTATGGTAAATCATTAGTGCGGTGTATTTTCACAAAACTAAATTGAGGACAAGCGTAAAGACACTTATATACCATCGATATATATAATGTGGAGTAGGAACTGATCTTGCGGATACCACTGCTACTATTATTTTGTTATGGCCAACACTACTCCTACTACCACCCCTACCCTTAATAAATACGACAACTAGTAATACAAGTTTGTTACTAGTACTTTACTACTACTATGAATACTATTATTGCTACTACAGTAATATCTCACAACTAACGTTACGGGACATTTAACACTACAACTACTCTACTTCTACTTCATTACTTCTACTGCCATTTACTTCCAGCATCATGAAGATATCTACTTCTCATGTACCGACAATTAACTATTTAATCCTTTGATGCTAGTCTAGTGCTTTTATACAGTTTTCCATTTCATCATAAATATGTGCATTTCTTAAGACATACACAGCTGTTCTGCAATTATCCCTCACGTCAAGCAAGACTTGTTTGCATTTAATAGCTGGCAGTACTGTGTCACGTTTGTCTTATTACATCGTGACATTCCAAATGGATTAAGTCTTGAAAGCTATTTAATTAACTTCAGCTCTGCCAGTAAGTGATTTTTCTCTTAAAGATAATTCAAATGATATTCCAATGTGAAAAATCAATTCGGGTTCATTCAAACAAGATACCAATGTCCTACCCAGCATTTTAATTAGGTCGCTATGGCTTCCCTCAATAATAGTAACCGTTGAATGCAATTCTGTTTCAACAGGAGCCTTTGCTTAATAGGCCTCATTTGACAGAAATAGACTGTCACCTCTCTGATTAAATCTTTAAGGGAACAGCAGTTCTTTATTGCACTGTTTGATATTCCTAGGCCTGCTATGATGCATGAATGTATCTGCCGGAAGTTACTTTGCGATGCTGCACTATTTAGCACATGGTGAATACAACTGAATATGAAGCTTGACGCATCATGAAACCCTTAACGGGTTAAGCTGGATATATAGAGTAAGGTATGGCTGATGATATTGTGAGGAAGTAGAGAGAGAGAGAGAGAGAACCTGACGCTAATTACCAAAGTGTTCCCGCTTACACTCTTCATTACCATGTTCGCTCCCATAAAGCAAAACTTCCCACGAACGCATTCCATCTGCTTCCCATAGATAAGTGAAGATATTGAGAGGAGTAAGAGAACCAGACCCTAATTACCAAAGTGTTGACCACCTACATTATTCATACGCGCTTGCCCTCACATGAAACGAAATCCCCCATAGACAAGTTTGAATCAACATAAAAACAAGGTAAGCTGTTGAATATTATGTCCAATATTATGTCTATTTCAGTCCTCAGTTAAGTGACCACACATGTATACAAAATTGAGACCATAATCCTAAATACAAACCCATAATCCTGTTATAATTCTACGGAAAGGAAACTGAGTGTAATCTTAATACCATCCACACACCCGCAGACGAGATTCCCCAATACAAGATACATTTGCGCAGGAGATTTCTTCCCTTCTGCAAGCAGACCATTTGTCTACTGCACTTTAGAAAATCAATGCCCTGCCTGCAATCATGTGGGAACCAACATGTCAGGTATTGTAAAGGTACCAGACAGTGTCTCTTAAGTAGATAGTGTCTGAGGCTGTTTGACTTTAGATGCATTAACGCAGGCATGTACAGAACCCTATGTTGGCATGGACATCTTGAAGGAACATCCACTGTTTATCTGCCCATGAAGAACTTATTCTCTAAAGCTGCCGACTATTGACACTGATGGGTGCAATAATTTACCCTTTGTTTTAGGGTCACCCTTAAACAGCGTTTTATTTGTACCATATTTCACTTGCATGTGCAGTGATTCAATGATATGATTCACAGAGATTCCATGCAAAACCTCGACACTTTATAACAGTGTACCACTTTCTACAGTTCGGTAATTTTACAGTTAAATAAATTAGTTAGATAAATTCAGCAGTTTAGGCTGAATTGTAAGCTGTTAAATAACATACCCATTGTATATTAAACATAGAGATAGCATCATTTAAGTAAAACCATGAATCCAATGGATTCTCTGATTTTCTCTGTGGGTACATCATTGCAAAACCACTGAGGAGTTCAGATATCAAATCATGTCATAGCCGAATCAAATATATATATATATATAATCAACAACTCACATAGCCTATGGGTGCTACATTAATTCAACATGACCAATACGCTAGTACCCAACATGTAAGCTTCCTGGAGCAACCGGTTAAGAGATTGGTAAAACACAAGTCAACGATCCTTAAGCACCAAAAGTAGTTTTGCCCAGACACGGGGAATGTGAAGGGGTTCCACTTCATATCGACCAGAGAATGTGGGAATATAGTTATTTTTGAGGTTTCATAACATTATGGTGAATACTAGTTCAGATTAGAGCAACATTCTAGGAAAACATAGGGTAGGACCAGAAAAAAGGATACCTGTACCTGTAGTCTCTTCCCTGGCATTTGTGATTTGGACATTGCCAGGGTCAGGTAAGCTCACACCCTTTTCTCCATGTACATATACATATGTGACACAATCTGCGAAAAAAAGGCCCTTAGTGCAGGGTGCGCTAAGGTCCCTTTTCCCAGTACATGCCACATATATACATTTTCTTTTATATTTACTGTTGTACCAGCCGTAGTATCAACTTATAGGAGTAACATCTGGACTGCATACACTTTATATTCACATCTGTGCATCAACGTAAGTAAATGTGGTAACATAGTAACAGGTGGGGGACTGGACTAAGAGTACAGCTTGATCCATAGTAATGGGAAGCACATTAATGCGGCCGTTCCCATAGACTTTCGCAGCACAGCAGCAGGCCGTGAGTCTTTACATGCATGATTTAGGTTCAGGTTAATGTCAACAGTATCCCAGCACATCCTTCAAACATAGCAAGCTCACGCTCAGGCTTGTACACCTTCTCTCAGCAGATAAATTACAAACTTGTGGCTATTCAGGATTGCAATGGACCACATACATAATGTATTCATAAATTGGCAGGTAATATACTGGTCAGAGCAGCAACGTGCATTAAAACACTGGCTGAGTATGTTGGCATAATGGATGAATGCATCATCCCAGTAAACACAATTACGTTGGTCAGACGTAAATTAACGTTGCTTTTTGGTCTGAACTACGTCATTTTGGAAGGTTTATCAACGTTAGAACGTTAAGGTTTATTTACCAATCTCAAACCTGCAGGTCTGACTTACGTAGCTCAGACGTAAATCTACTTCCAACTTTGTAAACACATTGATATAATATTACATAGTGGGATTCAGACAAAAGTATCACAGACACATTTACATTAACAGACAATATTTATACAAACTAACTACTATCATTCTTAATCACATTATAAAGTACATCTTTATAGTTTAACTGAACAGCCTGACAGTATAGATCTATTGTATAGTTTTGGCTGCAGAGAGGCTTTGTATTTCTTCCATTACCACCAATGTGGTGTCTGCCCAGTAAAGTGCTTTAATGTGCATATCAATGCTTAATTCTTTAACCTGCTGTCCATAATATATAATTATCAAATTGTATATGGTTCATTTGCATAACATTAAATTCATAATTAATGAGAAATTACTGCTTGAATGTGGTAGATTCGTTAAAGAGCTGTCATATTCTCTCCACAGTTGAAAGTGCTGCCCCCTAGTGTGAAACTGAGAAGTTATATACCCAATTGAAGTTGAAAAATTATGTAGTTTAACGTAGCTCTACGTAGATTTGTTACGTAAATTTACGTCCGAATGAGGTAGATAAACATAAAGCAGACATCTACGTCTGTTGAACGTAAATAAACCTTCATGTTTTGACGTCTACAAACCTTCCAAATTTACCAATCTCAAACCTTTGGTTGGAAAACTACCTAGAGAAACCTCAGAGCTATGTTGGAATTACGTAGGGTGTTTACTGGGATGTTGATTATACTATTATGAGCATTGATACATTCATGACGCACCAATGCAATTGCTGAACTATACATGTGCATCATGAATATGAAAATTGGCTTCAAACCTGGAGGGTTAATGTATTGGACCCCATATCAGTTTGTTTTGTACTACATGCCATGATCACATCAAACATACAAACTACCACTTTTTGAGTTTTATATATTGTGCTATATAGGCCCATTTGAATATAGGCATGTCCATTGAGTCACCTACCCAACAACGAGATTTACTATCTCGATTCAAACAGAAAGATTGTAGATAATATACGTTGAGTAGCCCCCTTGTGTAATGCCTGTGATGCAGTAGTAAGATGCCCTTAGAGCTGTAGTCTGGTCTAATCTGGTTAGGGTTGGACTTTTGTAGATTAGAAAAGGGGAGTGCTGCCACTTCTTAGCTAAACCCATCGATGATCATAAAAAGATAGGTTGGAGAATTGGAATTGACATTATTTATATTAATTTATTGTATGTCCCCTGGTTACTATCAGGAGGAGCTTAATGTATTAGTGAGTGTATGAAGCCTCACAGACAACTGATACTGTCTATCGAATTATATAGAGACTATACAACTACTTTAAATGCATTTCCCTAAAAGAAAATATAAATTCTCCCACATCCCATAAGATTAGTAACCTATGAGCAGCCAAGCAGAAAGGATAGTCCGTGCGGGATTAGTTCCGATTTTTGCCACCAGGGGGGCGCCACTATTGTTAGTACTCTCGTTCCCAAATCCTTCCAAAGGAAAGCTCTGGTAACAGCCAAATGACCTTGAACTTGGGATTTTGCTGGGTCTCGGCAACCCCTACTGGTAGCATGGAACCAGTGAACAGGAACAGGAAATGGAACCAGAAAGTGTGATGGTAAAATACAGTAAAACTACCATCATACATTCTGGTTCCTGTCCACTGGTTCCAGGCTAATAGCAGGGGTTGCCCAGACCCAGCAGAATCCCAAGTGCAAGGTCATTCGGCTGTTACCAGAGGCTTCCTTCGGAAGGATTTGGGAACGAGAGTAGCATGATAGGTACTCGGCCCTTTATATACGGCGGCCTGGGGTTTAACAAAAACAACAACATTGTATTTCGCTTCCCTCCCCCCCATGAAATGACCCTCACCAGTAGTTCACGGCCTGTGACGTCATCAAAAATGTTTACATTTGTAAGACAAGGAACACTCACTTGCGTCTATTGACTGGGCTATTCCACCTGTTGACCATTGGGTCGCATTCCACTTTACCTATAGCCTCCTGGAATATGGCTCAGTAGTCAACTGGTCAACTCTTGGAATAAACCAGTCAAAAGGCTAAAAGTTGTGAACAGTGTTCGGGATTATGTTCACAATGGCAGAGTGACTGATGCTATACATCTTTCATAATTCAGGGCGTAATAAATTACAGGATGACCCTTTGTTGTCATGCTGGTCGATTGCAGTCATGGCGAGTAATCAAATGGTAATGCCATCCCTAGGCTATGGAGTTCATACTGTACCTGAGGGTCGTTATGATGACAGATTAATACGAACGTGAATGCATTTTATAAGTCAGTAATTGAAAGGTTCATTTATTTCAATAATCTGAATAGGACAGTTATTGGCAAGTCTGCATTATTTAACCAACTTGACGGTATCCGACACATGTGATGTGGCTAACAAGGGGGAAACGGGAGCTGCCCCTCGCCAGGCCTGCTTAGTGCTGGGTTCTCTCACTAGGTGGCGAGTGGCTCACACCATATCCCCGTATCCAAGTCACTAGCATTATCAGCACCACTCACAGGGTACATCGCACTCTGCGGCACTGCAGTCTCTGCGCACCTCAGACCAGCAAGCCTTGCCATCACTCTCCAGCAGGTTTTTCTGGTGCAGAATCTAATCCAACTAAAGGCATTAACATACATAATCCACTGGTGGATAGGAATGACCATATATATCCATGCATACCAGACACATCGGATACTCTCGCAACAGATTGGGAGCACTGCATGCATGGATCCAACGCTTTGGGGTTGCCATGCAATGGATATCCATGTGAAAGAAACCATTAAAGGATTTAATGTTAAGCCTAACATGTTACCGTGGTTGGTTAACCCATCAGTGTATTATCCCCGTTATCATCCTGATGCATGCATGCAGTAACTGGCCAGTGCTGAACTAAAGGCTATGCCGATCCCATGATCTTGGTACATTCCAGAAGCTTTGCATCAATCTAAGAAGGCATGTGTCATATGGTGCATGTTCCTTCAGCACACCGATTCATGATGTGCATGTCACATGTAAACCAGTCCATTAACCATCAGTCCATCTCTCCAAGACATATCCTGCCATTCACTAAAAACAGCCCATTGAAGTAGTAGCCACTCCCCCGTGCAGCAAGCCACGCCCACTTCAGGTAGCCCCACCCCCTTTACTCCAGCATTGCCTGGATGGCTTGTCCACATGACCACATGGTGCCTGCTCCTCACGTGGGATGGCTGCTGCACAGGACCCCAGTTTAGTGTGTGTGAGGGGAGGATGGCCAAGGTAGGCATGTTCGTGTAGAGCGCCGTGCTGGGGTACTGGAGGCATTACAGCACAGGCCACCACCAATGACACAGTGGGAGTGCCACCAATCAAGGAGAGCTCCATACACACTCAGGGTGTGCCTGGGGAGTGTGTATACATAGTAGGTGTAGCAATGGTGCACACGTGGAGCCATACAGGCATGGTGTGGATGTGTTGAACCCCCACCTCCTCTATAAAGGCCCAGAACGTCGGTCCTGGCTCAGCTTCAATTGTTACTGGAGTGGCAGCAAGTGCTTCACCTTCAGGTGATAGGGAGAGGGATGGAGTGTACCCCTGGAGGAGGATGGATTAGCTGCCAATGGGACAAGTAGCAGTAGTTGGAGGCAGGTACTGAGGGAGCTGCAAGTGTTGCTGTCCTTATCTTCTGTACTGATACAGTCGACACCTACCGCCCTTTGGAAACCATTCACACATATACAGCGATACATCTGGTTTCTCCGCGTGCGCAGCCATTTTAGTTCTAAGCACGGAATCCCTCATGATAGTTAGACAATGACCGCACACTCACACACCATACCTTGCCAGGAAGAAGCTACATTTCTAGAACAGAACTAAGATCTCACTAGATTATCTGTGTCAGTATGAACATAGTGGTTACGAGAACAAGTCCACTCCCATTACATCACTATACCCCAAGCACCAGCATGAATTATTATTTGAACTACCTATATAGTGTCATACATCGATGATCCTCCATCTGCATACTGTTGGAATCCATTCTAGGGGCTGGATTGCCATTGTATGGATCACTCCTCAGATCTTGATAATTTCCCCCATGGATAAAGTCGTGTTGATTATAGACATTTAAAGATGCTTCAATGATCCCACATCATTCCATGTTCTACCCTCAATAGGATTGTCCGGATTATTGAGGTATTACTGCTCCAAGATGGCCAGTGACCGGAAAAGGGGATATCCCTCTATTTAGACCTTTAGACCTTGCCATTTACCACACGAGCCAGCATCACTCTATAGCACATGGCAGGGAGAACATCCACAGTCAAAGGATAAAACTCTTGCTACCTGTACTGCTATTGGGTTAGCAGTGTTTAAATCGCCCATTTTATACTCCAGGTGCGCAATTCGAAAGTGTTCAGGGGGACTTTCAGAAGATTCGTGACTCATGATATTTGGATTTTTGACAGTAGTACAATATTTGCAATTGACAAGGGTACTCGTGAACGTCAATAGGTGGTATCTACTAGTAATGTTGTATAGATTTCAACAGGATTTCCAAAGGGTCATTCGACAAAACAGGTTTGTGACCTTTTTTGAATGAGCCTCCAGGCTTAACACACAGTGCGGTGGAGTCTCCTCGTTCTAGGACAACTCTGGTTCCCATATCACCATCCCCCAGATATCTGCTGGCAGGGGTTAAGGAAGTACCCGGCTTGAACCCAACTCTACAAGTCATTATCCATGTCTGCACTAAGAGGTACCTGTGGATGACAGTGGGTAAGGCTTCAGGCACGAGTAATCTGAGTAACACACGCACGATAGGCCAACTATAACATGTAGCTCCAATATTGATAAGTATACTACCAATTAACTCTCTGCGGGAGAGCTACAGACAATAGCTGTGCTACTCTCTGCACCTGCATATTAGAAATACCAAATATTGATATCCTAATAGTCTAGCTGTTAGCATCCATTATCAAGGCCATATAGCAGCTGTATATGGCCTCTGCAGATGACAGGCCTATGGCAGTGGTGCTGCAGGAAAAGGCTGTATACTGATGTAACCAGATGCCTTTAACTACACAGTAATTGTCTCCTGAGGGGATGCCATCCGGAGTAGGCACCCTGCTATGATGACTCTGCTGTTTCTAGGATAGCTCTGCCTGAACCTGGATGGATAAAGGACTCATACCCGTTCTAGGATAACTCAATCATACCCTGGAGAGATACAGAATCCCCACTAAGAAATGTGTGTTGCTGGAACATGCATAAAGTGTAACACACATCGATTTGCAACACACTCATGGCAAATGGTGCTTATTGTGTAAAGTGTCACAAAAAAGTGTTATAAGTGGCTGCAGAATAGCATGTTAAAAAGTGTGTGGACATAACACACTTTTCTCGGAGTGTAGGATTACATTGTGGGACCCGGAGGGATATAGGACTCTACACACGGCCCTGGAGACTATGACAGGTGATGGCGGCACGGACCTCCCCTCTCCTCATGCCCCTGGAGGCACTTATCTTCTTTTCCCTTGGTAAGTAAAACATCATTACGTTTATATCATTTAAAGGGAATTGAGTGCCCCCTGTGCTGTTTAATCTTTAAACAACAGGGCATTGAATATATTTCTATCTAGACCCATAAATGTAGAGGTCAGCGTGAAGGGAAAAGTTTTGATTGAGTAGTGGCAAAGTGTCAACCCCTCGTCCATTTTGGATCATGCCAACCCTACGGGATGCTACATTCTCAAAGGGTCAGCATGATACATGAATGCAACCCTGGCACGTAGACTCGCCAAGGCTGCATTAGTGCATCATGGGCATATTTCATGAAACTAATACGCAACCCTTAAAGGGTTATATCCTTTAGATGCAGGTCTCTGTCAATATGGGTGATCGTCTCAGAGGAGGAACAGTAGGGATTGAATTATTTAGGATTGCCTTTTTATGGGCTTCAAGAGCAGTGCTCGTTATTTATTACTTTAATCAATGTTTAAGATGTGGGAGGATTTGTGGATCAGGGTCAGGCAGGAAATGAGGGATACAAAGAGAGTTTTAAATGAAAAAGGCCCTGTGTAACAGTAGATCAAAAGGGAAGGAGGGGGGCAGGCCAAATGCTGACCTTCCCAGAGGGAACAGGGATAATCCATTTCCTCTGGTTAAAACTATGGATAATGTTATTGATATTGTATACATACCTCTAGGCCAAACACATTTCCATATCGTTAACTATAGCCGTATCACACATCGTATCGTAGTTTGCTTGCAAAATAGCAAAACGCTCTCGGAAGTAGAATTACACTGTGAATAGAATACACAGCAGAATCTACTGTATATCTACAGTAGAGTCTACTGTAGAATGGATTCACAGTAGAATCTACTTTAGATTTACAGTAGATTCTACTGTTTACCTACAATAAACTGTCCACCTACAGTAGAATCTATATACTGTACACCAACAAAAATGGCAACCAACATTTTACAGTGTACATCTATTCAGGTCTCCACAATAGAACCTGAAGCTGTGCCCAGGTAACATGAGGAGGCCTTTGTAACGGTTTAACATAGGCTTTTCAGCCTCCAACGGTCTTTGTTTAAAAGTTGTATGAGTCAGATACAAAGTAGCTCCAGCAGGGGGACCTCCTTTGTGTTAGGTGCCATACGGCACACGCCTCAGATTACACCAAGTGGAATTTGAGGTCATAAATGTATAGGACTTCTAGTGTTTGCTTTTTTTAAAGAATGATACTTAAACTTTACCATTATTCACAAATATAGAGCTTAATTAATTGAATTACCATAAAATAAAGACAGTGTCCATCGGAAGGTATGTGTCCGACTCCAGGTGAATCCAGCCTAACAAGGTACATTCAGTTTGAACTAAAGACTAGTCCTACATGGACAGCATATTGCTTTAGTGCATACGGTAATACTCTTTTGCAGTCACAAATAAACTTACCATGCTTAACTCACAGGTGCTTTAGTGACCTAGGTAAGAGGTCATTCCTTGACAACAGGGTGGGGAGCTGTGAGATTTTGAGCCAGCCCTTCTCTAGAGGTGTATAAGACACATTGTTATATCATATCATTCCCGAATACTGTTTGAAGAGAACAACTGAACAAGGGAATAAAAGGTGCTATGCCACTCTTAAATGATGAATGACTCCCTTCGTACAGAGATAGCTGCAGGTTTACAGTCGTATAGCTCATGTGGTGACTGATACCGAATGCAGCATGCGGTGCTCTTATGTACCGGGGAGAGAGGCAGGCAGAAGGTATGAATATACCATAGGGTGTTCTACACAAAGGCTAAACTCGTGTATTATGTAAAGGTTTAATCCCATGCTGCTGCCATGAGAATCGGATACTCATCAGACCGAGACCAGCATGCTGTACAGTGCCAGTTGCTGTACTGTCGCAATGATGCTCTGCCTTTTGGCATGGCTAGTGCTGTACCGTCTCGATAAAATGCCTGTTTTGAAAGAGCACCGGTCTTGTATAAGCGTCGGCAGTGCAAATGTATTGAAATGTTATTTGAAGACTAAAATAGGATCTCGTATAAGTGTCTGTATAGGGTTTAAAGGCCCCACCAAATTGAAGAGGACCTCAACTGCTTATACATTTGTAAAAGACAGGCGCTTGTTCTAGTAATTTTTGTGCTTAAAGAACCATTCTCACTATAGGTTTACAAGTAGTTCTCTTGCATGATTTAAGTCAAGTAAAGAGACATGTCAAGACGCCATTTCTCGAACTGCTTACAAGACCAGTAGTTTCCCAATACCTACTGACATTTCGCAACAATAGTAATATGCCGGCTTTAGGTTAAGAAGAAACCTACTCCCCAAGGCCAATATGATAATATCTGTAACCTTTACTGACTGAAGCAACTGCAGTGTAATCTCTAATGTCCCCAATATGTTCTTCAATTATGGTACTGTACAGTGCATTTCCATACTTAGCTGGTTAAATACTATACCTTATATAACGCTTCTCTATGGCTTTTTATTTGGGTAAAACGTTTTATATTGTTAACAATCTTATTTTGACGTAAAATAATTTACTTTTGTTAGCCAGGTAAAAACCTTCTCTTGAGGACAAACATTTATATAAAGTAGTGCAAGTGAGAAACAGTGGTCACCCCTCCGAGCATAGCCCTTTAAGGACCACAGCATGCCCCCAAAGCTTCAGATGCACCAATGCTGTGCAGGTGTTGGTTTGCCAGCACTGCATTGGTGCATCATCTAGACCCAAGATGTGTATCAACCCTATAGGATAGGCGTGAATGTAGCACTGGTGAGTTACTGACCACCACTACACTAAAAGGACATAGTGCATGAAAGCACTATGTTTGTCCTTTAAAGGGTTCAGGCTACATAGTTCTTTGAATGGCCACGGCAGTGAGCACTTTACCTCAATTCAATTTTGGTCTAGACTCTCTCTCTAAGTGCATTGCTCCCTTCCTAAAGAGACTGATTTACCTAACGTGGGAATGTACATGTGGGAAGGCGACAATATTATCACAGCTCGCTCTACCCAGTTCAGCAAGCAAGCACCTTGAGTAAACATCCTACCGATAGTACATCAATACTGGTCTAGCACGGAGGAGACAAACCCCTCTTGTGGCATCCATTATGCATTGGCTCAACTGTATTGCATATAGGTTAATAAGAAGGTCGTGGGTTTGTATGATAGGTGTAGATGCTTGCTGTCTGACATGTACGGTGGCCGTCAAGAGTCACCAAAAAAAACCCACTATTTTATATGATTTTCTTTTTCATTTTTCTGGGCCGTTCAAGCAATTTCTCAAAAAGTGATTTCCGTAGACATGGCACTATCGCTCTTTAGCTGATCTCGATAGTTGAAGCATGATGCCTCGAACACTCAAAATTTCGTGTTCATGCATCGTCCTGATGCACCAATGCTTAGCAATTAGTGTAAGGTATTTCTTTTGTTGACTTCTTGTACGTTAAAATGCAGCAGGTATAGTTAGACGCCTATGTACTCATATCAAATCGTTCTCTGGGGAGTAAGAATAGATCCCGATAATATAGGATGCAGTAGGACTAAGGTTATGCAAATAGCTTTTGTCTTGGCCATACATATCACCAGGCATAGCAGGAGTATTTGTTTGAGAAAGTTATTTAAGACTCCCTTGATCTACCTCACACGCTGAATAATAGTTGAGTAACCCCATTTCGAGGATGTCCAATATTTTGCCACCAGGGATCCATACTCAGCTGAAACTAGACCATATTGTGATAGTAGTATAGTATGTATCGGAACGGGACTATAGTTAAGTACTGTTTATTACTCAATCGACCTGCAGCCAATCAGAGGCCTCCCTTTTGGCGGGAAATTCAAAAGCAGCCAATGAGAGGCCTCCCTTTTGGCGGGAAATTCAAATAGGTCACGTGACCGGAAGTGACCTACTTCCGGTCACGTGACCTTTGGGCGGGAAATTCAAATAGGTCACGTGACCGGAAGTGACCTACTTAAGAGGGTCACGTGACCACCATGTTGGCGGGAAATTCAAATAGGTCACGTGACGGGAAGTGACCTACTTAAGGGGGTCACGTGACTACTAGGTTGGCTTTTCAAAATAAGTCACTTGAGATTTTGATGGATAAATAAATTTAAAAAAAGAAAAAAAAAAGCAAGCTGAAAAAAGCTTGCTAAAAAATAATTTAAAAATGTGGCTCTTTTTTTCTAGGGGGAGAGGGGCACTCTGGGGGGCACTCTTTAAGATGCATGGGGGGGGAGGGGGGGGAGGGGGGGAGGGGGGGAGGGGAGGGGCAGGGTTTTTTAAGAGTGAGACTCGCTTCTCTGCCCTCTCTAAAAGAGAGGGCAGAGAGGCGAGTCTACTTACTATGAAAGGTATCATGATCGCGTTTATGATGATGTGCATCATGATGTGACTATCTTACAACTTTATAGACAATAAGCAAGACATGGGCGTACTTACACGGGCTATTTGTAAACTAATGAATGTGACTTCCTCGTTAAAATCGGTATCTACAACTCTTTTAAGCTTAAGGCTTTTTCTTGAGTTTATTCTTTTTGTTCAATTTCGGGCCCACCTCAAAAGAGGAATAGGCCCTCTGTAGCACTTGTCGCTTGCTCATCAATCAGAGCCGGGGTGTAGAAGGCCCCTGCCCTGTCGGGTACGTTCTCCCTCTGGTACGTTTTTGGTTAGTTTGGAGCTCTCAGTCGACTGTCTTATCCACCTTAAAAAAACCAGACTTTCGGTGTCTCATGATAAAACTGGTGCCTTATACTAAGTGCTGGATTACTTTCTCATTTTTTTAGTGTTCTATCCGATGCTTATTTAATTTTTGCACTGATAAAAACGGTTAGCTTGTACAAACACGCGGTCTATTTAAGTGTTAAGTGTAGAAAATGAACAGAACAGTGCACAGAAAATAGAGCTACCGACTACATTTCGCCCAGTCACTCAGCGGAGAACAAAAGAACTAATGACGTAGTGTACCCGCTATTCCGACAGTTGGCGCCACCGTTATACTTTTCCCGCGTGCGACATGAAGCCTTGGGGTGGGTACTGGCTGTTTTGGTTGTAGGTACCGAAACATAAAAAACTACAGCCAGCCCAATGTCATGGTGAGACAGCTCTCTTATTTTTACCTTGAGTAGCGTCCGTAGGGCCTATGACAAAACCTAGTCCCGTACACTGAGCAGCTTGAGGTCTGAAGGCTCATACAGAAAAATGTGTGGGTGTGTGGGTGTGTGGGTGTGTGGGTTGCTTTACGCCTTAGTTAACAGCTATGGTCATTTCAAGAGCGGTGATGGTGATCGAATCTATTGGCCCTTTTACCGAGACAAGGGTTCTTTTACATCCCACACTACATAGCAGAGAGACGTCTAGCAGCCCCTAGAGGCCCCGCAGGGGGCTCGAGAGGTGCCGTGGAGAAGAGCAGATATCCACGAGAGGCCACACCAACAACCAAATTATATCTTTATCCCGCGAGAAAAGGAGATAAGGGTCAAGGTTATGAACCATCAGAAGATTTTAGAGTAAATTAAGTTATGAGATATTAATATAATGTACATATCTAGGGCCCGATATAGGGCCTCTGCAGATCCCCCTTCAGGGCCCCGATCCATGAGGCCTTAGAAACGGAGCTGGGTCATGTAACCAAGGGAGATCAGCAGTTGTTGATGTCGGCGCTGCCGATAACGCTGGTTAAATGACCGTTTTACTCATGTTTAGAGTCAGAATAGCTTGAGTATTACTTGAATATCGAAGAGTAGAGGTCAAATTACCCCAGACAAGATGTTTCCATCTAGAAATTCTCGACAGTATTTCCGAAAATTGCAAAATATTGGTCCCAGTCCCACGGGGCCCCATACCGAGTATTAAAAGTTTGAGATGCAACTTTCATTCATGCTGTTGACCAATCAGAGCGCCCTGTTTTTACGACCTTGACTACATAGTAAAAAGTGATTGACAACGTCAGATATCACTTGACGACGTCAAATATCGATCTGATATTTGATCCCTTGATATTTGATTCAAAACCCACATCGAGTGGGATAAAGCCTTTTATCATCTTTTGATTGTGAGGCATACACTTTTCTTACACACAACAGCTGTCATCTATCAAGGGGCTCTGGATAGGGGGTCCCCATGTCGAATGTCGATCTTAGAAAATGACCATGTCACATGGCAATGTCACTTAATAATGTTCATATCCCATGTCGATTTTAAGAAATGTTCATGTCACCTGTCACTAGGATTTTTTTGGGCCTCATGTCACTTGTCATTAGACCTCATGTCGTTTGTCGATTATAAGAAATGGTCATGTCACCATATCGAATTTAGCGGTCCACACCCATTATCAAGTGTCAGGACATGTCGGCTGCTTGAACACGTAGTCTGTCATCACCCTTTGTTTCTGTGCCTTATCTAAACAGGCAATTAGTGGCCGCTAGCCGAGAGTACCTCCCTGGGCCCCTCTCCCGAATCTGCTAGACGTCCCACTGATAGGAGTGTGTGGGTGTGTGGGTCTGTGTGTGTCTGTTCGGTCTGTGTGTGCACGCGTCTTGCACTCTAGTCTTGCGGACCACTGTTAAGCCTGTGGTTGGAGAGCGCGACATAGCCGCCCGCTACACTCTCCAAACAGAGGTCCGCAAGACTGGGCCGGATCGCACTCTTGCTTAAAGGTGCACCTCAACTCAGTGCGCCTTTAACAGCCGCCCCTAATAGGTGAAGTTCTTGACGCGGCACAGCGCCTCCCACCAGTAGCCAATCAGCGCGCCGAACGCCGGACACACCTCCACCGTGTGAGCCTCTAAGTAGGTCACACGAATCATACTAAGATGCCGAGGTCTTCTGTCGGTTCGTCGCGGTGGCCGTGAGTGATCGCACGGTCGCCAAGATTCACTGCCTTGATTGGCAGAGGGGGGGGCTGATTACCCCCCGTCGGATGAATTGCGGCGAAACCATAATCAATTTTTCGCTGTTTTAGATAAAAGAGATCCAGAGCTATCCGCTCGTCCAAGAATTATTTTTCTATCAGCCCGGGATCACCCTCAAATTAAGGCCTAAAGTCCAAAAACCCAAAATTTTTTCCCTATGGGATTTCAGTGTCTAAGCGTTTTTTGCAGCCCCAAGGAGCAGCTCGCGGGCTCGAACCCTGTAAACGCTTTGACGCGCTTTCGTCGCCTTAGGCGACGTAGACCTACCCTATTTTTTTTTTGGACCATGTTACCTGAACACGGATTATTTTTTTGTTTAGCCCAATGAGCTCACAGCTAGACTAGATACCTCATGTTTTGGATTGGAGAAATCAGCAGAGCAATAAAAAGCGCGGTGAGGCTAGTGTGGCCCCTGTGAGTTGTAAAATTGGTGCTAAATGTGGTAACCAGGCGGATGCTGAGTTCATTGATATTGTCCGTTAATGATACTTAAGGTGGGTGTTGTCTAAAGTTTTAATTGATATTACCAATGTGGCCAATAATGACTTCACAGTTGGGGCCCTCGCCCGCAGGTCCCAGATTCAGGGTATTCTTTGTTTATTGTGTGGCCCCTAAAGAGGGGCCGACTAACTCTTTAGAGTTAGTTAGATGCTGCCACTGGGCTATGCAACAGCAGCTATTAATTACGCTTCATGTTGGGCAGCATGGATCACTTGATGGGTGACACCTCAAAGCTCAAACACGGCAGAGCCGTGTGTGGCATGCGAGGACCAGTGGGTCAGGGGTGATCCGTTGCAAACAGAATGCTGATCCGTGTGAGGTTCTGACTTTCTATAGTTTTTTATAAAGCCTTAGATATGGTGTGGTATTTTTCATCTCGCTATAGTTTAGTTGGTATTTAAGGAAACCGCCTCATTTCTATCAGAAATACACAATATTGAATTGTTTTTTATATTTTAATATATTAGAAGCGCGCTTTGTTGCCTATGTAGCTCATTATGCGTTGAAATGTTCGCGAGCATCGTAGGAATGTACAAAACCCCTATTGTGGCACCATCTGACGAAAGAGCGGAGAACTATACTAGCGCGTTTCGTTATTCACATCTTTTGACAGGGACTTGGTTGGTGGCTTTACGCCCTAATTAACAGCTGAAGTCATTTCAAGGGGGGTGATAGTGATCGAATCTATGGATACCTGAAGGTGGAAAGCACACACCCTACACTTTTACCGAGGCAATGGTGGTGCTGCTCAAAGGGTGTGGCGAGCTAGACTGGAGGATGTAATAACTAAGCAGCAGAAGGACCAAAAAGACAATCTCGTAGTAGTAGGTCTACTTAGATCTTGAGTAGCCGCCCTTGTGGCTATAATTACCTAGACTAGTTGGCTCTGCCAGCCTGGTCAAGTGAAAATTGGTAAGGAGACTATGAACTAAGCTAACATCTCATAAGTATTAGTTACCACCCCCTCACACCCGTTTAACAACGGATTCAGGGTCTAATTATGGAGACCCTAGAGTAAGATTAACAATATATCCCAATGTCTGTAGTAGACATTTACGACATGCAACCTGCCCCCTAGAAGGGATAGATCTGACCACAAGTCCGCAAAATGAGACTCCCCCTCTGAGAGTATCAAGGTTTGCGTATAGTCACTTGCAGGTTAATCTGTTATCTACCCCTTTGTCGACTTCGCCAAAATCCTGGGAGATTCACTTTAAACCTAAGGTCTACCCTTTTTATTCTTTGTTTATTGTGTGGCCCCTAAAGAGGGGCCGCGGTGTTGATTAATTACACCACATGTTAAGCAACATGAGATCAAACCTTCCTCAAAAGCGACAAGGCTCAGAGTCCTGTTGGACGAGAACCCTGCGTGGCATTTCAAGACAACTGGTTGAGTGATCTGTTGCAGATGCCGTTCCGTGAGAAGTTCTGACTTTATATAGCTTTTATATCGCTTTAGATATGGTGTAGTATTTTCAATCTCACTATAGTTTAGTTGATATTTCAAAGAATCTGCCTCATTCTATCAGAAATACACAGCGTTGACATGTTTCTTATATTCAATATATTAGAAGTGTGCTTTGTTGCTTATTATAGGTCATTATGCGTTTAAAATGTTCGCGAGTATCGTGGAAATGTACAAAAACCCTATTGTGGCGGCATCTGACGAAAAGAGCGGAGAACTACACTAGAGCATGTAATGGCCAGACCAGCAGGCGGCAGCAGAGCGGTCAAAAGACAATCTCGTAGTAGTAGGTCTACTTGCATGTTGAGTAGCCACCCTTGTGGTTGTAATTACCTTGACCACAGGTCCGCAATATGGAGCTCCCCCTCTGAGAGTATCAAGGTTTGCGTATAGTCTCCTGCAGTTTAATCTGTTATCTCCTCCTTTGTCGACCTCGCCAAAATCCTGGGAGATTCACTTTAAACCTAAGTCCTACCCTTTTTTTATTCTTTGTTTATTGTGTGGCCCCTAAAGAGGGGCCGCGGTGTTGATTAATTACACCACATGTTAAGCAGCATGAGATCAATCCTCCTCAAAAGCGTCAAGGCTCAAAGTCCTGTTGGACGGGAACCGTGTGTTGCTTTCGAGGACGAATGGTTGAGTGATCCTACCGATCCGTCAGAGGTTCTGACTTTATATAGCTTTTATATCGCTTTAGATATGGTGTAGTATTTTCAATCTCACTATAGTTTAGTTGATATTTCAAAGAATCTGCCTCATTCTATCAGAAATACACAACGTTGACATGTTTCTTATATTCAATATATTAGAAGTGTGCTTTGTTGCTTATTATAGGTCATTATGCGTTTAAAATGTTCGCGAGTATCGTGGAAATGTACAAAAACCCTATTGTGGCGTCATCTGACGAAAAGAGCGGAGAACTATACTAGAGCATGTAATCGCCAGACTAGCAGGCGGCGGCAGAGTGGTCAAAAGACAATCTCGTAGTAGTAGGTCTACTTGCATGTTGAGTAGCCGCCCTTGTGGTTGTAATTACTTAGCCTAGTTGACCCTGCCGGCCTGGTCAAGTGAAATTAGTAAGGAGACCATCCATTAACGTGCTCCACAGTCTTTAGACAGTTAAGACTATAGTCAAGACTGGAGAATTTGGCGAGACGCCCCTCTGGGAGGTCATAATCCTCAATGTTAGGTGTTAGCTCATTAACATCAGATACCATATTAACAACCCATTTAAAATGTTCATTTTAATAGCAACTCACCCTATTCTGACAAAATCCTATTAGCAGGTAACCTCTGTGTAAACCATACTGCAAACATCTGCTACTTCCAGCGTCTGCCTCGTGACTGATAGTGTACAACAAGACGAAGTGGGCAGAGATTAGAAAAAATGAAGCTCTTTATATAGCCGAGAGAGCAGCTAATCTGGATGTTCTAAGCTTGTTTTCACCTAGAGCTCCAACCCTCTTCCAGAGAGAATCAAATCGCTTTTCACCTGAACCCTTCCACCCCTAATCCATCAGCATGAAAAGAGAATTAACGAGTGTAACGTGCGCTACATGTATATGGGATTATAGCTGGTGAAGAGATAAAGCCGAGTCACCTGTGTATACAAAGACTACAGGGGGTGATTAACGACAGGTGTGACGCGCCAGCCCGTGAACGGATTAAGCCAAAAAAAAATAAAAAAGCATGTTTCAGGTAACATGGGCAGAAAGACTGGAGTCGGTAGGTCAGATTTTTATTTTATTTTATTTTATTTTTTTAACATGAAAGTACTAGCCATCCTCCGTGGAAATTCTAAAAATGACCCAAAAAGTATAAAAATATGAAATTTTCTTCAAACTTGCTTAAAAAAAAAACGTAGGGTCGACCCTGTTTTGCTAGGGTTGGTCGGGTGACCTGAAACAAACCTTTTTTTTTATTTGGCTTTATCTTTCAAGCTGACGCTTAAATTCAACTAGCCAGCCGCCGTCCACACCACTCACTGCGACAAGAGGAGGTGCTGTTGTTTTACACTTGAGTCGCTTACCACATGGTCTCTACCTCACAGACAGACACGCGCCCCCTGTAGCTTTTTTTTTTGTTTTTTTTTTGTATACACACGCTAATCTCATAACCCCCTTATCCGTTATACAGGTAACGAGTATTCTCTTTTAAAATAGCTGCCAGTCAGCTTAGCTCTAGAAGCAAGAAGGCGTGTATAGGTGCCTTATAAGTCGGCAGGGGGTAAATACTAGTGAAAAAGGAAGGCAGGTGTGCAGGTAGCTTTTCTAACAGACACGTGTGTGCACTAAGCTGCTTAAGTCTAAACCCTCCCGCAGTAGTCAGGTGGCATGTGAAAACTTACTTAACTGATCTCTTACATTGAGTAGAGTCTCTGTGCTGAGAGAGCCTTTTCAGCCGTTTAAGAGGATTAACTAGGACAGGGTACATAAGGAGTGAAACGCCGAATAGCGGCTACTCAGTCTCGTGCAGCACAAGCAGCAGCATCTAGCAGCGGCTTCAGCAGCAGCTGCACGTGCAGCACAAGCAGCTGGCAGCGACTTCAGCAGCACAAGCAGCACGAGCAGCACAAGCCGTAGCATTTGTCAGCAGCATCCGTGACATCGTCAGCAGCAGCCCCCATGACCTTGTCAGCAGCACAAGCAGCCAGCAGCTGCTGACAGCTGCTTCAGCAGCTGCTGGCAGCTGCTGCACGAGCAGTAGCACAAGCAGTAGCATCTGTCAGCAGCAGCAGCAGCAGCACAAGCAGCCAGCAGCTGCTGCATGAGCAGCACAAGCAGCACAAGCAGCAGCACCGACAGCAGCAGCAACAGCAGCAGCAGCAGTGTGGACCACTAAAGTCGAGATGAAGCCTAGTGACATTTGACATGAAGCTTGAAAAACACAGTGACAGGTGACATGAGCAATTCTTAAAATCGACATGAGATATGAGCATAATTAAGCGACATCGACATGCGCCATGGCTATTTTTTTAAGACAAACATCATATGTCATAGCCTCCTCATCCAAACCTCCACTAGTAGTGCTCTATAAGCGCAAGCTGTAAACCCTCTCCTCCCCTCGTGCACACAGGCGAATTATCAGAGTCAGCCAATGGTGTCAATACCCCTCTCATACAAGGGTCGGGCGCTGCTGGACTATAATAGATGAGTCAAGGACCGTTCTACTGAGGGTCAGGCAGGCTAAGTCGGACATTCAATGACAGGTAGGTCTTTGACAACCTTGCTTGAAAGTCTGGACAGCATTGACAGACTGGGGCATAAGGATCTCGCATGGTCAGACTTTCAAGCAAGTTTTGCTAAAGTCGCGTTATTGAATGTCCGACCTAGCCTGACCCACAGTAGAACGGTCCTTGACCCGTCTATTATAGTCCAGCAGTGCCCGACCCTTGGCTGAGAGCAGTTTAAGCGCCATTGGGTGTCTCTGATATTTGCCTCTGTGTAAGATGAGAAAAAAAGGCTGTTGAAAGACTATATTTCAAGCCAGAAAACTGTAATTAGCTTTCCAAGTTGTTTATTTAACAATATCTTAGCCTAGCAAGCAGCTGTCAGATGTCATCTAAGAAAAAAAAATGTGAGCTGTTAATAGATTCAAGAGAAATTAGTTTACAAATAGCCCGTGTAAGTACGCCCATGTCTTGCTTATTTCTCATAGGGTTGTAAGATAGTCACATCATGATGCACATCATCATAAACGCGATCATGATACCTTTCATAGTAAGTAGACTCGCCTCTCTGCCCTCTCTTTTAGAGAGGGCAGAGAAGCGAGTCTCACTCTTAAAAAACCCTGCCCCTCCCCTCCCCCCCTCCCCCCCTCCCCCCCTCCCCCCCCATGCATCTTAAAGAGTGCCCCCCAGAGTGCCCCTCTCCCCCTAGAAAAAAAGAGCCACCTTTTTAAATTATTTTTTAGCAAGCTTTTTTCAGCTTGCTTTTTTTTTTCTTTTTTTAAATTTATTTATCCATCAAAATCTCAAGTGACTTATTTTGAAAAGCCAACCTAGTAGTCACGTGACCCCCTTAAGTAGGTCACTTCCCGTCACGTGACCTATTTGAATTTCCCGCCAACATGGTGGTCACGTGACCCTCTTAAGTAGGTCACTTCCGGTCACGTGACCTATTTGAATTTCCCGCCCAAAGGTCACGTGACCGGAAGTAGGTCACTTCCGGTCACGTGACCTATTTGAATTTCCCGCCAAAAGGGAGGCCTCTCATTGGCTGCTTTTGAATTTCCCGCCAAAAGGGAGGCCTCTGATTGGCTGCAGGTCGATTGAGTAATAAACAGTACTTAACTATAGTCCCGTTCCGATACATACTATACTACTTGTGATATACAGTACTTACTCAATGCAATCTATATATTTATCAACACTGATTATAGAAACTTTTATATGAGAAATTATCACCTCAGAAATTTTAAATAATTTATAAGAAAGTGCTGGGCAGAAAGGTCAGAAGATTACATAACTATGTGAGCACCTGGACACCAGACACCATACTTATTGATATTTGGATAGACTTTATATTGCTATACATACATGCCTATTGATGGCTCATAGTGCTGTTAATGATGATAGGCGGATGGGGTTATCATCAGGAACTAACACACTGTTGAACAGACTAATAACATATCATATAAAATCAATCATATATGATGACATAGATGATAGGCGGATGGGGTTATCATCAGGAACTAACACACTGTTGAACAGACTAATAACATATCATATAAAATCAATCATATATGATGACATAGTTATCATATCGTTGGACCTAGTCATCATGAATGAGGGACAGAGCCAGATCGAGATCCATATAGAGAGGCAGAGAGAGACACAGAGAGACAGAGAGATTGAGAGGCAGCGACAGATAGAGACAAACGGGTAGGCAGATATGCAGACTCACAGTTATAAGGCATCACGCTACCTGTTGGTATATTACGATGTAGCCACGACACACATAGCCCACCTGGACACTTAAGACGCCAACCATCGCGTGGCCACATGCAATCATTGGAGAGCTGGTCGAGGTAGATAGCTAGGTTTGATGGGCACTTCAATAATACTATGTGGAAGTGAGATAACAGAAGCAATTAGCCCCAAAGTGCCTGATGGTTATGTTAGGATGGTCTGGAAGTTCTAGCTGCCTGAGCATTGAGATGGAATGGTAGCTTTCTGACCAGAGCACGTTTTTCAACATCAATATCATCAAGACATAGATGGACAAAAGTAGATCATGATTAAATTTGTTCAGAGGTACAAATAAGAGATACAAAAAAGGTTGGGGTTTGGGGCCAGAAGCTCTTGTTTATCTCAAGTATTTTAACAGTCACCAACACTATGGTAGGATTGTGGAAGTAGTACGCAAACAGAGTTTATACGGTCTTCACTGTGGCCACCTTGGGTCTCATTATAGAATGACAAACACTGTGCGATGGTTAGAGCCGTGTAGGGTCACATAATTATCAGGATATCTAGACCAGTAGCTGCATGTGGTTCTAATGCCTCTGGCCGTTGTATCTTACTCTCCAACACTACCTAGGGTACTAGGAAATTAACAGATGATGGTGCACAAAAGCATGCACTGTTGACTTGATCATTGATTCATTCCTCTTGTTCACTGATGGCATTGTGCTGAATCCCTAGGCTACCCCTACCTGATCATACTGTGCATATATATGTACTATGTACATAGGGCCCCGTAATCTGTCCAATGTCAAGACTGGGCCGCATCGATGCTGGATCACAATGGAGGTGTGGTGTATAGGCACCATAGGGTTGTGTGATTAGGGCAATACCTTGGCATTATTGAGATCAATGAAAACAGAAGGTGACCATAAGACGGACAGAGGATGGACAGATGGCCATATGATAGACAGGCCCTACCTTGTAGGTTCTAGCACTAACAGGGAGAGAATTCCATGCCCCTGCTAGCATTTGAGCATATGCCGATGTTCGTTTCTGCTTGGCTGTTCATGCTTGGATATTTCTGCTTGGTCCACCCGTATTATATTGTGCTGTAGTTTGAAATCTGTGACAGAAGTAGTACCAAAGAACACCAAAAATGGATTGAAAAGGGATGTTAGAACCCATGGGAAGAAATATTTAAGCTACCCTGTGAGGGGGTGGGGCTAAGAAAAGTTTGGGTACAAAAACGGTAAAAAGCAGAGAAAACCTAGTTAACCTAAATATTGATATATAGCACATGGTTTATCTGTTTTTTCACTCAGGTTTTGGATTTCTTTTGAAATAATGAATTTGAAGTGATAAATTGTGAGATATACTGTTGCCGAGCAGAAACGAACTTTCAGAATGGCGAGGGAAAGTTTAGGGTGTTGTAGGGAGGGGGGGGGTAAATTATTGATTCTTAACTTAACCAAACACAAGGTATGGTGTGTAAACTAAGGCTACCCTACCTGATCACACTGTGTATAATTATATAGATATGTACTATGTACATAGTGTCCCGTAATCTGTCCAATGTCAAGACTGGGCCGCATCGATGCTGGATCACAATGGAGGTGTGGTGTTTAGGCACCATAGGGTGATTAGGGCTATACCTTGCCATTATCGAGATCAATTACACCGAAAGTTGTTGGTGTACTCGGATATATACACCCATAGGAGGTGGTTATATTTAAGAGCTCTTTTTCTCTTTGAGAGCCAGGGTATCTAGCAGGATCCGTACCCACAACCTCAGAACTACTGAGCCCACCAGCTAATCAACTGCTCCATCAGGACTCATGCAATGATACTCATCGCCCAATAGTATATGTACTGCTTCTGTCTTTTGAGACCAAGAGCTGTAATCAGGCTATTATACATAATTAATCTATGCAAGCGGGCTGTATGTCGGATATACTCCTGGTGTCTTGAATCAATATCATTGATATAAGCCTCGGCATTCGGCCTTGGCTTATATCAATGGTATTGCCTTTCGACCCCCAGGAGTATATCCAGTACATAATGCCAAGAGGTTGGTTGGGAGGCAGTCCATTCGGAATGTTGCTTATTGCACCTTTTATGAGCCAATTCCTGTCAGGATCCCACAGCGTCAGAGGTTGTGCAGCTGCACAGTGACTTATTTTGTAGATTGACAGTATAAAGGACATACTTTTGGTTTTGAAACCAAATATAAATGCAGCTGTCCCCTAAATTTAAGAAATTGTGTCCATTATTTGTCCATTATGAACAATATACTATGAACACTATCATCTCAAGTATCTAACATTCGCCCTGTCATATGCACACTGTTAATCGTGAACCCAAAAATAGATCATTAATGATTTTATACTTTAAACCTACGGCCGATTTCACTGCCCATATAATTGGCTCTAACAGTGCTAAAATAACAGTAACATTTTCGTCTAACTCTGATGTGCAGCTCTTATTAATTACTTAACCTTCAGCTCTTGTCAACCTATATATTTGAAGCACTTGTTAAGTGCTGAGGGCTAAGTGACTGTTTCTAGATGCACATTATTGTTACGCGCGCATGTCATCTTACCACTGTTAGAGGCAATAAATACCCATGCACTGCAGTGCAACACTCATTTGTCACTGAGTAAGTATTGTCATGCTCACTGGACATCTTTACCGATTTCCGTATATACTGTAAAACTACAATAGATTCTACCTTGTAGCCGCATTCTTATATTAGTGTAGGGTTCATAGTCATGCATCGGCATAATATCACCCACTAGACTGAAAGAATATTCTGTTGAAATTACAGAGAATCAGTGTATCACTGTAATGTGATTTTCAGTAAGACAGTGTAAAATTCATTACTTTTACATCAAGAAACAATGATTATCATCATAAATGTCATGTCAAAAATAGCAGAGAATCATCATATAATAATGAGGAATTACAGTGAAAAAGACAAAGGGAAAACTCTATGGGGATCAGGAGAATACAGTGACCGTAAAAAAAGGGCCGAATACTTGGCATTAACTGCTGTCAGTGAATCTCCGTAATCCTATGGGATATTTCTAAGAGTGTAGATATAGGCCTGTGTCCACTAGCATATATCAGGCCGTTTGTCGTCATACAAAACTTGAATTTGAATACAAATATGAAATATATGTTTGTCTCCCTGTGGACACAGTTGGACGACAAAATTCTCAAATACAAAAGTGGAATACCAATTTGGGGGTGCCACAAGTGGAATACAAAAGTGAGAATTTAGAAATCTAACATGTTTGATTTTTAGTGCAGAAATTGGGCAATGTGCTCTTTATTCTATTATAATAACTTGTCCATGTTTACCCTGGGCAGTCTGGGCAGCAATTTATAATGCCTAGTGGACACAGTATACCTGTAGTTAAAGCAGAATATATCTACAAAATATATGCCCAGATATGTACATATTGCTGGACGTCAAAACGGCTATATATTCCACTTTCCTTGTCGTATAGTGGACACAGGCCTTATAGGGTGCTGGTACATGTTGGTGCCGCACCTTGGGTTGTGATGGATTGGTGTGTAGGTCGGCATCGGCTGCAGGTGTTGGCCCCAATGGGTGTTATACAGCTCTCATCACCTGCATAGCATACTCTATATTTTGGACCCCTTCCTGACAGCCAATCTCTGTACGACACACGTGACCATACCCCTACAACTGCTATCTATAGGACCAGGCAGCAAGAGATAGAGATATTTTCAGCACACAATTTTGATTTTTCCTAACTGCAATTCAGAAATAGCATAATATAAAATCTACATAAACTCTAGGAAATTCAGAATATTAAATTAATATTATGTAAGTTTGAAGGTTAGCTGATGTATGAGCAACAAACCCAAGCATTGCTTCATCAGAAAAAGTTCCCATTTCTTCTTGCTTGGGTCAAACCCCATTCCCACAGACTTCAATCGCTAATACTTGCCTGGCACATCGCATGACACAACCTCCTCCTGCCAGTCATATTCCTAATTCCCAATTCCTAGCTTCAAGCTCTCACTCCTGCAAGAAACCCTTTATGATTTATACCCTCTGATTGAAACCTTGAGGTTGTTTGCTACTCTTAAATCAAGGTCCAAATACTTAAAATTCGTAAATATATCAGAATACTCAAATATCACATTGCCAGATACATAATGTACATTCCCTAAGCTGTATTGAGAATTTAGAACAAAATTGTGCATTTTGTAATACTTAGAATACTTATTGGATATAATAGTAAATGATAATATTGGGTATGTTAACTTGAGCTACT
Source organism: Harmothoe impar (assembly GCA_947462335.1). Classification (NCBI taxonomy): domain Eukaryota; kingdom Metazoa; phylum Annelida; class Polychaeta; order Phyllodocida; family Polynoidae; genus Harmothoe; species Harmothoe impar. The sequence continues at coordinate 42,633,705 of OX381713.1, read as the reverse complement.
ACATTGGAATTATTTACCAATGAATCATCCTATGAATACTATAGATGTTATGATGGTGCTCAGAATAATCAAGAGTATGAACCATCGCCATTTGATACATTGAGTTTTGCCATCCTACCCATTATCTTAGGCTTCAAATATGAGCTTTAGACCGTTTTTGCTGTATTTGTTCAACTTCAAAGGCCCACAACCCTAACATTATGCGCGGGACCCCCTAACAAAATTCCCGTTTCATGTTAGCAAATGATCTGAACAATCTTTTGACACAATAACAAAAAAGTTCATGGATTTCTTTAACTAACTTTTAAGATAATTATCATTGCTAAATATTTAGCATTAAGTTTAGTTAATCATCCTCAAACCATAACGTCTTTTTATAAAAGGATACTTATTTGGACCATAACTTTATTTTCGCATTTTACGACATAACCTAGGATTATTCATTTGCAATACAACATGAATGCGGGCAGTGGTTCACTTAGGATTTTGTTGTTGAGAATTTCACATTTTCTCTCATTTTCTGGCGGCAATAGAAGTAGTTTTTTTTTTCAAAAATCTGTAATAGAATGAGTCGACAAGGACCTGCAATTTTTTCACATTTTCCTTTTCTAAATGACATAAGCTATCCCTCGAAGGAACACCCAGAAATCTCATGAATACGGAGTAAAGAGCAGCGACCAATCATAACCATTTAAAGGCCGCATAGTGCTTTAATGTCATTTTGGCATCACGATGATACATAAATACTGCACTGGCAAGTAGCTCATGACATGTGCTGTATTTCATCATTACACCGACCGTACAGGGTTAATACACTTCAAAAGTAATGCATCAATGATGCATCAATGACGATCATAATTGACACTGTACATTAAAGCGCTATGCTGCCCTTAAGGCATTAATCTGCGTTTATTCCCATGTTATAAGAACCCAAGCCTGATGAGTAGCTCTTGACGTGCATGTCCGTTGCCGGGAGCTAATGGGCTTTGCGGTTGGGTGTGTTATGCCGGTTTTTCCGGTCCAGGCTAGGCCAAGTGGTTTGAGGGTTGATTCCCCTTTTTCACCAAATCAGTTTTTGACGATTTGGTAGAGTAAGTACATTTAATAGATGATTTGCTCTTTTTTTTGTGGAACGGAACAAATAGGCCCCAAAAAAGGTATGTTAGTTTACCTGAACACCTTTCTTTTATTTGATTAAGGGGTATTTAGGTGACCAGGTTGGACATGTCATCTGTAATGAAAGGGGTTTCAGGTTCAGAGTAGAAATGTCCGTGATATCCGTGACCATTGCTACTAGCCTATAAAGCCTTTGCAAATAAGGGGGATTATAAATGCATGTTGGTTACTGCATGGACTGTTGTGGACGGATATTTGCAGACCTTGGTAATCTAGGAACCAGTATGGACATGTCATCAGTAGTAAATGTAGACTGTACACGTCTGCTTCCCATCGTTATAATGGTGACAGTTAAGGGGGTTGTCTATGATTGGTCAAATGTATTTCGATTTGCGTTATTTCTCCCCCTAACATACCTTACATTATTCAAAACCAAATAGTTAAAAGAAAACTAGGGGGCCCCAGCTACTTTTAAAAATATCAAATTTCAAAAAATTAAAGTAGGCTAAATCAGGGAATCATGTATATTACCGAACGGAGGCTGGTACAGGCTACAATGCAGAGTTCCGTTACAAAGTAGGAGTGTCGGTGGTCCTTGATTGATCCCTGGGCAATCCATTGTGAGAAGGACATTTTAGAAATGCACATTTATCACTGAGTGTGCTGGGGGACATTCTTTTTTTGTTTGTATTTCTTTTATTTATCCTGGAAGATATCAGGCTTCGATTTTTAGCCAATTTTGAATAAGATCCAGCTCTTTTACTGTTATGCCTCTAGAAACATGTGGCTGGAAAGACTACATTCACATGGAAGTCCTCATGGAAGTATGATTAATACATTCTATGGGACTTAACTTAATATTGATTTTTGATGAGGTAGTTTATATACTGGTGTGCGGGTGGCAAGGGTATTTCTTTTAACAAACGCCGTCTACCCAAGTATACACTGATAATAATACCTATAGTCAGTAGTGACTATACCACCATATTTTGACCCCCGTAGTCAGGGGACTATACAACTTTAATAGTCACATATTAGTCATAAGATAGTCAGTAGTGACTATATGTGGATCACACAAATTGATGATGTCACAGGAATATGTGCACAGGAAACAGTTAGGATTCAAATTTGAATGGTCCATGGACTTCAGGTAGGCACATCCTCTTCTAAACCGCTGTTCTATGGATATCCCTGCTTGTTATATGTTATGTTACAGTTGTCTATGACAACTTAAGATGTTCTAGGGTGCATGAGTTCTCATGTTTGATTGAGTAATCATGGTATTTTGTTCAAATTTTGATAACATAGAAATACATGAACAGTGTATGTCTAGACTGACAGAGCATAATAGGCTTACACAGGAGCCTGTAACCTGCCCTGTTTTATCCTAGCCTATCACCTGCCAGGCCTTGTCCTGTCTGTCCCCTGTCATGCTTTATCCTAGCCCGTCCCCTGGCCTGCCTTATCCTAGCCTGTCCCTTACCCTGCCTAATCCTAGCCCATCCCCTGGCCTGCCTTATCCTAGCCTGTCCCCTGTCCTGCCTTATCCTAGCCTGTCCCCTGCTCAACCATATCCTAGCCCATCCCCTGCCCTGCCTTATCCTAACCTGTTCCCTGCCCTGCCTTATCCTAGCCTGTCCCCTGTCATGCCTTATCCTAGCCTGTCCCTTACCCTGCCTAATCCTAGCCCATCCCCTGCCCTGCCTTATCCTAGCCTGTCCCCTGGCCTGCCTTATCCTAGCCTGTCCCCTGTCCTGCCTTATCCTAGCCTGTCCCCTGCCCTACCTTTCCTAGCCTGTTTCCTGTCATGCCTTATCCTAGCCTGTCCCCTGCCCTGCCCTAGCCTGGCCTGTCCCCTACCCTGCCTTATCCTAACCTGTTTCCTGGCTTGCCTTATCCTAGCCTGTCCCCTGTCCTGCCTTATCCTAGCATGCCACCTGCCCTACCTATCCTAGCCTGCCCCTGTCCTGCCTTATCCTAGCCTGTCCCTTGCCCTGCCCTAGCCAGGCCTGTCCCCTACCCTGCCTTATCCTAACCTGCTCCCTGCCCTGCCTTATCCTAGCCTGTCCCCTGTCATGCCTTATCCTAGCCTGTCCCTTACCCTGCCTAATCCTAGCCCATCCCCTGGCCTGCCTTATCCTAGCCTGTCCCTTGTCCTGCCTTATCCTAGCCTGTCCCCTGCTCAACCTTATCCTAGCCCATCCCCTGCCCTGCCTTATCCTAGCCTGTCCCCTGGCCTGCCTTATCCTAGCCTGTCCCCTGTCCTGCCTTATCCTAGCCTGTCCCCTGCCCTACCTATCCTAGCCTGTTCCCTGTCATGCCTTATCCTAGCCTGTCCCCTGCCCTGCCCTAGCCTGGCCTGTCCCCTACCCTGCCTTATCCTAACCTGTTCCCTAGCTTGCCTTATCCTAGCCTGTCCCCTATCCTGCCTTATCCTAGCCTGCCACCTGCCCTACCTATCCTAGCCTGCCCCTGTCCTGCCTTATCCTAGCCTGTCCCTTGCCCTGCCCTAGCCTGGCCTGTCCCCTACCCTGCCTTATCCTAACCTGTTCCCTGCCCTGCCTTATCCTAGCCTGTCCCCTGTCATGCCTTATCCTAGCCTTTCCCTTGCCCTGCCCTATCCTAGCCTGTCCCTACCCTGCCTCATCCTAGCCTGTCCCCTGACCTGCCTTATCCTAGCCTGTCTCCTAGCCTGCCTTATCCTAGCCTGTCCCCTGTCCTGCCTTATCCTAGCCTGTCCCTTGCCCTGCCCTAGCCTGGCCTGTCCCCTACCCTGCCTTATCCTAACCTGTTCCCTGCCCTGCCTTATCCTAGCCTGTCCCCTATCATGCCTTATCCTAGCCTGTCCCTTGCCCTGCCCTATCCTAGCGTGTCCCCTACCCTGCCTCATCCTAGCCTGTCCCCTGCCCTGCCTTATCCTAGCCTGTCCCCTATCATGCCTTATCCTAGCCTGTCCCCTGTCCTGCCTTATCCTAGCCTGTCACCTGCCCTACCTATCCTAGCCTGTCCCCTGCCATGCCTTATCCTAGCCTGTCCCTTCCCCTGCCCTATCCCTACTACTCTGCTCTGCCTTACTTTGCCCTGCCCTGCTCTACATTATTTTGCCCTGCCTTATTCTGCCTTGATCTAACCTACTATACTCTACATTACTCTGCTCTGCCATGCTCTGCCTTGCTCTACTTTCCATTACTCTGCTCTGCCTTACTCTGCATTGCTCTGCCCTGCTCTACCCTTCTGAACCTTGACCTGCCTTTCACTTATTTCTCATGATTGACTATATCTGTTAGTCATAGTGACTATTCTAGACCATGAAACCATTAAATTCATAGTCACTTGACTATAATATTATAGCCCAAATCAGCCGATTTAATGGCTGACTATAGGTTGACTATATGACTAACTTACATTAGACATAGGTGACTAACTAGGTATAGCCGTTTTTTCTACGTTCATGTGACTATAGAAAGGTAGTCCGTAGTGACTAACATTTCCAGGCCCATTATTATCAGTGTATATATGTTTTCACCAAACTCCCTCTCCACACAGCACAGTGATGCCTTTGTAACTTTTTTACGCCTAAAACCTTGTCATTCAAGTCAATAAATAGGAATCTCACACATTCAACACATATGCTCATTATCATCAACCACACTATTTTCAGTTTTTACAAATTTTACAATTACTTTATAAAACACTCCCAAAGGAATATTTGCTACACCAATAACGCTACATCAGTACAACGTGACTGACGACAAATGGCTATGACGCTGAGAGGCTTCCCAGTGGGCACAAAATTCAGTTCAACGTTGAATCAACATTGAATTAACATTGAATCAACATTGTCAACCATTTGTCAATGTTGGTTCAATGTTCTGTGCCCACTTGGTTTAAGGAATAAAGAGGTGTAGGTTACATTCATACTTCACAAAAGCTATTGACCTAATGATCTCACAATAATGCCACCTGGGACTGGACCTACTGCCAAATCAATTCACCTCTCCTCAATGGGACATGGAACAGCTGGAGCTGCGAACAAATGATATATCAGAGCCTTTGTCACCTGTCAACTTTGGCCTTTCACACCAAAAACATAGTCATTCAGCCCTCTTAATAAGACTATCACACGTCAAGCACTTTTATGATCATTACTATTGATGGTTTTAACAATGACTGGCAGCCAAACTGCCAAATCCTCTAACCAATTAATATCAGTCGTTACCAAATCTCTATGATTGGAATAGGATTAATCAGTGAACTTGAAGGGACCATGGCCAAGCATGTTACCGAGTATTTACATACAATATACTATAACAAAGAGATTTATAACAGACACATATAGATCTCGCAATTTGGCTCCCTAGGAAATGCATTATTAGAGTCAAATTGTCATGGCACTTATATGATATGATATTGATATGTGATATTGATAGGTGTACATAGATCTATTTTTGGTTATTTCTGCAAAATACCACACTTTTATTAACGATGTTGCAATTCTCTGCCTCACACCATTGGATTGCCGCCTATCACGGCCACGTTAATATAGGATTATGCAAATTGATGAATATGTTGGTGTTAACCCATATCTTATAAACAGAGGATGAATCTAGGGAAAAATGAGTTTTAATCTCATTTCGGAATCGTCCATGGTCCCTTGGAGCCATGCATCCATTAAGTTAAGCTGTGTGGTTCTATTCGATCCCTCACCCGTTACCAGGTAGAAAGGCACTTTTTCAATTAGTTCTATCAAGATTATCTGAGATTTAAGATTGATGATCAGTTCCCCACACTGAGTGTCATAAAATGATGAAGCACCTGTCTTTAATTTAACCCTTTAAGGACGGCTGTCGCTAAAACATGACATTTGTCATCATGATGCACCAATGCAGCCCCGGCGAGTAACTTGCCGGTGCCACATTGGTACATTATGCCAACACTTTGAGAGTGTCTCAACCCCATAGGCAGATAGGGTAGGCATGCTACATGAATGCAGCCCTGGCGAGTTACTCGCAGCTAGGTGGCATTGCCAATGTAGCTGAGCACTCACTACTCATTGGTTAAGTAGTAGTTTATAGGACGAGTACCAAGCTGCATGCGAAATAGGGTTAGGGGGCCTTATAGCCTCATATAATAGTGCAAAAGGGAAGCTCTTTGGATATGTCACATAACCATGGACTGGCCCATTTGCATTATGCTCACCCCAATGGACAAAGTGGCAGCTGCTAGAACCTATGTGTTAGGGCATGGACACCTGTGTGGTCACACATTAGGCATCAGCGTATCTGCTGATACAATGGGATTTCGATTAGGGCAAGACAAGTAAGGGATTCCAGGAGTTCCTCACAGATATTTCTTGACTCACATATTTCCTTTACCACATAAACAAGGTAACTCCCACGCTGATAACCTCTACATTTGATACTAAATGATAATTATTATCTTACAATGGGAGCCAGCAGAGAACATCTTACCAATTAAGCGCATGATAATGGAACACCAGTTTTAGTAGCTCTCTGTTTACCATGAGGCAGTGCTCTATACACCATCGTGGTTGGCAGACGGAAAGCTCAATAACCAGTGGCATTGTGTTAGAGGAGCAAACACAGACATAGGTTCTGGTTTCAATGGACATATGTGAGATGCAAAGGGACCTTAATGCACCCTGCACTAAGGTCCCTTTTTGCAGATCGTGGCACATATCATACCCCTACAGCCCCCTGCACTAATGGGTTGTTATTTAAGCACGCGTGCAGGATAGTGCCGAGCTATCAGTACTCGCCTTCAGCTACTGCTGATCGCATGCAAAATATCCAGTTTCCGCAGGAGAAATGGCAGAATCGTGGGATAAAGCCCTTATACCCCCACTTACAGATCCACACCTGTGACCAGCGGGTGACCCTGCAGGTGTCAGAATAATTATTATAGTGCCACATTACTGCTGATGTTATAAGTATCATCTGCACTAATTACATTGGTATTTACGAGATCGATCATAGGAACTACATTGAAAACCGAATAGCCCATAAGGTGATCAGTAGTGATGACCTTTTTAAGTGTTTTATTGGGTATATCATTGGATTCGGTGCATTGCCGTTCTGCCTCCAAGCCCCCTTTTTCTTTTGTAGGGATCTTGAAGGAGAACAACTCACAGTCATGCCGGTCATAATATATTAAAAACATGTTACAGATTCCTGGGCTAAGGTATACATATATTTACTACAGGCGGTATAAAGTTGATGAGATGAGATGAGGATGACATCATGTTTTACTTTTACATATAATCAGAGATGAGTAAAGCTAATATAATGCTACTTACATGAAACATGTACTATAATTATTTTTTATCGAGATTTTAAAGGCGTTTAGGTCTTCAATTAACGTGTATTCAGCCTTCAGATTATTCCATATCCTAATTGCTCTATTCACACAGCTTCTAATAACTATGGGTTTTAATGACCGTGGTACAAGTAATCTTTTTCCTAAATGCCTACGTGTTGGTATAGGTCTATTATCTACATATCTATCATCCTTTGATATAGTAAAAGCATAGAATATTAAATGAATATTTCTTCTTTCATCAAGTTCAAGACAGCGACTCATGGTGTGCAACTGAGCTGTGGTGTACAAAGGGTTTTGTTCTAATTTGACCTTGTAAACAGTTCTCAGACATTTGTTTTGTAATAGTTGCAGGGCTCTATTTTCCCCTTGGTTTAGCCTATCCCATACATAGTCTACATAGTCAAAAGAGGGTAGTACCATTGTCTTGTATATAACAAGGGCAACATCTGTTTCAATTTATGGTCTAACCCTAGCCAGCTGACAAACTTTATCCCTGATATTCCGAGATACTTCCTTTCTATGTTCTATAAATTTTAATTCAGGATCCAAGGTGAGACCTAGATATTTAAACTTGTACACTCTCTCAATAACCACACCATTTATCTCAAAGACAGGATGAATATGGTCGACATTGTTAAAGATCATCCATTTTGTCTTACTTTCATTGATTGTAAGACTATCAGTTGCACACCACGAGGAAAGCCTGAGTAGGGCTGCATGCATACATTCCTCCTTTCTCACAGAGATCACTGCATCATCCGCGTACAATGTTACATCATATTCATACAGATCTGGGAGCGAGTTGATATATATAGAAAACAGTACAGGACCCAAAACCGAGCCCTGAGGCACTCCATACATAATTTCTCTGTTGCTTGATATGGTATCATTAGCAATTACACACTGTCTTCTTCCAATCAGGTAGTTTTCAAACCACATACATGAATTCTCATCTAGTCCAAATTCTTGAAGCTTCTTAATGATTATTGGGTGTGAAACCGTGTCAAAGGCTTTTTTGTAATCAAGATACAACGATATGGTGGGTTCATCTATACTAACGTTGTCTATGACATTGCACAAGTGAGCACTAATAGCTGATTGAGTTGAATGTTTTTTTTTGTAACCATGTTGGCTGGGTGTCAGAAGGTTATGATCATTCATGTGGGTTTGCAGCCTATTACACACTATTTTTTCCAGCAACTTGCCTGGGACAGGTAATAGACTTATTGGTCTTAGGTCATTAACATCTAGTGAGTTTGCCTTTTTTGGCAGAGGAACAATTGTGGCACATTTCCAGCTATTGGGGAAAGTTGACTGACTGAGACACTTATTATACATACAATGTATGGCCTCAGGTATAGCCATAAAAGCATCTTTCACCACAAATGATTTTACATGTTCAATAGAGGAGGGTTTATTTATTTTTATACCTCTGATATATTTCATGAGATCACAATAGCCAATTGGTTGCATGATATTACATGGCTCTACTGGTGCATTCACATGCTGCGTTTTTACATAAGGTGCTGATGGTGGCAGACGATTGGCTAGATTCTGTCCAACATTGGAAAAAAACTCATTTATATAATTTGCACATTCTTTAGTAGGTATTAGCTGACCATTTGAATTATTCCTCAGTTTCAAAAGTGTTGTTTGAGTTTTTACGGGAAGTAGTTTTCTAATACCTTCCCAAAATTTGATAGGATCTTCTATTCTTTTTTGCAAAAGGGAATTAACTTTTTTTTTTCTGCTATTAAATATCAGTACCTCAACGTTATTCCTGTAAAAGTTGGCTATCCTCCAATCATCAACCGTGTTACTTCTCCTAGCCACCCTGAACATCTCGTCCCTGTTTCTCATTTCTGAGATAATGATATCACTCACCCATTCTGGTGTGTATACAGGTATTGTTATTTTTCTTAGCGGACACATAATGCTGAGGCACTCCTTTATACGTACAAGTATTGACTCCCACATGTCATTTGGGTCATTTGTATTCACAATATTGTCCCAATTCTGGTTTTGTAATCTATTGATAAAATTAAAGTAATCATAATTTTTGTAGGAGCATGCCATAACAGTTTTCTTTGGAATCTTAGTTCTTGCACACTTTAGATTCATAAATATGGGTGAGTGATCTGAGATGTGGAAGTCAAGTACACCAGATTTTTGTACATTGTGCACATTTGTATATATATGGTCAAGCAAGGTACCAGATATACTATGAGTGGGTTCTGTTATCAGCTGAAACAGATCATTGTCAGTCCAAAACTCATCAGCTTTGGACTCATTTATGTCTTTTTCATTCAACAAGTCAACATTAAAATCCCCCATCATTATTATCTTTCTGTTCTTTGTCACAGTAGCCTTCATCTCTGTTAACTTCTTATAGATGGCATTTTTGTCCACATCCTTGTCGGGTGGTCTGTAACAGACATATACCTTATATTTTATGTTCCCAACTTCCACATCAACACATAATATTTCATATTCCCTGTTAATACATGATGACGTCCGATCTACTTGTGCCAAGTAGGTATCCCTCAGATATAACATCAGACCACCAGCATTCTTGTTGATCGTAGGGCGCCTATCAAGTCTTATAAATTGGTACCCTGGTATATACAAGTCAATATTTGGATGGGTTTGATTTAACCATGTTTCACATACACCACAAATGTCAGAATTCAATATTAAATCAACCGGGCTCTTTTTCTTATAAATACTTCTGGCATTCATGCACGTAAACAGAAGACCCTTTTCATTTGTTATGTCATGTAAAAAAGTCATGTTTGAGTATTCTGAGTAGGTTTTCACATCTTTTATGAGGGTGAGATGAATGATACCAAGTATGGTAACGACCGCATATTGAGTTTTCCTGCTGTATTTTGGTGTTCAGGCAGTCAGGAGCGCTCCGGTATTACCTATGTTGTACATTCACTCTGGAGTTTTAATTGTAAGATAATATCATGATGTCTTGGTTATAAGAGTAACATAATAGAAGTTATGTAAAATCAGTATAAGAGCAGTGGGCAGATCTATATAGAAACCTTGAAAATCCTATACCTTCTTGGTGCATACACAAAAGCAATACTTCTCTCAAGGAGTATCAGTAATTGACTTATAGTAACTCTTAGCTGGTATTCTCCTTATCGGGTAATAAAAGGTTTCATTACTTTACAGATGGTACTTTTGCATGGCTAGGGTCTTTTGCCCTCTTAGCCAGCATCACCACACCCTAGGAGAACTTTTAGCTTTGTTCCTTATCACACATGTAATACACTGAGAGATACAGTTCATTTGTATACAGCTCACGTCACTGAGATTATATTGCATGGGTCAGTAAAAAAGTACTCCTGAATCAAGCAGTTATCTTTTTCTTCTCTTTCTGGCCTGAACCAAACACTCCCATGATTCTCTGGTGGAGTGCCTTCGACTCTGCTTTATTTTTGTTAGGTGGTCTACCACGCCCCCTTTTCGGCATTTCAGCTGCAGTTATTATTGGTCCTTCAACTCCTGCAACCAATGTAGTTTCAGTACCTTTTTTCCCCTGTTGCCTTTCACTCATAGGGGTAACTAAGTGGGGGGACAAGTTGAAGTGTATAGGACCGGTTGTTGCTACTGGTGTCTCGGTGTTGTCGGGCTGAGCTGCTATTACTCCCTATTGTTGCCCAGGTGTGGATGGTTGTGAAGAAGGTGTCCTCACGTCTTGCTGGCCTGCTCCTCCTGGTGTCACTGCTACTGAGGTGGTGGGGACATTAGTATTTGATCCTGTCTGTAACAGGGGTGGTGCAGGGTGTTGGTTTCCTTGGTTTATGTCTTGGTCCAGTATACCAGCACCTTCTGTTGCTGTTGTTGTGTCTTTAGCAGTTGTTGTTCCACACAGTTCCCTTCGCACATTCATAAGGATCCACCCTCCTCTGTTTTTAACTCTGTACGTGCCATTTTCAAGTGCTTTTGATCGCAGCCCTGATCCTATTCCCCAGTGCATATCTGATGTTGCTTCCAGCAGTAGACGTGTACCGGAAGCTTTTAGAGCGTCCAGCAGGGGTGGATTCTGAGTGTATTTTGCCACATTTAGCTCATGCAGCAGGGCCTCATCGTGGTTCTTCCATTCAGGACAGTCAATGTACTTGGCAATATTTTTTGCTTTCAGCGCCGTATATGCATCCATTATTTCCTCTGCTTTTTCCGGTAGCCCTGCATAAGTAGCCTTTTTCCAACTCAGTGCCTGTTCCACAGATGAGAATGTCATGCCATCGATCTCAACTTTGCAATTGAAGAAGTTTGACAGTGGGGCAAGGTCAGAGTGGTATGCCACATAATTGTCAGTCACCAGTGTCCTTGTATTAGCAAGCTTCAGTTGAGTAGGTAGCTGATCTATGTTGCTGTGTGCATAGTACTTGTTCTTAAATAGTAGGCCTCTTCCTCTTGGTCTGCAATCCAGACTTGACTCAAACGCTAGCCTGCATATAGCGCTGATATCTGCCTTTTGTTTTTTAATTTCCATGTTGATATCTTCGCTTATGTACACGCTTTTGTAATTTTGCTTTGAGTGCAAGGTACCTTTTAGAGCAAGTATTTTGTCCCTAGTAGCACTTTTCACCAGCACAATGACCATCGTCCGCGTCTTGGCTGTTGGGGGACCTTGTCTGTATGCAATGTCAATGTCACCATCTTGAAAATCCTTGTCAACCACTTTCAGTAGACTGAGGGCCTCTTGTTTGGTATCTTCACCTTGAACATATGGCAGGCCCTCAACTACTAGATTCTTCCTTCTCGAGCAGTTGTCAATTATATTGAGAGATGCAAATTGTTCCTTTAATTCAGCCGTATTCACTCTCACTTGCCTCTCAATGACCGAGATTCTGTCCTCAATCGCACTGATAGCACCCTGCACAGCCCCAGTGTCAGTTTTAAGGTTGTCAATGTCTGTTTGAGAAAATTCAAGAGACCGTTTTAACTCGAAGTTTTCTTTTAATGCTTTGTCTGCTTAGTGTGATCATATTGATGGTGATGGTTCTGGCAGCTGCCACTTTGTCCTTAGAGTGATCATAATTATGTGAGGACCCTGGGTCATCAAATTGACCACCTTTAAAAATCCGGGCCCATAGATCTTTAAAACTACGGGCCCGGGTGGCCCACAGCTGATAAAGTTAGTGTCTACCCCTGCCTTTTATGCAAAATTGGAAAGGATGCAGAGTCATCAATATGATAACCCTGCGTAGTCAATCTGATGATTGTCATATGTCTTCATAATGTAGTAATTTAGAGATAATGTCATAATTTTTGTTTGTTTGTGTAGTTTAACGTCCCACTGACTATGCAGCTGAGGCTTACTCATAAGGCATGTGTGTGTACATGGCAAGCAACAGTCATTCCTTACATTTGTAATAATGGTTTCGGAGACAAAAGAGGTGTATATATTATGTATACATAATTATGCAGCTATGCTTCTGATAACTCTGCCACAATCTTCTTTTAAATTAGTTGGCTTTATTGTATGATAATATCCTCCCATTTATAAATTATTTGATCTGCATTATTATAGGAATGCACATATACCTTTTGATATCAACACCTTGAGCTACGACGAACAGTGTGTCAGTCCAGTCCTAAGCCACATAGCACACCTTATTATATGGGTCTTTCTATGACAGCAATACGGCTTCCTGCACCAGCGGGGAGTCTCACCTCCAGGATGGAAGGAGAACCAATTACAGGGCGACATGAGTGACTGTATCAGGAAGCACAAGAACTGGGTAGAGAAGTCCACAGGTCTAGCATATACACTATACATAGTTATAGTTTTTGTTGTTGTTTCAACTTGGATCGATTTAGAGGTTCAATATTAATATAATGGTTAGTGGTTTTCTGGCTGTGTAAGGGTATTATTGTATCTGGCATTGGAATGCGGGTGTCAGGCTCGTTTTGATCGCTATGGGGCTATACTCTCTCAGGATATATATGTTTTTTGGCCTTCGATTACTCTGTAACATGTTGGCCTGGTGAACTACTTGTGGTAATTACAGCTTCCACTGTAGCATTAAAGCTACTGTGACAGCTAATTAAAAGTGATTTTCCTATCTTAGGTTGAGTTGATTACATGATCCAGATGATTGTATGCAGATATAGAAGTTGGAAGGCTCTCGTTCATCATTTAGCATAGTAAAACTACAATATATTGTCATAAATGAATAACTGTCTGGGCTCGCATAAATCAGGACCTGTTAGGGGTGCATCGTAACACTATTGAATTTAGCCTGCAATCACAAGACAACAACCTGTATACAACCACTTCATTTAGTTTAGATTCCTACCTGCAATTCGCAATGAGGAAAATATTGATACCATAAAGTATGATGTCAAATACAAAGAAAATTGTTAATGAAAGCAATTGCAATGTTATTTTATAACTTGATCTTGGGGCATTTTAACTGATATAGTGTCTTTAATCCTATGTGATACACTTAATTGTCTACCTCCAGTAGATTACTCACACAAAAGGCAACCAACCATATATACACTGTACTATAGTACTATGAAAAAAAGAGAAGACTGTCCTGTAAATCCTCACGGACTAAATTATGATTAATCTCTCGCTGACAGAATGTCCAGTGTGAAATGTAACTCCTCCTTGTCAATTACATAACTAATCCTCTACTCCAGGCCTTAATCTCTCCCTCATTAATTGCCCCTGAATGAGCCCCACTGTTTAAAGCCATAATCCCCAACCTTGGTGATGAGTAGCCCCTGCATGTCCTCTGCCGCCAGCTAATGGGCTCTGGGTTTGGGTCTGACCTGTTGTTGTGATCCAGTCTGTTTATCACTTTAATGGCAGCCTGGCGCCTCAGTGATTTCTGTCCATGATGCACCAATGCATTGCCAGCAGGTAGGATCATCCAGAGTTGCATCGGTGCATCATGCTGACTCATTTGGAGTGTATCAACTCTATGATCCATGAAGTGCCAGAGCTGCATTTCTGCATCGAGAGCGCAAGGGTGGATAGTGCTATAAAGCATGATTTTACCCTTACATTGTATTCAAGTGACCAGGTTGGACATTTCATCAGAGATAAAAGGGGTTTCAGGTCCAAAGTAGGAATGTCCGTGATACTTTATTCATGCTGTCAGCCTGGCAAGCCTTCCCTGAATAGGAGTAATTAGAACTGCATGTTTAGTACTGAATGGGCTGTTTGTTCTGGGCTTTTTTTAATGAGTGCTTTTTCTATAAGAGAGTGATGGTTTCTTCTCACGTATAAACAACAAAACTTTTCAGGCTATAAATCTACAGCGGCAGATTTTCTTTATGCCCAGCAATTAAATTGAACTATAATAACACGCAAATGCTTTTGCTGAGAATAGAATCAGATTTTTCAGCCCTCCTCCCTCAACCGGGTGGGATCACCTTCTTCTGGCCTATCATACAACCATTGCATTGAAATACATTCTGTGGTATAGTGTCCCAATGGGGCTAGTGAAAAAGGGCCCTCTGAAAGCCAAGATTTAGCATTTGCATGGGAAACAATACGCTATGGCAGGGCTACTGCAGAAAATACTGGCAGGCCTAGCCCCCATTGGAATATTGTATACATGTTCTGTAGTGCAATAAAGGCGAGATCTGCAGTCCCTCATCTATAATTTTGAAATCAGATATTAAAGTGATCTACCATGCCATATTGAAAGTAGAGCTTTTCGCACACTGTGAATTTTTATACTCAAAGTGACATTTACAACGATTGCCTTGTGGACTCTTTACCAAAACCTACCTTCTTCTGTGATAATTGGAAACGGCAGAGTGGTTTTCCCTCGTATAACTTCCTGTGATAAATTAGGAAATGAAAGTTTAACTTATCATCCAAAGTGCACAGTCTAAACTACGGTCATGGATTGAAAGGCCTTGCTGACACTTTACTCTCTTGCTTGCATGGTAGCAAGCCTATCTCTAATGTTAAGGCTTCCTATAATATGACTAATCTCTCAGTCACTTTAGTGCCTATCCTATCCCTATACGAACAACTTAAGTTAGTTAATATTGCCAGGTTGGTTAGTACTTACCAACTCACGTTAGTTTTCTCCATTCAATGAGTTTCATATTTATATTGTTTATATTGTTATGCCTCAGTCATTTTTAAATAGCACTTGGTCATGGCTGACCAATATTCCTATGACTAACTTGGGATAGTCACTTCAGACTAAGGGCCGGAGCATTTAGACTTTCTGTGTACCCACTACCCTGTCCAGACACATTCATCCATCCAGACACATTAATCCATCACTCCTTGAATTAGTCGGACTAATCACCAGTGATTGACCATACCAAGTGTGCAGTATCTTACCACGTCGTTTAACTCCTTAAGGACAGCATAATGCCTTAATGCATCATACCCTTGGCCGTCATGATGCGTGAATGCAGCCATGGTGAGTATCTTGCCAGTGTTACATTCAAGCATCATGTCGACCCTACAGGGTTAAGACACTCCCGAAGGGTCGGCATGATGCACCCATGCAGCACCAGCGAGTTACTCGCCAGGGCTACATTGGTGCATCGTGATGACCAATATCATCTTTTAGAGTCAAGTGTCCTTAAAGGGTCAATAGCTTATGTTACTCTTCACTACAATGGCAGAGCAGATGAACGATTGCCAACTAGTAAAGTATCAAAAATATCCATTGATTTTGTTTAACTACTTACACTATGTACATAGAACCTCCATCCCAATGCGCACAGAATTCAGTTCAACATTGAATAAATGTTGAATCAACATTGAATCAACATTGACAACCATTTATCAATATTGATTCAATGTTCTGTGTCCACTGGGATCCATCTATATTCCTATCCGATACTAATTTAGTTATACTACCAGGCTGCTACTTTTATTAGAATTATTTCTCCAGGTGTTTCAGGTATATGCTTCCTATTATATGATCGGCAGCTTAGCCTTCAAATGTTGTATAGAATTTAAATGCACTATGGTCTTTGACATCAGGATGCATGCTTGTAATCCTGGTGTCATGCATCATACATCGTGCAGACTCTACATGGTTGATACACTCTCAACGGCCGTCATGATGCATAAGAGCATCAGAACAAAAATGATTACATCGTATAGTAAAGCACTATGCAGCCTTTAAAGGGTTAACGAGGTGTGGTCGGTCGTCTCTACCACTGCAAATATTTCCATATTCACACATCAGAATAATAATAGCCCGCATCCACCCTGGTATCGGACTGCATATAAAGTGATGTAGTATTCTAACTTGGAGACACTCTCCATACATTATTAATTATGATGTAGCACATCTGGTACTGTTCACTGGGTAGGCTTGAAGTGGTACACTGTGCAAGGTTGGTTGCTTTTTTAGTAGGTGTACAGTAGATTCTCATGTGGGTGTACAGTTTATTGTAGGTAACCAGTAGAATCTACTGTGAATCTACAGTAGATTCTACTGTAAATCCATTCTACAGTAGATCCTACTGTACATCTACAGTAGATTATACTCTGTGCCTACACTTACTATTCACAGTGTATGTGCAGAATAAGCTCAGTAGGTACAGCTCAGAATTCAAGTACTCTTATTGTATGAGTCTAAAATCTTTATGTGTGCACAGCCTCTTTGGGGCTGGCGTTATGCATGTTGTGGTGTTCATATAACAAACTGGTCTATCTTATGCTGTACTTTTCATTGTGGAACATGAATTGTTAGAATTTATAGTGTAGGTTTCTTCTAACACTACTTGTAGATCTTTGCGGGCACAGAACACAGAACATGTTGTTTGATACCAGCCTCTAGGCTAGAACAATGCAGCACCCTGTGGTTTTAAATCCATGTTGATGTCATACATACATCAGAAAAGCCTTTTGTTCCAGCTTCCGATAACACATGATCTACTATTTAAAGTGTCAGAATATTGTTAAATAATACAACGCCTGAAAGTATCTTTACAGCAGTTATCATTATTTCTGGTCGTTTTCTTAACTATAATCCACTAATTATACACTATATATGGCAGTTTTATCACAAACTCACATGGTGCATGGATGAGGGAATTTCACACACGACCAGACCACAGTGCAGTTTAGTAAAACAACGATAATTGGGTGGGTGGAAGGACATGTAGAATAGGAAGAAGCTGGAAGTTAATCAGCTTGTTATTAG
Source organism: Harmothoe impar (assembly GCA_947462335.1). Lineage (NCBI taxonomy): Eukaryota > Metazoa > Annelida > Polychaeta > Phyllodocida > Polynoidae > Harmothoe > Harmothoe impar. Next base: position 42,616,087 of record OX381713.1, on the reverse strand, counting down.
AGTCTTCATTAAGATCACATTTTGAAGATTGACCAAGTTACAAATGCTTAGTGACCGTGTCCATCTTTCAAATAAGTAAAAAGAAGAACAGTTAAGATAAATTGCCAAAACGCAAGAGAGGAAATCCGGGAAAAATCCCAACACGCAGATGAATAGGAAAGAAAACAAAGGTCATAGGTTAGATTGACCTGAAATGAAGCACATACCTTGAGAAGAACACTTGATTTTGGAGTAATTTAAGCATTCTACGCTCTTTATTTGTGAATAATGATAAGTTTGAATTTTATTCATTTTAAAAAAAAGAACAAACACTAGAAGTCGCATTGTACATGAATAACCACGAGTTTCAATGTCGGGGTATGTGTCCAACTCATGGTGAATCTGCCCCATTATTGGGATATGCCTTAGCATGCAGCCATGCTTCATTCCCAGCGTGATGATCAATTGTGGATCAACAAGGGAAAAGGGACCTCCGCGGGGGATTTTTAGTTCCAACTTTGGCCACCAGGGGGCTCCATATAGCCAACAATGTTCAAAATATGATAAAAAGTGTTCTATACTACTTTTTGATGGAGAATACAATAAGCCACTTTAGAAAATGCCAACTTTAGTGAAAACCTTCCATATTTGGAATGTAAAAAGAACGTTTTTGGGCCTAAATTGGTGTTTTTGCACTTGTTGGTTGCCATGGAAACATAATTTTCATTCTAAATTGAATTTTTCAAGAAGATAATGATTAGAGGCCCCACAAAGATTTCTATGCTGAAAACGGAGTTTAAATCCCATTTTAAGATTAAAAGCTGTGACGAAATGTTTGAGAAAGTTTGGATATTTGGGAATTTTTGTAATTTTGCTAATTAGATAGAGATATCTCTAAAACAAAGTAAGATAGAGCTTATTGGCATTTGAGATTGGACAGTGCCCACACATATTCAAGGAGCCAGTTCTCAAAAACTAGAAGTGGTACCTGCTATTGAAATATATCTCTGGAAAGCTGATGAGCTCAGTTTTATAATTGAGTTTAACCTTTGGAGGACCCTTTTCCCTCGACTGTCCACAATTACAAACCGCAGGGTTCTCTTGATGGCTACATTCACCGATAATGTGAGTGCAGTTCATCAATTATGGCAACTTTAGAAAGCTATAGAAAACGCCTTATTCATTTATTTCTCCTGACAATTAATAAAGGCTACGCGTGACTGAGGACCTCTTTTGTACAGCTGCCGACCACAATGATATTACTAAGGCAGTATACATGTATTCATATTGCCGCACAGCTCGACAGCCGCTTAATGGCTATGTTTTATGACCACTGACGGTGCGATCTTCCATTGCAGGTTCGACCTGGAATATATAGGCCCATATATATATATATGTGTGTGTGTGAGTGTGTGTGTGTGTGTGTATGTATACACACCAGTGAATGTTACTATCAGACTATAGGGCCTTCAATAATGTATGAGTGCATTTTCTACCAGAGAATATACCTCCCTTTCCCTCTTTTACATCATAGGTGCATTACGCTAACCCCCCGCCCCTTAAATACCCATTTGTCGACCTGACCGCCATCTACGCCGGTGCCCCACCTAATCAATCACTTTAAGACAGTCCCAAAGGTGGTTGCAGTGATTTTGTGTCTCATGAAAAATGTCCCCAGCAAAGGAAAATCTAAATTCAAGGTAATTTCATCCACAAGAGCACAGTTGGATAGGCATAATTTTCCTCCAAATGAAGTGAAAACACACAGAAAGAGTATGCTAAATTGGCTCTAGCTTTTTTTCAAGTATGCATTTATATACATTGGCCATGACCCCCATCCCCTTAGTGCGTACATAGTTTATGGGAGGCCCCTATTCATGCACATGAATACATGAATATGATGGTGCACATGCACCTGTGTTACCCTGACACCCTCTCCATCCGCTGTTATACTACACCGGAAATGTTCAGGTACTACGGTGCAGACAGGTTAGTAGTATAAGTGGGTGCTTGAACCAGAATACCTCTGCACCACTACCCATTCTGGCCTACTATAACTGCATAGACAGGGTGCGGTAATGTGCTGATGGTGGGGGAGGCAGGCAGGAAGTGGAAGGGTGGGGGGATGTGCCTGTGTGTTATTGCCATTGTGCTGGTTGTTCTTTGGTCCTGTAGCTTCTACATTGCTCTGGTGCCACCATTGTCTCATACACAGAGCAATGTCTAAGTGAGCAAGCAGACTATAGTCAGGACTGGAGGATTTGGTCAGCCCTCCTACTGGGAGACTGTTCTCCCTCGATATAGGGGCTAATTAAAAGTGACACACGTTAGGCCACTCAAAAAAATGGTTTCTCATCACTGGCCGCTGAAAACTGTGACACCTTTGTTCTCTGTTTATTTTATCTGGGAAATTAAAATTTGGCCAGTTCACAAAATCCCTTCAGTAATGACATTGTAGACACGTGAGAAAAAAGGAAAACCAACAAACAGTGGCTATTGTGATATACAGAAAGGTTTGATGATTTCTCTGACATAGAAAACACTTGCCTATTCCCTACGTCCACACTGCCGTACTGTATATTGCAAAGTTAATCCCGCCAGCTTCAAGCTCCACCTCACGCCCCTCAAACAGACAATTTGCAGGAAACACACAGTTTGGGTAAACTAGACAGGAGCAGTGTTTGCACAAGGTCTCTGTCAGTATGTCTAATCCCTAACACATGTCCCACCCACAGGACCATAGACACGTGGTACACGTGGATGTTCCCATTGGTTTTATACTATGTGACGTGAGAGAGATACAGATAGATAGCACTGCATGAATGTTTGCATATAAGGAAATGAAATATGTTTAAAGGAAAACTTTATTTAATGCAAGTCAGTGCAACTTAGAGCCATTTAAATGCCCTTATTACATTTCCGGACATTTACATGGCATACCAAACTTAAAGTTGCTTGAAGTATTCCTTTAATGCATCTTAAATTGGCTTAAATGCAAACATTTATGCAGTGCAGATATATTAGTTCATATCTATTAAAGGGCCTGATGGGAGCATTATACATTGTGCTTCCAGTCAACTCTTTCTCTTCCATATGGGTGCAGTAATAAGGAAATCGCTGACAACGAGGGACATTGTATGAGGACAAGCAATCTTCCGAATTACTTGGGAGGGTATTGGCTATACAATAATATAAGAGAACACCCAAGTGACTAGCATAATATAGCATTCTGCTGACTCTCAACTGAATTGGGATGGATAGAGAGGGACTGGAAAATATAAGGACGGCATAATGCCTTAATGCATCCTGCTCTTGGTTGGCATGATGCATGAATGCAGCCCTGGTGAGTAACTTACCAGTGCTTAATTCAAGCTTCATGCCGACCCTATGGCGTTGAGACATGAAGGGTCTGCATGATGCACCAATGTATATAGGGTGTTTACTCCTAAATTGAAATGATACGTCTACAAACAAGTGAGACCTATCCCCAGAAAGGGGAACATGTCTGGAACACAATGCAAAAGGCTGCATTTTGATATCTCCTTTAGATCCGGTGTTATTAAGCAGAATGTCAGGTAGAGTCTGGGCTATTTCATGAAAAATTAGCCATAGACCTCGGCAGAGAAATGTGGTCACTGCAGACCCTAGCTAGGTTGATTACCTGTGGGCTTACTGTAGCACTAAGGGCTGTGAACAAGGCAATTCCTCTGCTCTACTTGGTGCACTTAAGTGGTGAATCGTGTCTATAATAATCAATATATAACAGAAATTCCAAAAGGATATTAGAGGCATGACATCACACAATATGCCTATAGATCTTCTTTGGTATTTGTGGACTTTGTAAATATTCTGTGACCTCCTACATCCAGAGAACCCATTATTTAGCAATGAATATGCCCTAATATAACCTAGAATCCGTTGATAAGTTTTCTGGGACCTCTACAGTAGCTAATAGTGAAAATTAATTGGGCATTAAGGAGGGGAATTAAACTACACGGACATGAGCAAATGGTGCCTGCTATGGGGTTATCTGTTAAATCTTGTTGAATCTTCAATATGTCAGTCTTTCCTAGAACATCTAATGGAAGCCCTGGCCTAATTAAAAGTGTTGCCCCAATATTCTTTATGTGAAGGACAGAGGCGACTATTTTGTATATTCCTCTGTGTGTTGCCATGCCATATATAACCTCTGATAGGTAACACAAACATGTTCTACCGACATTGTCACGCAAAACAGAGAAAGAAATTAGGTACATTCATAACTCTATTCACACATGATATGATTATTCATTTATATCTTTGTGATGGAAAGTTCTTTTAACTTCCATGAGAAGACATCCTGGTGTCAATAAAATGATTTCCTCATTGAATTAATTAACATCTTCCAGGGATTAATGTTATTTGGTGTGGCTGGCATCTTAGGGTTTTGATGAATAGTGATATGAGTTTCTTTCCGATTATCAACTTAGATCAATAGAGGATGGTCGTAAATTGTATATATATTTTCTTCAATTCTCAACACCCTCAAGGCTGTGTCTCACGACCTTGAGCCAATGTTTTTGTCTCTGACCGGGTGCCAGCTCTGACTGGGTGCCAGCTCTGACCGGGTGCCAGCTCTGACCGGCCTGAATAAAAACGGATTATTTAGGGCAGATGGTGATAAAAATGGGCAACTAATTACTAGTTTAAAGAGTTATAACATCCATTAACCTTTTCAGCCAAATTCTATCTACATCTGCCCTAAATAACCCGTTTTTATTCAGGCCGGTCAGAGCTGGCATCCGGTCAGAGCTGTCACCCGGTCAGAGCTGGCACCCGGTCAGAGACAAAAACATTGGCTCAAGGTCGTAAGACACAGCCTCTATGTGTTTCAGGCTCCCAAAGAATGTAAGGACAACGTTAATGTCCTTACAGTCTTTGGGATTTAATGCCCAATTAATGGCCTACATAGGTCAGATGGTGTCTTGGGATCTGCTGATTAAAACACTATGATTATAGTTCAACAGAAAGATGGCCCAGCAACTTTTAGGGTACCCTCGTCCCCCAGGGCTTCCCAGGCAAGGCTCCGGTGACAATCACTTGAACTTGGATTTTGCTGGGCTCAGGCGGTTGTGACCCAGTGAACAGGAACTGGAAACAGAACCAGAAAGTGTGATGGTAAATATTTCATCAAAAATTCTGATTCCTGCTCGCTAGTCCCAAGCTAACCACAGGGACTGCCTAAATTTAACAAAATCCAAGTTCATGGTCATAGTGATTGTCACCAGAGCCTTCCTTTGGAATGATTTGGGAACGAGAGTACTTTGAGAGTTTAGTATTGATACAATGTGTTTACTCGCGGTGGTGTGCCACAATTCAAGTGTAAAATCTACTGAACCAGTGCATCTTGTATATAAAAAAGGGATAATCCAGGAGTAATTCAAACCCTGCTGGTGGGGTTATTGGAAGTAAATAGACCACTTTTATGGGGGAGATGAAGAAAGTTTTAGCAGGTAGAATGTGCCAGTTCCAGTCACAAGATACCATTTTTACCCAAGCCACTGACTCGAATCGTGGACATAATGGGGTGGAGGCAGCACAGGTGAGGCACTTTTTGTGGTAATACAATAAGACATTCTCCCAGGGTGGCCTTATCATATAACCTTCACATCAGCACAAACAAAGAACTTACAACAAGGAAACTCCCATACCTGTCAACTCCTACCTGTAGAGGTAGCAAGTTGATTCAAGGAATACATCTAAATCATACCAGATGGATAAGGCTTTGTCTCACCAGAATGATATAAGTTGATAGATTTTAACCGGGTCACCCCTTTGACTGGGTGACCTCTTTGACCGGGTGACCTCTTTGACCGGCAAGCGTCAAAATGACTGGAATGGGAGCTATGAATACAGAGGTGCCAGGAAAGATTAATGGATATTTTAACACTATATATTACAAATTTCCTGCTATTTTCTGTGTACATAGGCCCCATTTCAGACATTTTGACGCTTGCGGTCAAGGAGGTCACCTGGTCATACAGGTCACCCGGTCATAGACTGTCAACTTGTATTGATATCGTGAGACACAGCCATAATACTAATCGGGGGGGGGGGGCTTTATCTAAGTTTATTCTGTTATTCTATCCAGAATGTATCTAAGAAGATGGAATCCTTGGAGCATGCTGAAAGCTGTAATATGCCTCGTTTCTCGTAAATGGAAAAATTCTACCATGATTCCTATGACGGTGGTACAATGCTCTGTCCCTATATCAGTGGGAGTTCAGACATTGCTCTGACTAGATAGGAAACCTTTTGGAACTAAATGGAAATACACTTGAGGCTGAATAATGGCAGTTGTACCCTTTAACATTTTATGGACACCTTATGCTTTAATGTGTTCTCTTTCATTACAGTGCTTAGGTACAACACACTTGAATAACATCCATGCCTTATGCCGACTCAAGGCTGTGTCTCATGACCTTGGGCCAATGTTTTTGTCTCTGACCGGGTGCCGTCTCTGACCAGGTGCCGTCTTTGACCAGGTGTCAGAAAAAGGTGTTTTAAAAAGAATTATACTCATATATATAAGGATTTGGAAAAACGTTATGGCGGTTGTTATATGATCATAACTATAATTATAATTAGCCTCCTGCTGTTGGTATTTTGACCTTATCAAGCCAAACCGGTCAGAGACGGCACCTGGTCAGAGACGGCACCTGGTCAGAGACGGCACCCGGTCAGAGACAAAAACATTGGCCCAAGGTCATGAGACACAGCCTCAACATGCTTGATTCACCCCCAAAGGGTCAGCCTGATCCATTAATGAAGCCATAAGACGCAGACGTGTCTTCGTAGCATAAACGCATTGCGATTATGAAGGCATAGCACATTAAAGCACTCTTAAATAATCCTACATACCTTTTTGAGGTTTCAGTACAGGTATTGCACAGAAGTGCCTCCATTGTTGCTACAGTGTGCAGTAAGCACATGGGGACTTCATATAATATAATACACATGCACAACTGTGTCCAAATGGAGATAAAGCTTCTCTCCAGCATTTCTGTAATGGCAATACTTTGCCTCCGTACATTTAGAACATTAGGGGGTCATAACAACGGCAAATTACACCGTAGTACAGTAGAGAGCAACGCATATTCCCATAAGTTCCCCACACTTTGGCACACTGTGTCTAATAGAGCAGCATTCTTAAAGAGATCTTGAACAAATCCAACATCTAAGATTTATAGCTACAGTGCTTTGGTCATTGAAAATACTTTGCTTCTCTTTATTTATTTCACTCCGAGTGTGTCATCTGTTATTCAGCTTCATTGTTAATAACCTTATTTTATCATACCATATTTCACGGTCATGTTTGCTGTATCTTGAAACTAAACAAGAGTAACCCCTGTAGCCTATAGATAGCGATATGGGCCTACCCCTGCTCTGCCGTGCACTGAGGCAAACATAAGTGTTATCCCATGTCGCCAATAACACTCTCATACAATGGTCAGGCACTGCTGGACTATGATAGATGAGTCAAGGGCCATTTTAGTGAGGGTCAGGCTATGCCAGGCCTTCAATAACAGTCTGGACTATCGCAAAGTTGCTTGAGAGTCTGGCCATGTTGGACCCTTATACCAGAGAGTCTGGCAATGCTGAGCTCTTGGACTTGGAGGCTGAAAGAGACTATCCCCAGAGTTTAGCATTGCCAGACTCTGGCATTAGTATCCAGCAATGCCTGACCCTCACTAAAATGCCTGATCCTTGTAAGAGAGTCATTTTGATGACATAGCCAGCTTCCAGCTGACCCTCATATTGTTCTGGGCGTGGCTTTACAATGACCTGCATTTATGATGGGTTAGAATCAGCTTGGGGTTAGAATCAGCTTTCAGCATACCTCTGTGTACAGAGTCTATATAGCTAGCGTGTGTAGGGTAGAGGGACATTGAGATGTATCTCATAGATTCACTAAAATATGGTATGGGATAATGTTCAGCTCTGCTGTACATGCCGTGGTACAACCTGTCACTCTATCTATCAATCAATTCAGCACAACCCCAAGCATGGCAGATGAATAGACAAAGGTTCACGAGTTTCAGTCTGTTGACGGGGTTATTTCACGAGTTGAAGATAGGGCCGTATTTACATTACTGACGTTATTGATGACGTCACAGGGCCGTGAAATACGAGCATGGAATATTTCATGGAGGTTTGTGGAATACAGCTTTCCTTGGTTAAATCAATGAAGCTGCCGTATTTGATGAAAAATAAAAGGTGTATTTGCTACCTACAAAGAGAGGGCTGACTTGAGATTATATTATGGTGCATGAGTCAATGTGGTGGTTTACATTTTAGTGCTGCTATTTACAAATCAATTCCAGACCTTATTTGGTGAAATACATATCTCTGATCTGACCTACCTTCCCTCTATATTCAGAGGCTTACAGTAATCCAAAACACAACTTGTGTTTGCCCCAGTATCCTGCTGTACTGTGCAGCATCTATCAGTGTGGGCGTGTCAGCACAATAGGCCAAGAGATCAGTGTGTGAGGGTTCGGCAGTCTACCAACAGGGTACAACCGCATGAATAGTGCACACCTCCTAATGGACCTAGGACCACGCTGCGCATGCTCAAGTATATATGTAGTGCATATTTGGTGCGGGAGATGAAGGGAAAAGGCTCTGCCCAGTTTGGGAAAAATCATGCTTACGCAGCATTTCAAAGGCTGCATTGTATGGGGGTTGGTATATATGAAGAGTTTGGATGCAAAACGACATATCTCCATCCCAGAATTGAAGCATATAGAACTTTTTGTAAAGGCACCCTGAGGTCAATTTTTGTACTTTGGTAACAGAGTGTATGCTAAGGGTGTCCTAATGAGATAAAATATGATAAATCTTGGAAAAATAGTTTGAGGATTATATTTTAGTATCTCTAATCTACATTTTTGTCCGATTTTTGTCCCCATTTTTAAAATGGCGCTTATGTCGTTTTGCATCCAAACTCTTCATATGTCCTTCTTCAAATGTATATATCTGCACCGAAGAGGGGTATTCAAATAAGGAGAAAAACAATTAATTAGGTGTGATATCTATCTAGATGGTATCGATCTCTTTGACATGACATGAGACTGCCAGTTACTATCCTCTAACCTTCATCTATTTGCTTTTTGACATCGAGCACTCATCCCACATTATTCACACATCATTAATCCATTTTTTAGGGGGCATGGTACCAGAAAGCAACATTGGGCATCATGATATATCAATGGACCAATGTAATGCAGGTGAATAAAAACTCAACCCCAAAGGGTCACCATGATACATGTGAATGCAGGACCTACAAGCTTATCAAATGAGGTGCATTCATGCATCATGCCTACAACTTATAAAAAGCACCATGGGCACTCTGGAAAATGAGCTATAATGCTGCATTTAATTTAGACTGCATTCATGCATAATCCAGACAAACTATATGTGCATTAAATCAGTATGAGTGGTCCAGAAATAATCAAGTAGGAGCCATAGTGCTGCACCTAACAAGAGCAGTATTGTATTCCTTGTGTAGCCTGGGGTATGACGGGCTTCATGAATCAGAGTAGAGCCTAGAGGTGTGAGGTAAAACACTGTGTATTGCAATGGGTTAGCCCTGTGTACTGCCCATGCCCATACACCACCGGGATCAATTTATGCGGACAGTGACCTTGGGTTGTTTCCCCCAGTATTATCAGAAGCGAGCAGTATCATCAAGGGTTGCACTTCTGATAAAGTGATATTGACGGCAAATAATATCTGCTTCTGGGTGTCCCCCACTATTCATATGTACATATATCTCATCAACTACCTTGTGATAAAATGGTGTTACTGTTCACACTACAGGCAAATGATGTCGAGGCTGGCCACAACTTAAACTCGTCAGGGTTATTTGAAGGAGAAATATCAGGTGGCATATCATTCAGAATCTGAAGCAAAGGCCTCACGTTTCTTGGTATAGACCCAAACAAAGTTAGATATGTTCAAACAAAACACCCACCTGTAGATAACTGGAGTTCTGGAGGAAAGAGGAAATATTGCACTCTATCACACATAGTATCTGTCAACCAAATGAGCTAATCTAGCTTTCCTAAGTTTTATGGATAAGCTACAGACCTGGCCCCCATTTTGTAGTGATTGAGCTACTTAACAGTTGGATAAAAGTTGAACAGCTTTATCTGAACCCTTTTAGGGACGCTCAAAGTATCATGTTCATTTAGGTAATGATGCTGACTATTGTGAAGTGTATCTACGTCATAGGTTCAGCGTGAGTGCAGCAACGGGGATTTACGTGACAGGGAGGCATTGATGTATAATGAACCAAATTGGCGTAGCTCTAAACACTATGCTGCTTTTAAAGGGTTAAGTCTAGTAGCATTGAAAGGTGCCTCTGTACCTGTACTTATAGTAGGAACCTTTAGCAAACTCAGTGTAGCTCAATAAACGCAGATGTAGGCCGTTTAACATGCAGCAATAGTTAGAGATATATTTATCAGTTAAAACGTCCCACAATTAAGTCATTAATTAACATTGCAGTTGCTTTCTTTGACCATTTTCCTTGGGTTTGACATTATTATGGTATCAATGTTCTCCTTAATGTAATTTCCAGGTAGGAATAGACTGAATGTAGGGGTACAGGTTGTTGTGTTGTGATTGCAGGCTGAATCCAATGGTTACACGATGCACCCATAACAGGTCTTGATTTCTGCGAGCCGAAAAGTTATTCATCGGTGACAATATATTGTAGTTTTATTATGCTAAATTATAAGCGAGAGCCTGCCAACTTTCCAAACCTGCATGCAATTACATCGATCATGTCATCAACCTATAATTGGAAAATCACCTAAAATTAGCTGACATAGTAACTTTAATACCTACGTTTACGTCTTTGACGTGGTTGCTAAAGGTCCCTAAAATCCTCACTAGAATTGAGGATGTTTGGTTTCAATCACAAGATGTAGTTCAATTCAAACCTTTTCTCTAGAGTTCCTGCGTTCTTAGATTGAGTACATACCAGACAGTTGAACAGTTGACTATTACACCCCCTGCCTGCTTGCATGAAGCATTAGATTTAGGTGTGCAGCCCTGTCGGCCCGTCCTGAACGTGTAACATGATGATACCATTGACATGTATAATGCATAATGTCTGGGGGTTAATATTCCGCACAGTTATAAGATGACGCAAGAGCATTTGTCATTCTATGCATCTGACTGTGTATTTAATCTTGAAATTGGCCATATGGTGTTTTAATGTGTTGTGGTAGTTAACGTCATGATGTATAAGTGTATCATGACTATTGACTATTTACAAGGTTTTTCAGGATTAAGAATACAGTGGAAAGCATGAACTAGTAACATATTTGGGTAAAATTATTATATCTGAATAGGAACTTTATAGTTACAAAGTTGCAAGGGCATTGGCTCATTTAGTTTACTAACATCTGACTGCGTTGTGTTAATAAAAGAGGCCATTTCCGAAATGAGACGGACTGGGAGAGAGGGCACCTAGACTGCAGGAAACTTGTTGTCTCAAATGTATTTCTTGTAGTCGATTTAAAGTGTGTTTGTGCTTAACAATCTTTAAATAATTCATTTTATTACATTGGAGAGATTTTCTTTCACTTTTAGGAAGAGACCTACTGTTGTGACATATGTATCTGACTTATTTTGAAGTACCCTGTTACTAAAAAAGATAGTATATCAATATTAATCATAAATTCCCAACTCAGTCATTCCACATTAAAGCATTAATTGCTTCACAGTCTGACAGCGCAGTAAACAGACCCCAAAGCCGGTCCATGAGAAGAGGCTTGTGGTATAGTGTGGCTTGTGTGGGACATGTCAGAATGCATTAATCATGGCAGACTAAAGAAGGTTGTCATATGCCACAGCCCCCAGCATTGATCCACACACAGCACACAGACACTGTCAGCCCTATCACCTGGGGATGTAGTTAAATCACTCACAAGCCTAACATCTAGGGACACTGCTATTCTATATGATTATGTGAATTGTGTGTGCATAATTGAGAGTATACATATGAAATTTGATCTGTGTAATCTTTTTGTTTTATAATATTTTTATTCTCCTTATTTGGACATGACCTGTAAATAATAATAGTATATGGCACAGTCTGCGAAAAGGGACATTACTGGGCAGTGCACCGATGTACACTGTACACGTCAAGAAAATGTGTTAACAGATGTGTCATATGATACATTTAGATGATACATACCAGAAAACAGGAATAACATGATGTGCAGCATTTGAAAATAATTACGACTATAGTGACCCAACGAGTAAGATGTGAGTAAAATGTTAAGTGGACTTCTACTCTAATGCTAAAAATAAGTAGATATGATATGAAAAAGATAAGTTTACACGATGAATATGATGTACAGATGAACTTGAATAACATAACTTTGGAAGACCTAGATCTCCAGTTTGATAAGTCAGCAACTATTTACATGACATTGACACAGCCACCCCATTATATTGATGCTGCTTGTTGGCTTAGTGAGTGTCAGGTAAACAAACACCCCCCATGTGTCATCGATACCGCTCTGATGTAGGACTCACAACTCTGACATCAATCTTATAGTACAGCACACCTGTAAACAGTGATGTCCTCATAGTATTCAAGCCAACGAAATCCTAGAATCCAATTACACGTGCTGATATTTTAGATATGCCTGTCCTTTGTGTGTCCTGATTGAAAAGATCAGATACTATAAAGACTTGCTTCATTGGCTCAATTTCATTTTAGCCATTTCTTATTGTGTTTTGTCTGATGTGCAGAAGCCATTATATTGGTACATTGCAGACACAGTGTATTTGTATTTAATTCCTTTTTGGCACCTACGATCTGTCAGGGTGCATGCCATGTACAGTGAGTTAGTCTGTAAGTTATTGTTAATCAACCTGACACTAGGCCAACCTGCATTGCTACTATGCAAAGTGTCATTCTTATTGAACATATGTCTGCATCTTCTTGCTTATAATGAGATGTGTATATTAGATGTGACATCAACAAATACATTAGAAAGTCTAATGAGATAAACAGTAGATCTGCCTCTGTACTAAATTATCACTTTTCCAGTAAAGGGTCCAGCTGATAACACTATTTTATTCATTCACAACCTATAATATATTTCCTTTGTTCGCTAAACCTTTAGATATCGCATTATTCCCAAAGAAACATTTGGTTCACCAGCTCAGCTTAAGTGAGTAATTGCTTTAGTGCATATATAGAGCCCTTTGGTAATGTATAAACCTTATTGGACAACCATGACTCCTGAACACAGCACTGCACTGGAAGTCGCTCACCAGAAAAGGTTAAAATAATCAGAGAATATGAAGTAGACACTATTTTAGCATTTCCATATTCATTGCAGTATTGAATGATTGATGTGCAACGAGCATGAAAATATGCTTTAACTGACAATAATTCATGATGCAGCAGACTATTACTAATAATCATACTCTGAGAAATAGGCAGCACTTTTAACAGACAAGGAAATAACTCAATGGCACCTCGGTCGAGACAGCTCTGATGCTTCCCATAGTTACTGATGAGATTTGACAATGAATATAAAGATGTCTCCCACGTGACACCTGTGGAGGAGGGTCAAATGAGTTTGACTCTCCATTCCTGAAGAGTCAACAGCAATTGACCCCTCAAAAGAGCAGGAGTCAAAATCGATACTTGAATACATGAGTGGCCTGCAGGTAAGGTTGATCCTGTACTTATAGGGTGGAGTGGGGGCAACAGGTATATTTAATTAGTCGGCAGGCCAGGTGGGGCCTGTGAAAGAAGTGAGTAGGCGAGGTTATTGCCCAAGACAGGTCAATAACAAGACATGTCATGTCCACCACTTCTTCCTTTGTGAAAGGGCTAAGTTATATCTGCATCACACTACATTTTACAGACCATTGGCCACAAACTAGATGCCAATATCAGATCTATATGAAGTAGTAAGCAGTGCCACACATTATATCTTACACAGTTAGTGCCCAGCCTTATGTCTATTTCCCATAGCCATGAAATGGTGGGTAAGCGCTAAACTGTTGATGTGCTTGGAATGTATTGTATAGTTTGTCATAACATTTGATTCAGGTAAGTTAACTGGAAAGTTTATCCATTGACATCCCTTAACCACACTATTTAGACATAGTGGACCTATCTATAAAGAATCAAAACTGTGTGGCATGTAACAGTTATCTAAATTATAGATATTGGCTCTGCCTTGTGGTTGCCACTGGTACCAAACTAGTGTTGTTTTCTCCACCAGGTGGTTTCATATGCAGCTACTAACAGAGTCAAAACATTTTTTATTTGACTCTTCATGAAGGGTGAAACTACAAATGACTCTGCTGTTGGCAGAGTCAACTGCACTTGACTCTGCACTGATAGAGCCAAGAGGGAGAGTCAATTTGTACAACAGGCAAGGGGTATGACTGGAGTAGCTGTGACCCCTCCGCCAGAATCACCATGACTCTGCTACCAGAGTCAACTAGAGTTGACTATGGTAAAAGAGTCATGGCGACGCCTTTACTTCTCTCTGTGCATGCTTATCATTCTGTAGTGATGACACATCAAAGCTTTGCTTCACAGTCTCACAGTGCAGTAAAAAGACCCCAGAAAAAGCTTGTGGTAGTTTGGTTTGTCTTGGACCCGACATAATGCATTAATCATATAAGGCAGACTAAAGAAGGTTGTCATTTGCCACAGCCCGCAGCATTGATACAAACACAGCACACAAACAGTGTCAGCCCTGTCACCTGGCGGCTAATGTATTGTCTTCTTACATGTCTTAGATCTAATAGCACGGTCTGTGTAGATTGTTGATAATAATTATTGAGAGTATACATGAACTCTGATCAATAAATGTTTTGTTTGTTATATATGTTGTTGTTGTTACATGTGGATATAGTATATGGCACAATCTGTAAAAAGGGACCAAACTGGACAGTGCACCGATGTACACTGTATAATATGTCCACAAAATGTGACATATGTATGGTATATCATAAAATGACATAGTCACATTTTAAGTGTACAGTAATCCCATCACGTGCATCGGACTGACTTAGTGGAAAAACATTTTGAACATTGTAACCCAAGGAGTAATAATGGCAGAAGGTTAAGTAGACTCTTATGCAAATGCTACACAAATTATAAGCAGACATATTTTGAATTAAAATCGACCCAGTAAAAAGTGAGCACCACTCTGAACTGCCATATTGAAACTATAGGTCTTTCTCATGGCAAAGTATAATCCTTTCTCACGGCCAGCTATGGGCCCTTTTCACAACAAACTATGGGCCTTTTCTCATGGCAAACTGTGGGCCTTTCTTACTGTAAACTCTGGCCCTTTCTCATGGTAAACTGATGCGACATAATCAAAACAACACACACTGCCTGGAGGCACTGCCAATGAAGTGACGTCATTGCTAAGATTCTTCGCAATGTTGCTAGGTAACTTCGCTGTTGTAACGTCACTGGTGGTGACACTCTCCTAACAGAACTTTAATCGAGTTGCATTGAGAATGAACGAATGTTTTTGAATGTATTATGAGAATGTGAAAGTATGAATAATGTCAGCCATTTTGTCTCATTTCAAAGTTGTTACAGCACTGCGTAGAAATATGTCACCATTGATAGAAATGGACCAAATAACCTGGGTTTTGAATGCTGCAAATCCTCCATGAATACTGACCACTGCATGAATTGAGTTTGGACTTTGCGAAGTGGACTTCGTGTGGCCAAAGGGCACGTAGGTCTCACTTTAAAAAAGATTATGAAAGGTTTGTGATAAATATACCAAAGGGCAATTGGAATGCCTCAAATTTTGAAAGGTCAATTACATTATTTACATAACATTGACATGATTTCTTGAAGCCTTGCAGTCTCCCCTCACTGCCCTACTATATTGATGCTGTTTGTTGGCTTTAGGGAGTGTCAAGTAAACAAACACAGAGATAAGAAATGCTCCCGTGTGTCATTAATACCGCTGTGATGTGAGACTCACAACTTTGACATTGACTAGACTAGAAAAAAATTACCCTTGTCTGTGCTGTCTGTCAGGTCTTATCAGGTTTATGTCATGTATGTCCTGCATGCCATGTACGTTGAGGTAACCTGTGCATTGAGTTAGCCTGTAATTCATGGCTACTCAAATTGATGCTAGGCCAGCCTGCACTGCTTTTATGCATATTCTAATTCTAATTTAACATGTGTCTGCATTTTCCTGCTGATAATGTCATGTAGGCCGCATATCAGATGTGACATCATCAAATACATTAGAAAGTATGATGAGATAAACAGCAGACCTATCCGTGTAACAACATCCAAAAATGATTTTAATCCACGATGGATCCTAGATGAATACACTGTTCTATTTATTGACAACTCATAATTGACTCCCTACACTTGTTTAAAGTATGGCAGCACATTATTTTATGGAAAAGTTACGCTTTAACCAGCAGCCTGAGTAGCCTGAACCCCCAGCGCCCCTATATATAGGGCTGAGTACCTGTCCCAACTGCACTCGGACTGTTACTGGACGTGCAGTAAGATCTGCGGGTTTAAGATCCCGGTACCACAAAGGGCAATAGTACTCGCTTGGGCGGTACCAGTGATCTGAGAAGCACATACGAGCTATCATGCTCTTGGTAATGTACACTGTATAGCAAGGGCATGAACCTACATCTCCAAGCGCAATTCTGGTGGTTGGGTGGGTATTATAGAAGAAGGGTCCGTCACTAGAAGTCCCCCATCTCCTTTGAGCATGGTATTCTGGAGAGAATACATGTATTTAAATTCATTGTGAGGTCACATATTTGTTACTAGGCATAATCAAGAATATTCCTGGGGTCAAGAACATGAAGTAATTTTTTTACTGAGAGATAGAGCAATCTTTAGTAAAGTCCCCCCTCTGCTTTGAACCAGTCTTGCTGCGGGACTGACCTCCATAGGCACAGCATTGTAGGGGAGCACAATATGACAGAGAACCATGCACAGGTCGCCAGTGTAGTGCACCCAGTGACGTACCCTCATCCTACTAATAAGTGGGTCACGGGACTGTTATAAATAGCGTCAGTTGCGGCCCATGCTGTATAGGGTATTCCAGATACAACAGACATGATACACTGTGTAGCATCGATCGTATTTGTAGACACTTCTTATCAAATTGGTATTGAGAAATTGCCTGAGAAAATTGTCTGAAATTCATATAAGTAGTACGCCAATTTTCATATCTGTGAGATTTCTCAGTGCAAAGAGCATCTTTATTTCATTGTACCAGTAGGACTAGCACTGTTTGCCCAGCAGCCACCCACAAGCTGAAGGACAACACTGATGTCTAGAGCCTCCAGTAGTACAGTGCTCAGTAGCTCAGTCACCAACTGATTAAGTCTCCTCCCTCAAGACAATCATCGTTACCCTACACTTGATGGAGATTGGTCTATTCATTGTGTGCCCTCATTCTGTTATAAAAAAGATGTCATCAGTTCCCGATGAGGAGCTATCAGTACATGAGGAGACTGTCAAACGAGGTAACAGATGGTGCCTGACATCACACAAAATAACTCATTACCATAAAACAGGCAATATGTGCAATGAGGGGGAAACAACCCATGGAAATGGGGACTACGGATTCAGGGTTCGGAGAATGTGGGTTGGTAGTTTTTCATAAGAGATTAGTGTTGTTCATTTTTAGGAATAATTTGATTCTCTTGTAATGTGAAACCAACATAAAACTCAAAGAACAAAATAAATTAGGATTCCACAGGAGCCCAATCCCAGTATAATCATGATCATTACGCATGCATAAGATGTAAAGAATTGTTTATTGCCATCTATTTCACTGACTATTGTTGTTTTTAACAATCGTACAATTCTAGTTGTCAATAGGAATTCGTATGGACTCACCTAATAAGATACACTGATAATAATACCTATAGTCAGTAGTGACTATACCACCATATTTTGACCCCCGTAGTCAGGGGACTATACAACTTAGTCACATATTAGTCATAAGATAGTCAGTAGTGACTATATCTGGATCACACAAATTGATGATGTCATAGGAATGTGTGCACAGGAAACAGTTAGAATTCAAATTTGAATGGTCCATGGACTTCAGGTAGGCACATCCTCTTCTAAACCACTGTTCTATGGATATCCATGCTTGTTATATGTTATGTTACAGTTGACTATGACAACTTAAGATGTTATAGGGTGCATGAGTTTTCATGTTTGATAGAGTATTTATGGGATTTTGTTCAAATTTTGATAACATAGAAATACATGAACAGTTTATGTCTAGACTAACAGAGCATAATAGGCCTACACAGCAGCCTGTCACCTGCCCTGCTTTATCCTATCCTGTCACATGCCCTGCCTTATCATAGCCTGTCCCCTGCCCTGCCCTATCCTAGCCTGTCCCCTACCCTGCCTTATCCTAGCCTGTCCCCTAGCCTGTTCCCTAGTCTACCTTATCCTAGCCTGTCACCTGCCCTACCTATCCTAGCCTGTCACCTGCCATGCCTTATCCTAGCCTGTCCCTTGCCCTGCCCTATCCTAGCCTTTCTCCTGCTCTACCTATCCCAGCCTGTCCCCTGCCATGCCTGGTCCTAGCCTGTCCCTTGCCCTGCCTTATCCTAGCCTGTGCCCTGCCATGCCTGATCATAGCCTATCCCTATCCTGCCTAATCCTAGCCTGTCACCTGCCCTGCCTTTTCCTAGCTTGTCCCTTGCCCTGCCCTATCCTAGCTTGTCCCTTGCCCTTCCCTATCATAACCTGTCCCCTGCCCTGCCCTATCCTAGCCTGTCCCCTGGCCTGCCTTATCCTAGCCTTTCCCCTGATCTACTTATCCTAGCCTGTCCCCTGCCATGCCTGATACTAGCCTGTCCCTTGCCATGCCTTATTCAAGCTTGTCCCCTGGCCTGCCTTATCCTAGCCTGTCATCTGCCCTGCCTTATCCTAGCATGTTCATTGTCATGCCTTTTCCTAGCCTGTCCCTTGCCCTGCCCTACCCTAGCCTGTCCCCTGCTCTACCTATCCTAGCCTGTCCCCTAGCCTGCCTTATCCTAGCCTGTCCCCTGCCATGCCTTCTCCTAGCCTGTCCCTTGCCCTGCCCTACCCTAGCCTGTCTCCTGTCCTGCCTTATCCTAGCCTGTCCCCTGCAATGCCTTCTCCTAGCATGTTCATTGACCTACCTTATCCTAGCCTGTCTCCTGGCCTGCTTTATCCTAGCCTGTCCCTTGCCATGCCTTATTCTAGTTTGTCCCCTGGCCTGCCTTATCCTAGCCTGTCACCTGCCCTACCTTATCCTAGCATCTTCATTGCCCTGCCTTATCCTGGCATATCCATTGCTCTACCTATCCTAGCCTGTCCTCTGCCATGCCTTTTCCCAGCTTGTCCCTTGCCTGGCCCTATCCTAGGCTGTCCCCTACCCTGTCATATCCTAACCTGTCCCCTGTCCTGCCTTATCGTAGCCTGTCCCCTAGCGTACCTTATCCTAGCTTGTCACCTGCTCTACCTATCCTAGCATGTCCCCTGCCATGCCTGATCCTAGCCTGTCCTTTGCCCTGCCTTATCCTAGCCTGTCCCCTGGCCTGCCTTATTCCAGTCTGTCCCCTGCCATGCCTGATCCTAGCCTATCCCTATCCTGCCTAATCCTAGCCTGTCACCTGACCTGCCTTTTCCTAGCTTGTCCCTTGCCCTGCCCTATTTTAGCTTGTCCCTTGCCCTACCCTATCCTAACCTGTCCCTTGCCTGGCCCTATCCTAGCCTGTCCCCTACACTGTCTTATCCTAACCTGTCCCCTGTCCTGCCTTATCCTAGCCTGTCCCCTGCCCTACCTATCCTAGCCTGTCCCCTGCCATGACTTATCCTAGCCTGGACCTTTCCCTACCCTATCCTAGCCTCCCCTGCCCTGCCTTATCCTATCTTAGAGCAGGACAAAGCTTGACCTGCCTTTCCCTTATTTCTCATGATTGACTATAATTATCTATTAGTCATAATGACTACTTTAGACCATGAAACCATTAAATTCATAGTCACTTGACTATATAGCCCAAATCAGCCAATTTAATGGCTGACTATAGGTTGACTATATGACTAACTTACATTAGACATAGGTGACTAACTAGGTATAGCCGTTTTTTCTACGTTCACGTGACTATAGAAACGTAGTCCGTAGTGACTAACATTTCCAGGGCTATTATTATCAGTGTATGTTAACAGTTACAACATGCAGCTTCATATGATAAGGCTGCAGGCAATTAGCGTTTGCTTTATATTATGGCTACCACAAACTACAAACCATTCTGAAATGCTACGGGAGTGTTTACGAGAATGACAAGACAATCCATCAGAGGAGTTCTTTTAGCATTTCCATATTCAGGCATTTGCAGCAATTCATGAATGATCGATAAAAATGGAAAGAAATCATGCTTTCATTGGAAATGATTCATGATGCAGCCAACTAGCACTAACACATCACACAGTAAGAAATACGCTTAACTTTTAACAGTCCAGGAAATAACTTAATGGCACCTGTGTGCAGATGCTTCCCATTGTAACCGATACTTTATTATAAATGAAATATCTATATATTTTTCTTAACAAGGCTCTCTTAATGAGAGGGGTGTAAGAAGTAGTAATGAATTCATATCTGAAGTAATAACTTTGATTCTGCAGCTTACATGTACTGTTGGAGAGGCCTACCCTTCCTGTAGGAGCAGCACATGGAGTGTGTATGAAACATCTCATCACACAGATCTATTACCAAGAGTGTACCCTTCCTACACCCCATCTACCAATGACATCTTCCTCATGTACCATGAGATACCGCTCTGCTCTGCATAGGTTAATGTCCCGCTACTGCTCATTCCGTACTTAGAGATTGATACCGACATATATGCTGCTTAAATAATGGGGAATCACTGGGGATCCATCATAAGTACATCATAAGTACATGGGACTAAATATCTCATGACACTCACCCTAGCCCCACCCTTCATCGAGGCTGATCTACCATTATGCACTGTCGCTCTGTGATAAGATTCCCATTTTTCCCCTGCGGAGAAAGTAATAGCCCTATTAAATCATTATGGCTGCATGCCACAGCCGAGGTAAAAACGATAAAAAGCAATAATTGTGTTTATTGAGGGGAAGAGCAGTCATATAAATGGGAACAAATGCCTTTTTCCCATAAATGATAAATTTTATCAGAGTGTTCAAGAGAATTATATGATGTGGGTAATATGATTATCAACCCGATCGGACAACCATAATATCTGACCACAGCACTGCAAGTCGCTCACCAGAGAGGGTTAACATAATCAGAGAAAATGTAGTAGACATTTTTTTCAGCATTTCCAGATTCATTCATTGCAGTCTTGAATGATTGATGAGCAAAGAGCATGAAAAGAACTAATGCTTTAACTGACATTAATTCATGGTGCAGCCAACCAACACTAATAAATCATACTGTAAGAAATAGGCAGCACTTTTAACAGAACACAAAATAACTTAATGGCACCTCCAGACAGCTTTGAAGCTGCTCATAGTTACAAATGAGATGTAAGGGTGAATACAAGAAAACTATTTTATCTCATAACAGGCTCCGTATTAAAGAGGATAGTGTAATACGTAGTAATGATTCCACCTCTGAAGTTACTCCCACGATACAGCTTACCATGTGGGGTCATACTCCCCATAGGAGCAGTATCAGGAGTGAGGAGGCAGTAAACGATACCTCATCACACAGATGTTTTACTGGATTCAGAACAGAATATGGACGAGAACCAATATCAGTTGCTCATTCAGTTAATGTGTGTTCCACACCAACAGGCTGGAGATGCGCCTCAGCAGGTTAATGTCCCATTTATTGCTTATTCCACCCTCTGTAGTGATACCTGCCATACTAAGCAATGGTCCTCCTGGGGCTCTGCATTTCTGAAAGAGGTATTCTTGACCAGCAGCATCAGCGAGTTAATGCCTGTTTACTGCTTATTCCACAAGCGCAATGATGCCCGCTTCTAGTAATGACAAGGCACTGGGGATCTCGTGGTAACTATGAGGCACTAGGAATCTGAGATGAAGATCTCTGAAGCATTATGAAAAAGATCATGCTGTTGGCACTGTATGATGTGTAGGGTGTTTCAAAAACAACAGACACGATACATCTTTTAGCAGTGGTTTTTATCGGACATTCCCACTTAATTACGGAAGAATACATATTGAAAAATGCCCAAATATCTAATTTATGTTTTAAAAGAGAAGAGCAAATATCTTAATCCCTGAGAGGCTCCAGTTCAAAGAGTGTCTTTATGTACATGGTACCAGTGGTGGTAGCAGCAGCAGTGTTGCGACCGCCACTCATAAGTAGAAGGACAGTACTGATGTCTAGAACCTCCAGTAATCTGGCACCATCTGATCAAGTCTTCTCCTTCAATTATAGCGAAGGCGAGACTACTCATAGGAACGGGAGCTAATGTCTTTTGTCCAAAACAACTCAGGTTTCTGTCAAGAGAATTTGGATGGGTAGTTAGTGATAAAAGAATAATATTTTTGTTTCATTATCAAGTTCTGCCATTATCAATTTTTTCTTTTGTAATGTGAAACCAACTATGAAAACAAAGCAAAATATATTGTTGCACGAGCTAATCCCAACGTAATAATGCCGATTATGCAGAAGAGGTTAAACAGTTGTGTATTGTGATCTATTTCACTGGATTTTGCTGGTCATAAAATCCATCCAACTGTGGTCATCAATGGCAATTTCCCATGGTCACTGCAATGAATTAAGAGCATTTTCTCAGCTTTCATATTCTTCAGTATGGGCTTCCTGTGGTATTATAGAATGGTAATGCAGGTGGGTTGAATGACATTTCTTTCTAGCGAATGCTCAAAAATAAAAAAAGATCAGTACCTTTCTGGAATGGGTGCATGGTATGCAGAAAAACCGTCACTTGTATAACCACTTTGAAACAATAAAGTCTAATTAGAAAATACCCGAAGGAGATAGAAACCTCTAACGGTTTGAATTCCATTTGTTAAGACGGGTTCGATCCAGCTCAGTTTCCAATTCAAATCATTCATACCAGTGGAAAAGTCCATTCTAGTGAGGGTTATATAGGATTAGATTACTCATTGATGCCAATGACTGATTCATTGAACACGTTCCATGCGAAGACAAGTGCGATTAACGACGCTAATTGTTCCAAAATGGAAACCATTGGCTTTAGCATTAACATCTTGATGCTATTGATATGTAAGCTACCCAGCCAACACACCCAAATAGGCCCCATATGGGCGTGTCTCTGGGCACCATGGGCTAGCCCATATCTGGGTATTAACTGGTAATTGTCTGGGCTTCCAGATGGGGCCCATCTGGGCTCAGCCCAGAATATCAACATGTCATGTTCTCACTGCAAATCCTTCAATTCATACTCTTTTCTGAAAATATTCGATTAATTTACATTTTAAATTGACTTATATGCGTTTTTGTAAAAGTGGATTTCATCTGGGTTGGAAATGGGCAAACTTGGCAAAGGTATCCCTGGGTTTCCCATGGGCTCAGCATGGGCAGCCAGATAGGGCCCAGGTGGGCTGAGCCCATGTACTGAACTTAGTTGTTAATGGATTTCTTGCATTGCAGATATTTTAATTTATCCTCATTTGTCCCTTTTTTCTAGAAAATGCAAGTTCAAATTATTTTTCTCATGCTATGTTGTCTACCTGGGTTTCACCTGGGCTAGAGCTGGGCTAAGTGGGCTGAGGTCTGCATGGGTTTTCCATGGGCTTGGTGTGGGCTGCCAGGTGGGCCCCATGTGGGCCAACCCACCAACTTCACTTTCTGGGCTAATTCTACCAACACAACTTTCATGATTATGTTTCAAAGACCTTTCCCCAAAAGAGTGGGTTTTGCCTGGGCTAGGCCTGGGCTAAGTGGGCAAGTATTGTTCCTGAGCTTACCACTAGATGTCATCTTTGAGAGTACATGGGATTTGATATCCTATAGACATTTTCTTGTCTTTATTACAATGAGCCATAAATTCACAATTCCTTTAAAACCATTAAAATGATACAGTTTTCACATTACCTTCAAATTATATGAAATTGTCTACACAAGTTTGCATACGAATAGAGAAATGAGGAGCATTCTGATACCGTCACCTTTCTCCAGGATATGATCATAGTACATAATCCCAGGGCTCCCTCAGGTATCACTATCAGACTCACAGGAACTCTGACTGTGTAACCCAATGTGATCAGAGTTGTAGTTAGTCAAAGGATGCATTTTGCTTCTCCTCCTTAAATTAAGGGAAGAGATGACACTAAATGCAGATAAATTAGTTGACCCACTTGAATACTTGTTGGTAACTGCTCTTAATATGTATGTCATCAACTACATGACAACTAAGCTTATAGCTAAACAAAATGTTGTGTCTGTCCCCCCAGCCCCCCCCACCCCCAATTACGTGTTCTCCAAATAAAGGAGCCCACCTGGGTCCCACTTAGATCTGAACAGGGCCAGCCCACTTCAAACCTGGGCAAGCCCTTCTGGGCCCCACCTGATAGCCCTGGTCAAAACGAAGCGGGCCCCAGATGGGCAGCCCATATGGGCCCCATAAGGCAGCCCATCTGTGACCCATCTAGGGCCCACTAGGGTGTGTTGGCTGGGTAGTATCCTTAGAATGAAGAAATATCGGGCTCATTTCCCTAATCAGAACTAGCAGTCTAGAATTAATTTTCATAGATACACACTCTTAAATATCATTATTACTATTTAATTTATAGATAATTTCGGGTTTGCCAGCCGCGCCAGCGGCCCGGGAGCGAAGCGACCGGTGGCGCCGCCTTTAGGCGGCGCCGGCAAACCCTATTAATGTTTTCGTTTTGCATTGGCGCCGCCATGGGGCACCTGTGACGTCACAGGGCAGATTATAACAATGAAAATAATATCCTGGGTACGGCCATGATGCCATCACATTTTAGTATGGCGAATTGATAGTCTAGTAGCAGCGAATTGATACAGTTTAGTAGCGGCGAATTGATACATTTTAGTAGGGGCGAATTGATACATTTTAGTAGCGGCGAATTGATACATTTTAGTAGCGGCGAATTGATACATTTTAGTAGCGGCGTAGCGACGTTGCGTAGCAATGTCAAGGCAACCCTTGACCTCGACACCACGGTCGGGTTTGCCAGCAAACCCGACCGTGGTCAAAGCCACATTTTTCTTGTTAGTTCAGGATTCAAAAATCGATGTTGTTCAAATGCGTGGTATGGGCATCATGAACTGATCCATTGCATGCTCTAGTTCTGGACTCCGAGATTGGTTAACCCTATCTCTGTTGGGTGAGTGACCATAACTTCATTCATAATGAATAATGCTTAATTATCTGAGTATTATAAGCTGAAAACCAGTTTCTCATTCATGAGAGTCCTCATAACAGAATTTTCTTTACCCAATAAGGGTTAGGAGCAGTCACTCACAAGTTGGAGAACAATACAGACGTCTACCAGAGCCCCAAGATACATAGCAACCCTAATACACTCAAGACAATCACTTTGACCCATGCTTCATGGAGATTGGTCTACTCATTGTGCACCATCATTATCATTTCTCCTTCCTGAGGCAAAAGTAATAGCATACTATGATACTGGGCCACTGTTAAACCAGGAAGCTGATGGAGATATACATCATAAATGATTTATTACACATAAGACGTATTACCATGAAACAGGCACTATATGCAATGAGGAGAGGAGCACTGGGAAATATGTACTAGGACCTTCTTCCCCATAACTATAAATGTTTGGGCCCCCAACATTTGTCAAGACCTCTAATATAATACGCACCATTCCGAGCCTTACCTCTCCTGCATAGGGGAAAGTGGGGGCAGAGGGGCATGAGCGCTCAAAACAGAAATAAAGGGGGCACAAATTCTACTTTTCTTTACAATCTAATATACACCTTTATAATTATGATACATCATGCATAAAAGCCGATACCTAAAGCTGGTTGGAATTGGCCCCCTGCCCCATGAAGACTTGATTCCTACGTCTCTGGAGAATGATCCTTAACTTTCTACCCTTGAAATGACCACTGTCTCAAACATTCCGTATCAACAACAACAGACTTGCAATGGGCATAATCGAACCAACAGTTTCAGAGTATTATCAAGACTTTGTTGGTCAACTTTGCATAAAGATATAGTATCTTACCATCCTGGTATGTTTACACCCTAACCTATACCAGTCCATATTCTGCCAGTCTCGAGACACTTTCTGGCAAGGGGTTGGTTTGTTATCAAACTGTCATTTTGATGGATCTGCACATTGCATGCTGCAAGCTTCCTGTCTGCTACATCAAACTCACAGACATCAAAGGCACATTGGAGCCTATCATTATACTGGTCATGCCATCCATCCTGCTCTCATATATTATTTCCAAATTTCCGAATATGTAACAACAAAAATAAGGTGTTTTCTATGAATATGATTATGAAGGTTTTTGATTTTGCAGTGTGTATTTATTCATCTAAATAACTCATATTACGTGGAAACGCCGCTCAAGTGGTCTTCTTAGTAGTTATGTATAAATACCTATAGTGGTAATATCATTGGGAACGCCTCATAGGCAATGTCCCTCTTTTACTAACACAATAAAAGATCTTCTTATTGCCTGACAGATGAAACACGCTCATGGTAGTAGCAATTTCCTTTTTGGCATCATTGCGGGTGGGTGGTCTAGCAGCAGGTGTACATAGGTGAAATAATGGAATATATTAATATGAATTACTCCTAGATGTGGTGCACATGATTCAAGTAAATGAAAAATTAGGCTGAGTATAATTGGTCACTTAGCAGTACTGTTTGCTCACTGAGAAAATTGCAATATAGACAATGATACCTGATAGTTTCTACTTTGCTCATTTTCTGTAGCATACACATGTCCACAACATTCACTTACACTTGCTTCAATATTGTAAT
Organism: Harmothoe impar; assembly: GCA_947462335.1. Classification (NCBI taxonomy): domain Eukaryota; kingdom Metazoa; phylum Annelida; class Polychaeta; order Phyllodocida; family Polynoidae; genus Harmothoe; species Harmothoe impar. The sequence goes on along the minus strand of OX381713.1, from coordinate 42,589,080 downwards.
AATAATTTTGTACTTGCCTTGTATTGGATTACTTTGAGTAATTCATGTTCATAACCTTTCATTAATTTTATGTTTTCCTCTCATTTCAGGTAAGTCCCTCATCACCTTGCACATGTACAGATATATGTGAGTAAACCTCAAATCAAAAATGATCTGATAACGTTAGGGGGTTGACATAACCAACAACCTTCTACAAAACAATAATCAATCATCAAATCATTGCTTCGACAGTTTGATGAGATCGTGAGGTACATGGACACTTGAAAACCAGTCTGTACTGAAAGGGTGGTAGAGCAGGTGGCTATCTTGGAATTATTCAGTCCTGTAGCTTATAAGGTGCACTTTATGTCAGGTCCAGATTGTCCGGGTGCCATCACTGGACATCCCCATTCACAGATGAATATCTGAGTAAGCAAGTTTGGTTAACCCTTCTACTGGGAGGTTGTATTCCTTGGATGAAGACGCTCATTAAAAGTTCTCATCAACACAAGATCCCATCACCTCAAGCTATTTTGACAACCCTAGAATAATTATCTACAAGTAAGTGAGGGCAGCAACGAGGGATCTCGGTGCGCCCTGACTTGCAACCCTAGAATACTTATCTATTATGTGCAGTATATCCACTTCTGGTAGTAACAAGTCAATGAGTAGAAGTTTGCAGTGCTCATTTTTGACATGCGGAGGAGTGTCGAGCTGATTTAGCTAACCGCAATACATTTAGGGTTGCTTCCCTTCGAGTGAGTTTCTATCAGTTTATGACTCCTACAGTTCCATCTAATAAATATCTCTTTTGTAGATCTGCCAACCCCTGCGATAAAAGCCTAACCACCAGACAGGAACCAAAACACCATAAACATAATCTGCTGTGCAGATCCCTCTGACAGAGGTAGTGGTAGGATATACTTGACTTCCAAACTGCGGTACTGTATAGTGCACGGTTATTCCCACTCATTTGAAGCTCCACCTCACATCACCTAAACACGCAATTTGCAGGAAACACCGTTTAGGTAAACTAGAGAACAGCAGTGTTTGCACAAGGTCTCTGTCAGCTGATGTACTGTCTAACCCCCAACACATGTCCCACCAGATGGCAGTAGTCATCCGGTACATGACAGTGGAGTATGTATTCATTGTTCTTCAAGTATTTCACTAGTTTAATACTATACTCAACCTAGTGTTATGTCAGCCATAGTCTTGATTAGGGCAGCTTTCATATTCCTCTGTTATCAATTAGCAATAGCAGTTCTATATAATACACGTTTTAAGGTTTACATGAGTTGATCAGGCTACTACAGACAGGAAATCCCCAGAAGGTGATGCAAGAGAAAAATTGGAATCTATTTCCACTCACTGCTCAAAAGGAACATAAATAAGCGCCTGGCATGTAAAAGAGCTGTCATTAGCAAGAGCAGTTCAGACAACAAAAACATATTTATTGAATATCTTCTGCAAATCAAAAGTTCCATTGATTTGAATTCCTTTTGTAATGAGTGGTATTATGTAATTTGAGTAATTCATGCCAATGGGCTAGCCCTTTTTGATGGGAGGAACTAGATGAAATGCTCATTAATCCAAGAAATGATTCATTTAGCACAGTCAATGGGAAGGTGATGAAAGTGATTTCCCTTATCATTCAAAAAAGAGCATTGGGTTTAGGGAACGGTGACGTCACAACCTAATTGTCCATCAACAACAGACCAAGTGAATATCTGACATGAGAGGTAATTTTGCCTCTGAAACTGACTGAAGTTATTTTGTTAATCATAATTCAGGGGACGATTTTAAATCAGACAGTTCTAAATAATCAGGAAGAATCAATCAACTAGATATAAAATATTCAATATGACACACAAAACTTAACATCTACAATTACAAAATTATGATGGGGGACTCTAATAGCGTTTTATACGCCGTTCAAATGTACACAAATCGCCCTTTTGATGACGTCATAGGGCCCCTGAAATACGAGCATGGGTTATTTCATGTGGTGTGTGAAATGCAGCCTTCTTTGGTTAAACCAAAAGAATTGCCGTATTCCATAAAAAATAAATCTGCAATCCTAGCACACCATCCATCTATCCACCCTGATGTCACTGCTTGCATACCTTTTGTTAATGATAATTTGTTAATTCCAAATGACTAGTTTTCAGGTGGTTTTAGGCCCAACAGCAAACCTCAATTAGTCATAAGTTTATCATAGGTGTTCTCATCTGAGAATAGATGTTAAATTTTAGGAAATGGCGGTAAACTTCTTGGCAACAAAGGCTAGTCATTGTATAATGTAAAATAGTAATATGAATAAGGGGAGAGGCACTAAAACCACTAGACTACGAATGTTATCTCAGATGTCCAAGTACCTTCCAGCACCGAGTGCTACACAATACCATGTTAACAATTTTCTCCAGCCACTATACTTAACCTCTAACACCCTACACATTCACTATTTGATAACCACAAAATTTGCCAGCATCTACAATACCACCCACTTACAGCAACAGAAATCCTATCCGCTTCTACCACTTTACATATGATACATGTATCAACTGTCACCATCTTACTGACCACCGCCATTGCACTCTTCCCTAATAAGCAGTAGGTAGCGTGAAGCTGTGAGGAGGGGTACCGCTGAGCCCAGCTGGGTGTTAAAAGCCTAGGTCAGTGTGTGGCTAAAAAAGATAGGATAGGATTTCTCAAATTACATTTGGAGGCAATCTGCCCAAGCAGGACATGGTTACGCTATAGGATACCAATTTTTAACAGAGCAAGAACTATAATATATTGATCACTAGAGCTTGGTAGATACAAACCATAAACTATAACAAGTATATAAATGTATAACAATGGAGACACAGATTGGGCTTCGACAGAGTCAAATCGACCCGCCACTTTAATAACAAAAAATATAAACATAACAAATATAAAGTTTTAAATCCAACAATTCCTGCGCTGGCTCTGGTCGCTCTCAGCATCGTCACCGCAATGGCTACCACAAACGGACAAGGCGGAAGCACTCTACTGCGCATGAGCAATGACCCATGTTACCCGGGGACGATTCCCGCCACCATTCTCCTACATTATAAACAAGACAGGCCTCGCCTGTCCTGTACCATAATATATTGATCACTAGAGCTTGGTAGATACAAACCATAAACTATAACAAGTATATAAATGTATAACAATGGAGACACAGATTGGGCTTCGACAGAGTCAAATCGACCCGCCAAACCCCCCAAACTAAAGGTTGCTAACATACAACACTAACCATAACTATCACATATTACAAACAAAAATTTAACAGTCTCACACTCCACAACTGTTCCTCCCTTACCAAATTAACCAGAGGTCTATTTAAATATCTCAGAACACACAAACTATTCCAATCTCCCCTTTTTGAAATTTCCGGGAGTTCCACCCCAATCATGGACAAAGTCGTTGCCCCCCCATGCCTGAAACTATGCGTTCCAAACTTCCCCCTCAACCCTGCTCTCTCACACAGTTCCTGTAGCTTGTTAACAAACCACCTATAAGACGCTGGTATAAACACACCTTTGACCATCCAACCCAATAAAGGCAAACCTTTACCAGTACCGGTATATTTCAAACACAATCTCAACACCCACAACAAACATAAAGGATGCCCTTTAACCTCCGCTACCGGTATTTCTAAAACACGCTCTTTATATTGGATCGTCTTGGTCTTCCTCACAGAAAATATTACTCCCCAATCAGTCAAAGACACATCTTCAAATTTCACACACATCTCTGATACCAACACATTTGAACCTCGTAATAAAGTTCTAAACATAATCAAACATCCTAACCAAAACACCAAATCTTCCAACTTTCTTAAATCTAACAAATCTCTCAATCTCAATAAATCCTGTGGAAATATACAAGTCGACGACACCACTGCTGTGCCTTTCCACCTTTTCACACCTCCTAACACCCATAATAACCCCAATGACACTCGGGTCTCATCTGGATAGCCCATCATCCTTGACAACACCAAAATTGCCGATATGTATTGCTGAATAGACGAATAACACAGATCTTTACATAAATGAGCTACATATTTCCTCATCACATTTGAATCCAAAGGAAACGCCATAAACCGATATTTTGCACAAAAATCTTCATATCTCCTCAATTGAACATTCCTCGTCCTTTTAGTATTCTCGGAATAAAACAAACTTTCCAAACGTTTAACTTCCACCAACAGATCCTCACCTACAAACAAACAGAATTAACCATTATTTCCCAATTTACATCTCGAGACACCTGATAGGCAACAATAATTCCTATCTATAGCATAATCATACACCACCTTCCTCGCTTTAACACCCATCACTCTCGACAAACCATCACAAAAAATATTTTCTGCGCTTGAAATTCTATGAGGAAAAATTTCAAAATTGTACACAAAACTACACCAAAATATTTCTCTCAACCACTGCATACATAATACATTCCTGGATCGACCTGTTCTCAACATAATTTCTACAGCAGTATTATCAGTAAATACATGTATAGCTCGGTTTTTCCAACCACTACCCCATCTCACACAAGACATAAGAATTGGCCATAATTCTCTTTGAGCCGAACTATTCAAAATGTCCACCGGACCTTTCTCAAAATGATTCTCATAATCCATACCCTGTACCATTTCATTATTCCAAGTACCGTAAAACCAATCATTATCAAAACAGGCACCAAAACCTAACATAGACGCATCCGCATACATGCTCAAACAATGACTGTAATCCACATTAATAATAGCCGCACTACCATTAAACATCAAAGCAAACGCTTTCCACCACAATAAATCATCTCGAAATACATCAGTTAATACAATTTTATCATTCTGATTGTATACTGAATTAATCAAATTAATAGCTCGCCGAGAGAAAGTTCTCCCACCTCTAATAATAGTACTGCAGTGGGATAAAACCCCTACTAACTGCTGCAACTCCTTTTTAGTACATATTTCCAGGTTCAAATAACTTTCTACTAACTTATCCAATTTAAGCAATTTCACCTCTGGTAAATATAATTTCATATCCACAGATGACAATTCAATACCTAAATATTTAATCCTTCGCGCCGGCGACACAATCTTATTATAATTAATATAAAAACCAAATTGACGCAAAATAGTAATCAAAATATTCAAACCATACCAACACAATTCCATTGATTCTTCCATGATTAAAAAATCATCCAAATAACCATAAACCCTCTTAAAACCCCTATTATTCATACAAGTAACTATAAATTCAGTAAATTGTGTAAACAAAAATGGCGCTGACTTTAACCCAAATGCCAAACTATTATTCACAAAATATTCCATATTCCCATTCAATTCCCAGCGAAAACCTTGAAGTGTCCTTTGTTCTCCACACACTGGAATACTACGGTAAGCCCCCTTAACGTCCAGGACCGCCATGACACAATTCTCAACCATATCCTTAGCTACATCTTTTACAGATATATACTGGAAATTTTCCACAACATCACACATATAATTATTAATACTGTAGCCTAAAGGTCTACTCGCGTCTGTGATACATCTTATAGATTTACCACCATCTTTTTCCACAGCTCCCAAAGCATGTATACACTTTGGCTTGGATTCTACCACACTAATAATACCTTCTAAGAATTCATCTTTCACAATTTCATCCATAGATTGCCTTGCCAATACTTTTCTAATTGACAAATAATTTCTGCAATCATACTTCGTATCAATATCCTCATTAGCAATTACACAACCTAATAGACTGCTCTCAAAAATAAACCTTAAATTATCATTCCAAATCCCAGACGTAATTACTTCAAAAAACATAGCACACGGCTTCAATAGAATCTTCGCATCATTAATAACATGATAACAACTACCGGTACACAATTCAAAATGCCCCCAGCGATACATAAATTCTTCCATATTTACATTAGATTGCACATCCATATTCACCATCCAGTCCTTAATTTTTCCACCAAGTATAGGACACTTGTAATTACATAAAATACGCGTTCTATCAATGCATTTATCCTCTTTAGACTCCCCAACAACAGTACCACGTATCATTGCAATGCCAACTTTTGCATTTTCCACAAAAACACATACGACTTCTCTTAAAAGACTAGCAAACATGCCACCACTCCACCACAAGACTTTACATAATTCGGGGCATAATGCATTTACACATGCTAAGGCACGAACAATGCATTGACTCCAATCCCAATTATACTCCACAAAACCTTCATACATTAAAGATTTCATCATTTTCACTAGTATAATACTAACCAACATATTCATACATAATTTCAAAGCATTTAGCCACATCCAACAAACTAACACACATACATTTATGCCTTCACTCACAGAAACCAGCTGTCCCCCCTATCTACCCTGTACCACCCCTCTGCCCCTCCCCCCACCCCCACACTTCCCTCCCACATGATCTGGAGATCCGCATTCAGCACAAACATGTTTCCTATAGCATGTAGGACCCCACATGCATTTCCCCTCATTCCAACCGAAACAAATCTGATTGCGAACCTCCCACTGATGATTATAACCCCTCCCTCTCCCCCGCCCCCCCCCCCTCCCCCCCCCCCCAAATTTTCTCTCCACCCCTTTCATGACCGCATCACTCCCCAAATTTTCATGTACAATGTCACTGCTACGCTTCCCAAAAGCCTTCAGACCTTTATCCCCCGCCTTCTCACGAACCACAGCATCATATTGCACAATATTTTCGTATTTATATTGTTTCAAATCCTTCCCTGCCATGAACCTCAAATGCCCAATGTATGGCCCCACAGGTTCACCTTTTACCAACAAGTTCTCTACATCACGCAAGGAATAGTAAAGCACCTCCTTGTAATTCAAAGTTTTTTTCTTGTCTTTCTTTGGCATGAGACGTTTAAGATCAAAATCCAACTCACTATCTGTGGACTCACTGGAAGAGTCACTCGAACTCGCATCTGAAGAGGTAGACTTGCTCTTGGTCTTTTTCTTGGCTTTTTTCTCCCTCTTCTTGTTGCGCTCTTTTTTCTCCTTCTCTTTCTTGGTTCTCCCTGCCTTCCCCTCATCCTTCTTTTTAGGGACCTTGACCTTCTCCAACTCCTCTTCATTTTCCCCTTTACCCCCTTTACCGGTAAGGGGTTCACTGATCGACTCATCATCCTCCGACGCCTCTCCCGATGACGTAGGGCCTGCCTCTACCTGATCGCCTGCTCCATCACTCCTAGCCTTAGCCTTAGCAGTTTTTGACGAGCCTTTCTTCGCCTCCTGCTTACGTAACCGTTCCAAACCATCCCGTTCAGCCTGACGAGCCTGATCTCTCTGAATAGCCTGTTCTATCAGGTTACCCTTCTTCTCATCTTGGACATGAACATTATGTAGGCATACATCAGCCTTCTCATCCAGGTGAAACTTCCTCATCTCCGCCTCCATAGCCTTCTGTCTAACCTCAGCTACCTCAGCTCGCAGTCTAGACACCTTCTCACTGTCCTCCAGGGCTTTAAGCCTATGTTGTTCATAAGCTAGCTCATTCTGCAAACACTTAACCGTTTCCCTCTCACTACGCTCCTCTAGGGATAGCCCAACCGACGCTGGAACCATGCTGCTTGTTGGTGATGTAATTGAGCCTTCAGCATTGCTATTACCTCGTCCTGAATCACCCCCAGTTGCAACGTCAAGTCCATTGTCGTCAGGGGTAAGTCTTGAACCCAAAACACCCGTTTCCTCATGATGGCTTCCTCCCCCGACGTTTCCACCGAGCAGCGTATTATCACTTTTCGCTGCCTTCTGTCCGGTAATGACCTTGCCTCCCCCATTGTTACCACCGTCTCCATCTTTAACCCTTGTACATGTCCTACAAACGTCATGACCTGGGTTTGAACGGCCGTCAAATTCATTTTTGCACGTTGAACAAGTCTTTTTCGGCATCTGAACCACCACAAATACTCACACGCCCTCTTGTGTATACACCGGCGCTGCCTTGTTTCCACGTTGCACACAAGATGGCGACTCCGCTGATCGACGACACGACCTTTTCCTTCAAAATTACGACTATTACTTTAAATACTGCTTAATAACTGCTCTCAGTCTCTTTGGCGTAGTCGTATTCACCTTCTAGCTCCTCCTCGAGCTCCCAGCTTCTTCACAAAGTTTTAAATCCAACAATTCCTGCGCTGGCTCTGGTCGCTCTCAGCATCGTCACCTCAATGGCTACCACAAACGGACAAGGCGGAAGCACTCTACTGCGCATGAGCAATGACCCATGTTACCCGGGGACGATTCCCGCCACCATTCTCCTACATTATAAACAAGACAGGCCTCGCCTGTCCTGTACCATAACTGTAAACTGTTCTTGCACACCTGGTTTTATTGTCACTTTGAGACAAAGCATTTAATATTTTTTATAAATATGACAAAGTTATTTAGTCTGAATGCTCAGCCAGAATACCAATCATTTTTGCTAACTTCCAGATGGTAATACAACCCAATTATGATGCTTTAAGCAGAAAAAGTTGAATTTTCATTAATTTTGTAGGGCATTTCCTTTACACAAATGATCCTTTGCGTTTAATACATTCGTTTCATACTAGGATTATTGTTGCCGGATCAAAGATACATACTGACGTAATTGTGACCAGGTGAGAGAAAAGACCCCTCCAGTGGGGGGAATTAGTAATTAAAGTTGGTGTCATAACCTTTACTAGAGGCCTTCGGCCTCTTGCAAGTCGCATCGCTATACCTCAGTCTCACCCTCATGTGTGACTGACCATAGTCGACCATAGTCCAACCCCATGCCCAAATAAGGTACACTGGGACCTGGGTTATGAACGGCCGCTGTGTGGGGCTGATGAGCGGCACATGGAGGGGTTTCTGTCTGCGTGTCGCCGACCATACAGTCTGGGTCACGTGTCTCCCCGAGACGATATAAGAAGATGTATTTAAAAATGAGACATCATGTGCTAGAAAGATCCTGGTACTTTTTTGGAATCCCTTTTCAAACATTATTTCATATCAGTAGCTGAAATTGTAAATATGCTCTAAATGCATCGTATCCCATAGTAAATAATGATAGTTATGAAAAATCGGTTTTATCTAGAAATAAAGAAACTAAATTGGATTTGTTAGTCTAAACTTGGTTCTAGAATGGATTTTTGCGTTCTGTTTTCGATTTTTGGTAATTTAACCATCCCCATTCACAGATGAATATCTGAGTAAGCAAGTTTGGTTAACCCTTCTACTGGGAGGTTGTATTCCTTGGATGAAGACGCTCATTAAAAGTTCTCATCAACACAAGATCCCATCACCTCAAGCTATTTTGACAACCCTAGAATAATTATCTACAAGTAAGTGAGGGCAGCAACGAGGGATCTCGGTGCGCCCTGACTTGCAACTCTAGAATACTTATCTATTATGTGCAGTATATCCACTTCTGGTAGTAACAAGTCAATGAGTAGAAGTTTGCAGTGCTCATTTTTGACATGCGGAGGAGTGTCGAGCTGATTTAGCTAACCGCAATACATTTAGGGTTGCTTCCCTTCGAGTGAGTTTCTATCAGTTTATGACTCCTACAGTTCCATCTAATAAATATCTCTTTTGTAGATCTGCCAACCCCTGCGATAAAAGCCTAACCACCAGACAGGAACCAAAACACCATAAACATAATCTGCTGTGCAGATCCCTCTGACAGAGGTAGTGGTAGGATATACTTGACTTCCAAACTGCGGTACTGTATAGTGCACGGTTATTCCCACTCATTTGAAGCTCCACCTCACATCACCTAAACACGCAATTTGCAGGAAACACCGTTTAGGTAAACTAGAGAACAGCAGTGTTTGCACAAGGTCTCTGTCAGCTGATGTACTGTCTAACCCCCAACACATGTCCCACCAGATGGCAGTAGTCATCCGGTACATGACAGTGGAGTATGTATTCATTGTTCTTCAAGTATTTCACTAGTTTAATACTATACTCAGCCTAGTGTTATGTCAGCCATAGTCTTGATTAGGGCAGCTTTCATATTCCTCTGTTATCAATTAGCAATAGCAGTTCTATATAATACACGTTTTAAGGTTTACATGAGTTGATCAGGCTACTACAGACAGGAAATCCCCAGAAGGTGATGCAAGAGAAAAATTGGAATCTATTTCCACTCACTGCTCAAAAGGAACATAAATAAGCGCCTGGCATGTAAAAGAGCTGTCATTAGCAAGAGCAGTTCAGACAACAAAAACATATTTATTGAATATCTTCTGCAAATCAAAAGTTCCATTGATTTGAATTCCTTTTGTAATGAGTGGTATTATGTAATTTGAGTAATTCATGCCAATGGGCTAGCCCTTTTTGATGGGAGGAACTAGATGAAATGCTCATTAATCCAAGAAATGATTCATTTAGCACAGTCAATGGGAAGGTGATGAAAGTGATTTCCCTTATCATTCAAAAAAGAGCATTGGGTTTAGGGAACGGTGACGTCACAACCTAATTGTCCATCAACAACAGACCAAGTGAATATCTGACATGAGAGGTAATTTTGCCTCTGAAACTGACTGAAGTTATTTTGTTAATCATAATTCAGGGGACGATTTTAAATCAGACAGTTCTAAATAATCAGGAAGAATCAATCAACTAGATATAAAATATTCAATATGACACACAAAACTTAACATCTACAATTACAAAATTATGATGGGGGACTCTAATAGCGTTTTATACGCCGTTCAAATGTACACAAATCGCCCTTTTGATGACGTCATAGTGCCCCTGAAATACGAGCATGGGTTATTTCATGTGGTGTGTGAAATGCAGCCTTCTTTGGTTAAACCAAAAGAATTGCCGTATTCCATAAAAAATAAATCTGCAATCCTAGCACACCATCCATCTATCCACCCTGATGTCACTGCTTGCATACCTTTTGTTAATGATAATTTGTTAATTCCAAATGACTAGTTTTCAGGTGGTTTTAGGCCCAACAGCAAACCTCAATTAGTCATAAGTTTATCATAGGTGTTCTCATCTGAGAATAGATGTTAAATTTTAGGAAATGGCGGTAAACTTCTTGGCAACAAAGGCTAGTCATTGTATAATGTAAAATAGTAATATGAATAAGGGGAGAGGCACTAAAACCACTAGACTACGAATGTTATCTCAGATGTCCAAGTACCTTCCAGCACCGAGTGCTACACAATACCATGTTAACAATTTTCTCCAGCCACTATACTTAACCTCTAACACCCTACACATTCACTATTTGATAACCACAAAATTTGCCAGCATCTACAATACCACCCACTTACAGCAACAGAAATCCTATCCGCTTCTACCACTTTACATATGATACATGTATCAACTGTCACCATCTTACTGACCACCGCCATTGCACTCTTCCCTAATAAGCAGTAGGTAGCGTGAAGCTGTGAGGAGGGGTACCGCTGAGCCCAGCTGGGTGTTAAAAGCCTAGGTCAGTGTGTGGCTAAAAAAGATAGGATAGGATTTCTCAAATTACATTTGGAGGCAATCTGCCCAAGCAGGACATGGTTACGCTATAGGATACCAATTTTTAACAGAGCAAGAACTATAACTGTAAACTGTTCTTGCACACCTGGTTTTATTGTCACTTTGAGACAAAGCATTTAATATTTTTTATAAATATGACAAAGTTATTTAGTCTGAATGCTCAGCCAGAATACCAATCATTTTTGCTAACTTCCAGATGGTAATACAACCCAATTATGATGCTTTAAGCAGAAAAAGTTGAATTTTCATTAATTTTGTAGGGCATTTCCTTTACACAAATGATCCTTTGCGTTTAATACATTCGTTTCATACTAGGATTATTGTTGCCGGATCAAAGATACATACTGACGTAATTGTGACCAGGTGAGAGAAAAGACCCCTCCAGTGGGGGGAATTAGTAATTAAAGTTGGTGTCATAACCTTTACTAGAGGCCTTCGGCCTCTTGCAAGTCGCATCGCTATACCTCAGTCTCACCCTCATGTGTGACTGACCATAGTCGACCATAGTCCAACCCCATGCCCAAATAATGTACACTGGGACCTGGGTTATGAACGGCCGCTGTGTGGGGCTGATGAGCGGCACATGGAGGGGTTTCTGTCTGCGTGTCGCCGACCATACAGTCTGGGTCACGTGTCTCCCCGAGACGATATAAGAAGATGTATTTAAAAATGAGACATCATGTGCTAGAAAGATCCTGGTACTTTTTTGGAATCCCTTTTCAAACATTATTTCATATCAGTAGCTGAAATTGTAAATATGCTCTAAATGCATCGTATCCCATAGTAAATAATGATAGTTATGAAAAATCGGTTTTATCTAGAAATAAAGAAACTAAATTGGATTTGTTAGTCTAAACTTGGTTCTAGAATGGATTTTTGCGTTCTGTTTTCGATTTTTGGTAATTTATGGGATTTTTAACGAAATTTGGAGTGTTAGCTACAATTTTGGCGTACGGTTTCCATGGCAACCAGGAAGTGTCATGTGTGCTATTTCTTCATAACAAAACATTCTTTTTGCATTCCAAATTTGGAATATTAGCATCAAAAATGGAATAATTTCATGAAGATTATGGTCTTAGAAAATTTTATCATATATTTAAATAAAGTGCTCCCTGGTGACCAAAATTAGAACTAAAAATCCCAGCTGAAGCGGTCTTTTCCCTAGATGGGTCATAATTATTTATACCACATTGATCTGTAGAGTACATTATGTTAATTTTCCAGAAGATCTTAATTACTTTGAATTCAAGGAAAATCCTCTTGTGTAACAATAATTACATTTTAGACACAATTATTTCCTCCATGTCATGTTTCCATATAAACCTTTGGTGAATAGGACCTTCCTCACACTAATGTATTAATCGTTTTAGTGGTAGAACTGCTGATTTCCCTCACTGAGAGCTGCTCATGGACAATGCCCCTTACTGACACAGACAATGATTGATCTGCTCATAGCCTGTTAGAGGCAGATGTATAAAACACGCTCATGGTGGTAACAATTTCTTTTTGGCATCAGTGTGGATACAAAGACTCTAATAGGTGTTCCTGTATACAGCTGAGATGATGGAATATAATAGATATCTGCACAGTAGGATTGTCTAAACTTACAAACAGGATATGTTCAGTATCAAAGGCAGATGCGTAGATTCTTTTTAAAAACACAAGGATTAACCTGACATCCACACTGCCAAACTGCACATTGCCAATTTAATACCATGAATTTGAAGCTCATGTCCCTCAAACTATATGCAGGGATCACACAGTTTGTGTAAACTAGAGAGAAGTAGTATTTGAGCAATGTCTCTGTCAGTACAAGGTCCTTAATGCCCAACCCATGTCCCACTGAGAGGGCAGTAGTCACACGGTACACAGAGAGACATTCCCATTGGGTGTATGGAGTTGTGAATGTATTTTGGTAACAGTGTATGCTGGGCCCTACTGACATGACAAATAGTTGATCTTGGGGAAAAACAGTTTGAGGATTATAACCATGTCTAAGGCAGTCTACTTGTTATGATGTTAAAAACAATTCCATTGTTTCTCTAGTCTCAATATGGAGCATACCGTATTCGACCTAATAAGCGCCCTCCCCCTAATAAGCGCCCCCCCCCCCTTTTTGCAGATTCCCCCCAGAATTTTTGCATTTTTACTTAATGTTCCTGCGATTTTATTGCTGTTTTTCGAGGATTTATGTGCCATGGAGCACTTGATACCTATGCAGGTTTGAGGTGAAGCCAAGTGTGAAGGTATTGGGGTGATTAAAGCCTTGTAGAAGTCACTAAGAAGGTCCAGTGGGGGGCGCTTATTGAAATGAATATTTGAGGCAGATTTTTCCACTCAAAATAATTTTTTAAGCGCCCAGGGCGCTTATTACGTCGAATACGGTATATATAATATTATTGTGATTTATGTCAGAAAACCATACTGCCAGACTACTCACAGTTACATTCATACACTTAGGATGCAGAGGGTATAATCAGCTACAGCTAGGTTCAAACACAATGTAAATAAGGCACAGACTACTAACATCAATGATTCACAACACCGATAATATTCCTACAGTTTGTGCCCAATACTGACCAGTGCAGTGTTGTGGCACTGGCATTAGGGTGTAGATGCTGCTCCCATGGGTCAGGCAGCCATGTTGATATAGCACCAATATGCTCAGTGCATATCAAGAGTTGCTGACATCCAGTGTCATGATATGTGTGTGCATACAGAGGCACAGGGAGCATACGGTACATGTACCACAGAGCGCTCCATACTATGACATCCCTGGAAACAAATTCCCGTGAATTCCCCCTAAATAACACGGGTTGAACTGGAGTCAGACTGGGGATCCTCCCGGGATTTATTCCCGTTATATCACTGGATTTTGTGTATATATATATATATATATATATATATATATATATATATATATATATGGGTGGGGGTCCAGAAAATGTCCATTTCACAAATTGAGTTATTCATTTCAAATGAAGAGAATGCATTGGGATAACTACATAATTGCAAAAAGCCAAATGAGTACTAATAGAAAAAATATGCATATTAATTATAATTTCATGATTTTTTCAGATTTTAGCTACTTTTTACTGAAAAAATGACGCCTCCCTGATCTCCATTTCTGTCGCCGCCCCGATATTAATTGGGGCAATTCAGCATACCATACCATAGTACAGCTATGTCTATACCTACAACCCTCACATCGGTGTTCCTGGGCATGGTCAAAGCATATTCCTCTCTCAGAAGCAATCCTTCACCAACCTGTCAGGGGTTGACGTCTCTCTGATCCGACCCCCTGGTTATACCCCTGACTCCTTCCTCCTCGAGAACTTGGGCCCTTGCTTGACTGGTACCTGTGAGCCTTTGTATCACTGGTACCCAGGTACATGTTGGACAAATGACTGTCACCCCCACAAAGGCTTTGCACCCAAATTCAATTGCCCTGTCTCTCATTTCATAGTCATACTCTACCAGGGCCTCAGTAGCATATATCCCCGTCGATGCCATCAATGAAATATATGAAATATGCTGAAGTAACCCGGTGATGTTGAACCCCCCACTGGATAAATCCTCCATCAATCTAGTAAGCAGATAGATCAGTTTCTCCGGATTATCCACCTGAAGGGGCAGCCTCCTTTCAGCAGCTGGGAGAAATCTGCGCAGATCGAACTTACTCAGATTCTGGATAGGCCTTCCTCCCAGAATGTCGATGCCCGCCTCAATCTCCGCACCGTCCATGACAGTGGCATCCACGCCATCCTCCGCGGCATCCTCAGGGTCCGGGACCCTGACTGGGGGCACCTCTGGCTGGGGCCCAGGTAGAGGGGACCTGAAGTTGAAGGTCCGCCGGTGTGGCTGGGGCTGGGCGCCATCTTGTTTCTCTGGAAGGCGTGCCATCAACTGCGCAATCATGCCCTCCATTTTCGCCATCCTTGCATTTAAATCAAGAGAAAGTTCTGCAGCTCATGCAAGGATTGATCCAGATCAGTCTTTGTAGTGGATTTAGGTTTAGCCCCACCTGTAGCTCCTTCTGTAGCTTCCGGCGGTTGAGCCTCCTTCTCCTTCTCCTTCTCATGCTCCTCAGGGTCACTTTTCCTCCTCTCCTTTTGCTCCTTGTACTCCCAATCGTCTTTGCAATACGGACAATCCGCTCTGCGTCCGTCATACTCTTCTAGTAGGGAATTGAATCAGATAAATGTTGTCCTAAAACTTTCTAGAGGCATTTCTGAGTAAAGTTTCACTAGCCATTTTCCTAGGACCAATTTTTCGTGTAGATTACAAAAAAAGTACTTGCGAAACTGAGAAATTCATATAAGGGGGTCAAAACCCCCCCAAAACACAGATTTCTGACAAAAATCCACATTTCATTGTCCTAAAGTGCTGTTTATTACCATAATTAGTCAGTGAATTCCTTAAATGAAAGGTCTGATAGAGAGGCATCTTCATGAATTACCATTATAGTAACCATGGTAACCATGGTTACAATCAATACCTAAGAAGGCTACCATGTTTTAGGTTGAATAAATTGATGTAACCATCTATATATCTAAGTCTCCCAGGGTTCATTCCTTAAATGAAAGGTCTGATAGAGAGGCATCTTCATGAATCACCATTATGTTAACCATGGTAACCATGGTTACAATAAATACCTAAGAAGGCTACCATGTTTTAGGTTAATTAAATTGATGTAACCATCTATATATCTAAGTTTCCCATTAACGATTGAAGGATCACATGATGCTACAAGTTACACATTCAATTGTTGTCATGATGCATGAATGAAGCACTGGTGACTAATAATTCACCATACAGTATTGGTTCATCAGGCATGAATGCAGCCCCCAATGATAAACACAGCAGGTTCACATCCCAAAATGGCATTAAGCACTATACTCCCATCAAAGGGTGTCACTAGCCAATAGCCCCTACTTCTGGCAACCTCTTTTGTGGTCTTCATAGAGGGAGGTGACTGTACATATATACCACAATGATCACAACTGTGAGCAGGCAAGCAGAAAGGATACTCCGTGCGGGATTAGTTCCGATTTTTGCCACCAGGGGGGCGCCACTATGGCCTTAAAGGAAAGAAAAATGGTAAAAATAGCTCTAGGGTACTTTTTTCTGTAGAAAAAAAGGGACTACACAAAACATTCCATTTCTGGTGAAAAGCCTCTATATTTGGAATGTAAAAAGAACGTTTTAAGGCCTAAATGGGTGTCCTTGTTGATATGTGTTGCCATGGAAACATGGTTTTCATTCCAAATAGAAAAATTAAAGATGGCCCTTGTCAGAATGATTCATGGGGGTTACTATGGTCAAAACAGAATAAAATTACCATTCCTAAATAAAATTTTATGACTAAAAGAATGAAAATGTATGATATATTTCTCATTATCATCATTATGCTAATTAGATAGGGATATCTGGGAAAATATGAGACTTAGAGCTTATTGGGCTTTTTTATAGGGCAATGCCTACACATATTCAGGAAGGCATTCCTCAAAAACTAGAATTGATATCTTCAAGTGTAATATATCACTGGAAAGCTTATGACATCAATTTTAAAGTTGACTTTTTCCTTGGAGTATCCTTTTCCCTTGCCTCTACACATTATTTACTATTCTGTACTGCAAGGATCAGGAACTGTGAGAACTGGCTAGTTCAAAATACTATTTGTAGGTGTGATTATATAGATCAATCACAGGCTGAATATCTGTCATAGCCTGTAGATTAAATTCCTTGAAATGGACCTTGATTGATGGGTGAGTTGCTAGGAACAAGGTTAAAGAGCATGGAAGTATTCACACAAACAAAGCTACTCCATAACATTGCAAACAAAGATCTGGCAACACCTGTGTTTCAGGATGCGTTAGCATCAGCTCTTCCAAAAGGACAGGATCAACTAGAGCACTTTGTTGTTGAGAGATTCATTGAGAAATTGGAAAAATTCCACAGCCCAATCAAGCAGAACAATCCAATGACATTCACAATTCTCTACAACATTGAAAAGAAAATGAAAGCAAAAGGGGAAACTGTTGTGTTGAAAGCTGACAGAAATGTAATAAGACTTCATTTGCTGCTGGAAGAGCTGTGAAGTTGGACAAGATCTTGGAGCATGAGCTAATGGCAGTTCCCCTGTCTCTTGCAGAAGCAAATGGAAGATTGAAGAGTGGTGATACATCACTCCTCATACGTAGCCTAACTAAAGACATTGCCTTCCCAACTTCAATTCACACAACAAATGATTCAACCATCATTATATATGTTTTGGCCACAATACATGCATTGGGCAAACCCGAAGGAGCAAAGGTTTTCGGGGACTTAGCAAACATATTTTTCAACACCATCCTAAGAACTAGAGAAAACTATCAGAGGATTCATTTGGTAGGTGATCAATACAGAGACAAAAGCATCAGGGCTAATACAAGGAAGCAACGGAAGAACAACAAAAGGCCATGTGGCCACATGCAGAATCAGTGAACAATGCAAGGCCTCTTTTGTTTGCACATTGTAAGAAAACAGTAGCTCTACCTCCAACATCAAATGCACTGAACTTACATCTCTTGTGTGTGCACTACCAGAGTCTGATATGGAACTTATCCCGAAACCCAAACCGAAATCCTATATGCATGGGATGGAAGATGGAGACAACAACCTGTTAACTCTGCTAATGACAAAGGAAGCAATACCAGAGGCTTGCCTCTCTCTAGTCACCTCCCAGTGTAGGACTAGGTGCAGGAATTATCAGTGTGGGTATAGGAAGGCAGGGTTCCAGTATACCAGCAATTGCCACACTGTAACTCCCTCTTCTCCTTGCCACAATATTCACAAGTGAGGACAATAAAGCAAAAAGTGTGAAATATGATGGATTATGACCCAGGGGTAGACACTAACTTTTTCTGACATGGGCCATCCGGGCCCACAGGTTAGAGAATCTATGGGCCCGGACCTATATCTGTGGGCCCAACAAAATCATTTGCTTTTTTTCAAAGAAAAAAGCATAGTTATTGACCCATTTTCAACCAAAGACATTTAAGGAGTAAGCCGTAAAAACACAGAGATTCTGGCAGAGCACTGATGACAAAACCTACATAATTATTATACCAATGTATCAGAGGTGTCATTTACTAGGAGCAGGTCACTATGGTCAGTACAAGTGCAGCTGGTTTCATAAACAAATATAGAGAAGTTGGATATTGCCTGTTATGTCTATACTATGGATGTATAAATATAAGTATTTACCAAATAGATTAATGTGTACTTTTTGTTTTGTTGGTAAGCAGGTAACCATGGCAACCACAACAACACTATTTACTGATGAATGCTAATCATACCTTTCATGTTTATTATTACTTTATGATACATGAGAAGAAATTTTGATTCTAGGGGGAAAATATTGTTTTTGTCAAAAAATTGCATTCTGGGGGCCCATGACCCCCCTAAAACTCAATTCTCAGCTCCGCAAGTTATTTTTTCAGAATCTACAGAAAAAATAGGTCGAGAAAAAAAACCTTGCAAACCTTTACTCAGAAATGCTTCTAGAACTTGGAGAATCCAAATTCGATTCCCTACTATTCCTTGCATCCGTCACAAAATTTTGGCATTGTGAATGCACGGACTTACACAACTTAGTACAAGAAAAAATGAACCCTATCCACCGGCTAGCTACTTTAGACTGACCGAGCATTTGGCGGATGGGGAGTGGGGCCAGCTTGGGGCGCCCCCTAGTGTATACATATTGAACCATCATTTGCCGCTGCTTCCTAATATATTATTGTTATCCGGTCAGATACCATACATATATATAGAGTGCTGAGTTACCCTCTAATAAGCTTAAGGGGGTTGACCCGCTGAATATTCTGCACCGTTTGCACAGCCTGTCGTGCACCTGGAACATGGTAATAAATTATCATTAACATGTATGAACATAATATCTGAATGGTTAATACATCCTGTACATTTACATTACGACCAAAGCACATTTTCAATAATACTGGCATCTGGCTTCGCTTTGTATAGTAACCATTCAATGATCTCATGGTACTGCCTTTCCTTTGTATATTAAGGAGGCCATTCTTCAACTGAACAAGGGAGGGGGGGGGGAGAAGCCTCAGAGAAATTGTTCCAGTGAGAAGACAGTACCATGGTGAAGTCGGTCCCATTAGTCTGGAGGCAGTGAGCTAGGACCTCGCAGCGAACGATGTACGGTGGGCTTTTGGTGATTCTGGCTAGTGAAACCCCACTGAACAGAATCCCAGACAGTGCCAAGCTGGCACAGCCGGGAAAACTTCTGTAAAAGACGTTTTTCCAAAATGGCTACAAGGAAAATGATGACCTTCAGAAATATGGATGTGTCTGCTGTTTGTAGGTCTATAATTGTGAGTAGGGGAGCAGCAGACCCTGCAAAAGGGGCATATTTCAAGAGTTTAATTCGAGGAATTACTGAAAGCTATGGCATATTTTTTAATGTTCTCTAAGGCTTGTGGATGGAGAAAAGTGATGTTGTGGTGATGAAAGCTCGTGCAGGCCCCCCAAAATCCAAGATGGCCGCCAAAATGTTATAAATTCTTGAAAATGATATATCTTTGGTTGTAATTAACATAGAAACATAATTTTAGGTTCAAAATATACATTTCCAAGGTCAAGGAATTCAGATTTATTATTATTGAGAACCTAGGTGGCAGCCATCTTGAATTTTTAATGAGGTCAGGCACCGAAATATCTGAATTTCTTTTAAGAATGTGATTTCTAGTTCTTATCAACATGTAGAATGAATTCATAGTTCAAGAAACATTATTTCTGATAATATTAAGGAGTTGATATTCAATACTTAGCATCATGCATGTGGCAGGCATTTTTGATATCTAATGAGATTGATGCTACAATGTACAAACTCCCATATGAACAGCCCTAAGACCTGCCATATCAGGACAAGCACCTCCTACCATCTACCCCCTTGGACATCTACCCCCTGCACTTTTACCCCCTTAGGACCTTTTCTCCCCAGGACATCCTGCCCCTACATATTCAATGGCTGGGGCTCAAGAGCCAAGCAATGTTACGGTCTGTAACCCCAAACTAGGTGGAAGGGTATTTACCTCCTGGATATGTAACCCCTGACATTAAACCTCTTGGACCTTTAATCTCTAGGACGTCTACCCCCTGGGACATCAACCCTCTTGGACAGATATCTACCCCTTGGACTTTTACTCTCTAGGACTTAGTACTACCCCTGAGGACATCTACACCTCCAAATGATGTGACTCAACCATATGGGCATGTGGAGGGGGTGGATGTCCCCCAGGGGTAGTACTAAGTCCTAGAGAGTAAAAGTCCAAGGGGGTAGATATCCAAGGGGATAAAAGCCCTATGGGGTAGATGTCCTAGGGGGGGTAAAAGTTCAGGGGGTAGATACCAGTAGGTAAATATCTTTCAGCTCACTAGTTTCAGGATTGCAAACCGGAACACGTCTGCCTTCTTCAACCACAGGCAAAGGATAGAGTATGGAGGGGGTGGATGTCCCAGGGGGTAAAAGTCCTCAGGGGGTAAAGGTCCAAGGGAGTAAAAGTCCTAGGCGGTAAATGTCCTAGGGGATGGATGTCCAACAGGTTGGGGAAATCCTACCTTTAACCCCATGCCGAGAGAAAAGCGAGTGAGGGGGTTTCTCCCCTTGGTTTTGGGTGGATATACATGTAATTTTAGGTTCAACCAGAAAATCTGATTTGCTAATACCTTACCATTATTTGCTGAAAAACATTCACCTACATACAAGTAGACAATTTAATTGGCTAGGTATATGTGAATGGGCTTGTATGAAAGTCTTGTATTTCTTGAGATATAATGATTTAAATGACAAAATATAGCCTAAATAAGGTACATTTAAATGTGGACTCCCCCCACACCTCCCTAGCCCACCTGTATAAGATACTGCGCTGGGAGAACTCCCCTTGGAGGTGCAGACCGGCGGCGGCCCTTATCTCTACCGGCAGCCCTTATCTCTACAGAGATAAGGGCAGGATGCCGACCTGAGGGCTGCACTAAATAAGGGGAGATTTCCCCTTGCTGGAAGAAACTCCACTGTAGGCTAATATACCCATAATGGAAAATATCCCGGATTGTCCAGGCCTGTCCAAGGGGCTAGATGGTAGGGGCTACATGTCTAGAGGGTAGATGTTTGGGGGGGGGGACTTGTCATAGAACCGGTGGGGGGGGGTGCACATACATGTCGTACAATGTAAATAGGTAGAGTGAGACATGGTGTAGCCCTCATTGGTCCTGGAGGACTACAAGTGGGGGGTGGGGGGCAAACATGTACATTGTAGTACAGTGTATATAGGTAGCGTAAGGGTAGCCCTCATTGCCCCTCCCACCCATTGTATATATATAATACATTCTCCACTCTCATCCTGGGCATCACATACTTTGAGTCTAATACAGATCTGATATAGAATAGAGTGTGATAGTGCTAGGAGACTCTTATCTAGTGTTGTGGGTAACCCTCCAGACCCTTACACCAGGAGGAATAATAGACATGTGGCATTATGGTACATTGCATCTCCAGCTTCCCTCCTCCTCTAAAATTCCCTTAACCTTGGCCACCCTCTCTGTGGGAGATTATATCCCTTTAAGTCTGATTAGGTGCCTGACCCCCTGTGCCCCCCTTTTCCCTAGGTGGGACAGGCAAGGTTTGGAATTTACTGTAAAACCTCGCGTATAAGCCTAACTCACGTATAAGCCGCACCCTGACTTTGGCCCGATCCTATAAGCCGCAGAGGCCTTCTGAACAACCCCTGACTTTAGCCTAACTCAGCCGGTGTCAGGGTCTTCCTAGCGGCATGGGCGGCCTCCTAGGGTTATTCCTAGCGGCTCTTAGGTCCTCCTAGCGGCCCATGGAGCCTCCTAGTGGCCACTACTATCTCTTGTTTTTTCAGCGTTATCCCCAGTAAGTGTCGTGGGGGGGGTAGGGCTGAGGTGCGAATAGGAAATATTGACACTGCCCACTCACATGACAGGCTCTTACCCCCCCGCCCTCCTCATCGCTGCAGCTCCCAGGTAACAGCATGGCTCCCTACCCCTACCCAGCTGTGATACTCTGGCTTTCTTTCTCAGGCATTCTCATTTTAGGTGGGGGGGGGGGGTCATAGCTTACTCCTTAAAGTAGTGAGCAGCAAGTGTCACACACTTACACATGTAGCATCCCCGAGCAAAAACACCTCCCCCCCTTGCTTCCCACAGTAGCACTGGTGGCAATCATACCTTGCCGTATCATGGCCACAGTTAGTCTGGTTTTGCCCACACACACATGCATACCAGGCCATTTTGGCAATGGACTTTCTGAGTCTACGTGAGGTTTTACGGCATATCATATTATAATGTAGTCTCTTTGGGGCGGGGGGAAAGGAATTCAAGCCCTCCCCTCCTCTTTGATTTGGGGACGGGGCCCGGCCCCCTGCCTTGGGGGTCATGCCCCAGACCCCCTATTTATTTTTCAGTATCTCACTTTTAACGCCCAGAATCGTGCACCCTTCTGAGCTTTGGTCAATTTGGCTGTGGCGCCCACAAAGTCAGGTTGCTTCCGACAGTACTGTCAGATCTTCCAATGCCCAACCTCATAAAAAATCCAATATGGCTGCCACTTATACATGTACATGTATAGATTTTGATAAAGATATGCACCATTTTAGCTTTATTTGTGTATCTGTGTTGACAGGATATGTTCCTATTTTGATAGGATCAGCTAGTTCATAATTGTCAATCTGATTTTTGACATTGTGCCATGAATCTCATTAAGTATTCAAGATGGCTGCCACATCATGCTCAGCCTCAAGTCAACTCTTCATCATAATGAATAAAGGGTTCCTGAACCATGAAATGCTTCTGCATGTTGATAATAACTGGAAACCACATTTTAAAAAGAAATTCAGATATTCGCTACCCTCCATCATTAAAAATTCAAAATGGCTGCCACTTAGGTTCTCATAAGTTATAAATTTGAATTCCCTGATCTCATCAATACATATAGCACTTAAAATTGTCTAGCTTTGTTGATTGTAGTGGATGTAGAATCTTTATCATTGAATGGGAGACAAAGTTAATATTATTTTTGCTTTTACCAGAATAACAGAGAATATGTGTAATCAACGGCCATTTTCATGTAGCCTGCACAAGAAATCACGACCACAACATCACTTTACATGGTTGCTAGGGTCCCATCAACATAAAAAAACATGCTGTAGCTTTCAGTAATCGTTCGAATTAAATCACATCTGATGACCCTGCTGCTGCTCCTCTAGAGTTCATTGCCCGGTAGCGGGTAATGAAAGGTCATTACTATACACAGGGTCCAACTCCGACCCACCACTCACGGTGCTCCCCTCACCTACCTACCAAACCCCTACCTCACCTCCGCTCTCCATACCCTCTCCCTCACTCCCCGGCTACACGCCGACCACAACACTACTACTTTGTTCACAGCGCACCAACCATACGGCTATACAACTTTTGGCCGCTCAGTCCACAACTCTGTTGGCAGACTTACTACCACTATAAGTATACATTATAACTCACTTTTAACCCAAGTTTTATCCAGTATACGGTAGCACACCATAGCGCAGAACACAGTCAGAGGTCTCACCTTGCCGGCATCCAAAATGGCGCCCAAGAAGAAGACCCCGGGAGTGACCACGAGGGGGAAACTCGCCAAGAGGGCAAGTAGCAATCCAGGCCCTCTAGGTAAGAACCCCTACAAGCCCAAGACCAAGAAGGCTTCCGCCCACATCGACGTGGACCCCATCCCCATTATCATACCCCCTGGAGCTAAGCCGGTACCCTCTGTGTTGACTCAGGATACCACGACGAAGTCCACGAGGGGTGACCGCTCTAATACCTCCATGCGGGTGTCGGTACTGGAGGGTGACGTCGAGACCATCAAGACGCAGGTGGGCTGCATCAACGACAAGCTGGACCTCTTGATAGAGTCCAGCCTGTCCAAGGACGCCAGGAAGACCTGCAGCACCCCGAGGAGAGGCACACGGCCCCTCCAGGCCCCCGGTACATCCATGGCGTTCCCCGGGCCAGCGCACCCCGGGCCGCTCAGGTTCGACGACACACACAGGTTCCCCAGCGCCAACGACCTCATCAGGGCCCCCGGCGCATCAAACTTCATTACACACGAGCTGCTTAAACAGGCGTACAACCCACAGCAGACCGATGGTAAGGCCCTTTTCATGAACAACCCATTTCAAAAACAATTGCATGCAAAGCCATACATGTACCTCGACCGCCCTGGGTGTACGACCTTGAAACAAAAGCTGGATGCTCGTCACTCCATGACCCCTCTTGAATACATTGATGCCCTGTCCACCCTGCTCAGGCGGACACAGGACTACCCCGGAGAGGACTTCTCATTCATGATGGAGCACCTAACTGATGTAACCAAGGACGCACGACAAAGGTCCTGGGGCGGTGTCCTTACCTGGTCCCAGTTTGTGTTCGACAGCATCGAGAGAGATGACTTCAAGTGGCGTGACTGGCATAAAGTCCAACAGGCACGTAACATGTACTCATTTGCACCCCCGTCGCTGAACCGGGCC
Source organism: Harmothoe impar (assembly GCA_947462335.1). Lineage (NCBI taxonomy): Eukaryota > Metazoa > Annelida > Polychaeta > Phyllodocida > Polynoidae > Harmothoe > Harmothoe impar. The sequence goes on along the minus strand of OX381713.1, from coordinate 42,563,943 downwards.
CACCAGGCAGGTGGCGGCCGGTCACAACAACAACAGACCGGGGCCGGCACGAACGTCAACACAGCTGCTGATCTGTGCTCGGCGTTCAACGGGTCACAGGGATGTAAACAGCGGTCCCACCACGATGGGGCCCAACATTACTGTTCATATTGTTTCCTCGCAGTTGGGAAACTGTGTACACACTCACACGCCCGCTGCGATCGTAAATACAGGGAACTCAACGGCGGCCGGTCACAGTTCAACTCCGGCCAGGCAGCCGGGCATGCCTCCAGCAGCAACTGGCGCGCGCCTAACGAGCAGTCTCAGCAGCACAACACGGCGTCAAAAAACGCCTAGACGGGTCTGTTCCGCCGATTAACGGCGGGGATGGACCCCCACAGTCCCCCATCAAACGACAGACACGTATGTTGTATTCAATCCATAATCCTGTCCTAAAATCCACAGCAATAGAATTAAACTACGACGCAGACCGCCATGCTCATGGGCGCCGCCATCTTGGTGCGCCCTACGTCACCGACCCGTGTGTACACAACATGGCGGCCCCACTGGGCGCCGCCATCTTGGGTGTGGTGACGTCACTCAACCTGCGCTCCTAGTCCAAGATGGCGCACCTCACCTTCCGGAAAGCACACCGGGCCCTCCTCGTACACGGAATAACCCGGTTTTAGATAATATTTCAGCACCATTCTACGCCCCCGGCGCCACAAACAGCGAACTGACTGCTCCGGTCGTCAATACAAACAGCAAGCAGCCCCCACACAATGAACAAAGCGCTGGGTTGGGCGCCGGACCACCCGGCCCCGCGCCCTCCACCGCAGAACAAGAAGTGAGTACCGAAATAGACTTTCCCCGCATCAAGCAAATGTGCGAACTTGACATCTACGATACCACTGTTAACATTGATCCATCAACATTCATGTCCCATAGAATCAACTTTTGGCCACACATGGATCAAAAATGTAACGACCCCGCCATATATGAAATATACGAGGCAGTTCGAGGCACGGGTCTCCCCAATGCCCTCGGCGCTCGCATACCACTCCCCACAAACCTTAACATTGTAAACTGGCAAGCCAAACTGTCAAAGTCTGACGACCACAAACAACTGTTAGACTTTCTGACTTTCGGTTTCCCTCTGGGGTACATAGGCCCTACATCTGGTAACACAGATACACCTAACCACAGTAGCTCAATGGAATTCCCTACACACGTTCAGCAGTTTATAAACAAAGAAATCGAGCTGGGAGGCCTCCAGGGCCCCTACAGCCAACCCCCATTCGTAGAATGGTCGCACGTCTCCCCTCTCATGACAAGGCCCAAGAGGGACACAGAGGAGAGACGTGTGATCACAGACATGAGCTTTCCCCGGGAAAAATCCGTAAACGCTTATATCAAAAAGAACACTGTGGTAGGCCGACAACAGACCCACAGCCTCCCCACGGTAGAGGCTGTATCCTTAGAAATCTTGAGGCAGGGCAGTGGCTGCTTCCTCTCCAGCCTCGACATCAAAAGGGCCTACAAATGTCTAAATAGCGACCCTCTAGATTATCCGCTCCTCTGCTTTAAATGGGGAAGTAAATTCTACTTGGACAAAGCCGTCCCATTCGGGGCACGAGCAAGCGCCAGCCACATGCAGCGCGTGGCCGAGGCAATTGTAGACATGCTCGCCAAGGATGATGTGTTTGCAAAAATGTACTTAGATGACATCATTATTGTTTCACCCAACAGGCAAAAAGCTGAACGAGACTTTGGAGTAGCAAGACAGCTCCTCAAGGACCTTGGACTCCCCGAGGCCGTCGCCAAGGCCCAGGAGCCGGCGTTGGCCGTCACATGGCTGGGAGTGGCCATTGACACCGACTCCATGACCCTCTCTGTCCCACCAAGCAAACTGCAACAGGTAAAGCAAAAGATTGACCGTCTGGCCCCCAGGCGCTCGGTATCCAAAAAACAATTCCAGAGCCTGCTGGGTGCACTCCTTCATGTGGCGAAATGCATAGCCCCAGCCAGGCTCTTCATCAGCCGCCTCCTAGAAACTCTCAGGTCCTCAAAGGGTAGATATGTCAGGTTCAATGGCGAGATGAGGAAAGACCTCAGGTGGTTTAAGGAGTTTGCCGAAGAGTGGAATGGTGTGGGTATGATCAAAAGCACACACTATACACAAACAATCTACGTCGACGCCTGTCTATCAGGGGTGGGGGGCACAAATGGCAGATCGGCGTACGCGGCGCAGGTCTGTCATAAAGAAGACGGGGTCGTCAATATCTGCCACCTAGAGGCGGCTAACGTGGTTATGGCATTGCATACTTTTGTTGGCACCAAAGACTACTCAGGCCACATACATGTCTACTGTGATAACGAGGCGGCAGTCAAGGTGTTCAGTACCGGTAGAGGACATGATAAGGTCCTACTTGACTGCGCCCGGGGTGCATGGATGATACAAGCCATGTACAATATAAGCATTACTTATGACCATGTCCCCGGCAAATACAATGACTTTGCAGACGACCTTAGCAGGGCCCATCTGGCCGATGTACACGCAGATCGAGCCAGTAAACATATGATTGACAATGGCATTAATGTGATCAAAGGATGTGACTACTTCTTACGACAGATCCAACCTTCTATACCTTGCAGATCGGGTGTTCACCTTACTTCAGCAGAGAGCAGCATCCCGCCAACAGAAGTCGAGGGCAGCCGGAACCTTCAAAAACAGGAAGGCTACCCTACGTCACTATCTGGCCTTTGCGTTCAGCATGAAGTTCAACCCGCAGGCCCCGACCTACCAGGAGTTCACAGCCTACCTCGAGTTCATGATGCTCGAGGCACCCTCACCAAGAACAATCCTCAACAAGATAGCCCACATCAGAGTACACATGACCAACATAGGAGCCAGTCAGGCCCCTTTCTACCACCCCAAGGTCATGGCGGCGATAGAGGCAATAAAGAGGGACAAGTCGTATGTGTCGTGCCCAAAGCTCCCCCTACCAATGAACGCTCTACGGGACGTCCTCAGCCAGCTGACAGTGGACAGGCTGGGACGTATCCAAAGCGCCATCATCCTAACAATCTACTATGCAGCCCTCAGGCAGTCCGACATTCTACCCCCGTCAGTGAGGACATTCACTTGTACCTCCCACCTCACAAGAGGAGACGTGAGGCTGGCACAAGGGTTCGCCATGATCAGGATAACTGGAGGGAAGACCCAGCAGTATCACGACCAATTCAGGGACGTGACCCTACACCAGGCCTAGGACCCAAAGTACTGTCCCATCATAGCGCTCACTCGGGTCATTCAGGACACACCCACGGAATCCCCCCTCGACCCAATGTTCATGTTCCCGGGGTCAAGGAACCCAATACCCATCACCTACATGAACGGAGTATGGGCCAAGGTGTTAGCAAAACTGCGGATCCCAATTGCCACATTCAGCCTGCACTCACTACGAAAAGTGGCAGCCACTCAGGCTCACCGAGCAGGCTGCAGTGACAATGACATCAAACACTTCGGCGGATGGGCATCTGATGCATACAAGGCATACATAACAAGAGAGCCACAGACACATGTACAAAAGGCAGTGGCCAATGCTATCAACTCATAAATCAATCCAATCATACCATTCATTACCAAAATACCGGTATTTTACCCCCACCCACCATCCCTTCACCCACAATTCCCTGGCAGGTTTGGCCCATGTTTTAATTACCAATCAATTGTGTTTTACCATGTATTTATATTATTTATGTATATTATCTACGGTTGTCTCTATTAAATACAACCTCTTTAAAGTTTACACTACTACATTAAACTTTAAATGTCTCCAAGCCTGCCTTCATTGTCCTCCTTTAACCTAGTGGGAATTAGTAATGGTGATTTCAACACCAAAGGATATGTTTAGTCATGCGTTCATATTCTGTCCATATAACAATGGTTTAATCCTGCTTGTCAATGATACCTGATTTATTGTTAGACCATCGGCTCATTATTATGTGCTGTTAGGTTGGCATGATGCATGAAAGCAATACTGCCAGTCACCAACCATGGCTGAATCATGAAAAGAAACCATTCAGATTTCCTCCAGGGAACTTGTTAGAGAAATCACCAAACAGGTTCTTATGGCGTTCCATATTCAGTCATTTGTAGCAATGAATGATTGATAAGCAGACAATCTGATAAGAAATCCAGCTTTCAGTGGAAATGATCCATGATACAAATGGGTGTATTTTAAGCAATAGGCAGAACTTTTAACAGTACAGAAATAACTTAATGGCATCTCCACACAGCTTTGATGCTGCCCGTAGTTACAAATGAGTTGAACACAAATAAACGTTTTTAAGGCGGATGTGAAGATTCCATCCCTAAATTTGCTCATGATACAGATTACAATGTAGTTAGGGGCTTTCTGTACCTGTAGGAGTAATATAAAAAGTGGTACAGTTGCATGAGATATTTCATCATACTTATATTATACTACTTTGAGGGCACACTTGCCTTCTTACCCAGTGTAGAGATTGCTCTGATAGATCACAGTTAAGGGAAATAGATCAGCATTCATAGCTGTTTGAGTGTCTCCTAGAACCAGCAGCCCGGAGCTGTACCTCAGGAGGTTAGTGCACTGCTCATTACACGAGGGAAAGCCTGCTTACAAGTGGTGAAGATGGGGATTGGGGATCTGAAAAAACTAAACAATATTGATGGTTCTCTGGGAATCTTAGATAAATATGTTAAAAAGCACGTGCAAATGGTCAAGCTCTAAGTCCAAGGTATAATTTGTAGGATTATTTGAAAACAACACTTATACCACACTGCTTGTCAGCTTGTCGAGTTACACGGGGTATTGAAAAATGTCTTAAGGTCTGAATCAAAAATATGCAGAAATATTTGCCATCTCAGAATATCCTCAGTCCTTTTTTACAGCCTACCAGGGGTGATAGATAGCTGCAGTAGGACAATATTGATGCATGATATATGTATTATAATGTATTTCACTGGATGAAGCATCAAGTTTCATACAATTCTGACCATCATTGGAAATTCATTATTACTTCAGCGAATAGAGAAAAAGCTGCTCAGTTTACAAGTTGCTCGGTTATCCATTAGCAACTTAATGTCAATAATCAAAAGTAACTAGATAAGTGAAAGGTGCCGAGATTAGTGTATGGCATGTTGAAAAACCATCAAGATTTTGAAACAAATACAAAGTATCCTATAACTTTGAATTCACTTCGTAAGGGGTGGTTTTTTATCCACCTGCTTCTGTAATTCAAGTTGTTGATGGCACAGTCTATTCATATGAGGGGAGGTGAAATAAAATACCCTCTTATGCCAAGGGATGATGCATTTAATACCTTGAATTGGGAGTCAGAAGTGATTGATTCTCCTAATTATAGCAAATTGAAAAGCCTTTGGCACAGTGAAACCATCAAAGCCACGATCCATCATGATCAGATTCTATTGAGCTTCATTGATAGCTCATAATTTAGGCATATGAGGCATTGGTAATTTTACATATCTAGCCATGAACTATTGTGCAGAACCTCCTAAATTCTATTTTATATTTGTCATGTAGGATTTGCCGGTAAATCATTGAGGTCAGAGAATATGTATGTCAAATGGCACATTTGCATAAAGATACAATATCTTACTCAGAAGACACTCTTCCCTACACATATTGATATAGAAATACCCTAGCCTTTGCCTGTCCATTATTGTTATACCAGTTGACAAAAGGGTTGTTTGTCATTCGAATATCACCTTGATATGTCTGAAACCCTGTCATATGCGCAAGAACAAGTATGAATTTGTAATGTGTTTACTATAAGTATTCTCATGTAGAATGGAACTATGTGATTGGCATTTATTCCCACAACCAAAGCGAATCTTTCGATACCGTAAACCATACCCTCCTATTAGCTGAATTAAGTAAGATTGGCTGTCGGCAGAATTCTGTCAACTGGTTCCGCTCATACCTGTCTGACCGGAAACAGTTGACTACAGTTGGACCTACTCAATCTGAGAGTCGTAATATTATGTGGTGTCCCGCAGGGTTCGGACCTGGGGCCGCTCCTGTTTTTTGTGTATATTTATAGTGTTGTAAGCAAAATAACTAATGGCAGGCATTACCTCTATGCTGATAACCTAGCATTGGTCGTCAGTAACCGCGATCCTGACTTGGTTATGAGGCTGCTACAGGAGGACCTGAATGAAATTGTGACTTGGTGTGATAGTTTTAGGCTTGAAAAGACCAAAGTACTGTGGTGTTATGGTTAGCGTTGTGATATTAATTTCAATACATACACTATTACCCTGAAAGGTGTGAACCTCGAGGTAGTGAACAACTTTAACTATCTAGGTGTTATTGTTGATTCCACTCTGAGTTTCAAAAATCAATGTGAGAAGATTATTGGTTCTGGAAATGTTCAGCTTGCTTATCTGTGTAATCTTGCCAACTACATTTTTTTTTGATAATAAAGTTTATTGACTGATCCACTGCAGAAGCTGTGATAATAAATACAGTCAATTAAGGTGGTCACTGGTTTATGAATGCTTGATATGAAATACATGTCGTTCATTTCAAAATGGTGATGATATTTACAGATGCGATGAGGGGGTAAAGGTTGTACACGAAGGTACAGGTTTTAGTCTTATCGACTTATTGTCGGTGGACTATTGCCACTCTGGCGCATGCCAGCTACACATAATTAATTAGTTTAGGTACATTTTGGTGATACTGCATTTTCTTGGAACAATTTTTGACATGGATGAGGACCTGGCGGTGCTGCTGTATAAAACAATGGTGCTGCCTGTACTTGAATACTGTAGTCTAGTATTGGATGGTGGTCCTGAAACATTGCTGACTGAGATACAAACAATCCAAAATCACTGTCTTAGAGCTTGTGCTCATATTTAGAATCCTCGTGCCATTACCAGAGTAGATCTCCATGTGAGATGTAACTGTAAATTCCTAAACATCAGGAGGAGAGAAAACCTCCTGTGTATGATCTACCGTCATGCACAAGTTTCTGATAATATTGTAGTACCGGTACGAAACCTGCGTGGAAATGCCTGTGTAAAGATTAAAGCACAGCGCCCGAAAGGTGAACTCTACCGTAAAAGTCCTAAATACAGAGGCTTATTGGTGTGGAATAAACTGTCACCAGATTTCCAAAGACTGGACACTTATCATGCTTTTGTCTGTAAAATCAAGGGTTAGGCACGGAGGCTTGGTATTAGAAATGTAGCCACATCGAAGAGTGATTTATTCACTGAGTCTGTAATTTATTTATTTGTACACACAAGCACGTACGTTAATCTACCTAGGAAATTATGAATTATGATTATGGCAATCATTGTGCTTTATTCTGGTATACCTCTGGTAAACCTGCTGCGATTTATGATCTGAGTGGACACTGCGAATTATGCATCTATATGCAATATTGTACCACTGGCATTACTGTGTTGTTACTATGAGTGAAGACTGGATATGTATATAATAGGTGAATTAGCAAATGATGTCTATCACTGAGTCTGTAATTTTGATCCTGGTCTACAGCATATTAAATTATTATACACATTTGTTCAATGGTGAAGTCCACCGATGTGGCCGGCTAGCTTTATATCAAATTGTGATAGTAACTGGATACTTTTGAAGCCTACCGGTATACATGCATACATCTGCTTCTCGCCAACTAACTGTTGTATATTGTATTGTTGACGTGTCATGCATATGAGTGTATTGTCATACACACATTGAACTGAGTCCTTTGGCTTAATTTGAAAAACTGTACTTGTATAGAAATTTTGTCCAAATTTTTAAAATCAAACTCAACTCATGCTGTTGGACTCTCAAATGATAAAACTAGTACCTTCAAACTAGCCTTCAAACTTCCATTACTTGTAAGACCACAAGTATTCCCATGTAAGCCATAAATTACTATAAGCCATTCTACCACTATACCCAACCCACACCATCCCACACATTCACTCCCTGAGTATCACAAAGTCAGCCAGCATCACAGTAACCACATTCCTATGCACCCAGACCACTGTATCAATATATATTTATATCAACTCTAACTATCTTACTGGCTACAACCCTTTTCCCCTCTAGCAGCAGTAGGTAGCATACAGCTATGAGGAGGGGTGCTGCTGGGCCAAGCTGGGTGTTAAATGCCTTGCTCAGTGTGTGGTTAAAAAAAACGGGAGGGATTTCCTCCCATTCATAGGGGAGCCAAGCATCCTAAATGTCAATATTTAACTTTGATCTGGTACGGCCTGCAATAGATGATATGACGGTTGGATTAGGGTAATTTGAGTATGCTGATCTCGAATCTGGTGTGTGTAGAATGATATCTAGGTCGGAACAAGGTCAAAAACAAGGTCAAAGGTCACGGTTTTAAGGACCTCTAAAGGGTACATACACTTTGAGACAAATGCAAAGACTCTAAACCTGAGTGTTATTCATCTTACATAGCCATTCTTATATATATGGTCCATTACCTGACTGACTATGGTGGATATTGATAGGGTGCAAGGTCATGTTTTACAAGGTCAAACATGGAAAACACTTATAATACTCAATTTGCTTCCTTTTTCTATGCACAGATAATAGACACATATCTATACAGGCAATATTTTCTGTCTAAGTGAATGCCCACATATTAGCCATTGAGGACTAATGACATTAGAGGGTTAAACCATTGTATTTCCATGATAATCCAACCTATATCTGAATTTGATGTTTAGAAGGTAAATCATCAGAATGGTTTAATCAAATTTGAACCTGTCAATAATCTGTACTGATACTTGCTATTGCATTTAGGAACCAACTATGACCTAGTATTTAGTTTTGTAGTGTCATGTGGCCTTGTGAAAGGTAAAGGTCACATGTGGTAAAAGGGAAATGCTACAAAAGCAGTAAAGTCAAAATAGCCACAATATAACAGAGGCAATTAGGGAAAGGGGTATGGTGCGTTGAGATAAGTAGGTGAATAACCTCTATTGTAACATGCCAAATGTCATTTGAATAGTTTCCAGGACATCCTGGTTGAGAGAAATGGTCTAAATTGAGATCAAATGCATGGTAGCATTTCCTGTAGTGGGCACTTCAACTATTCTATTTTGCCTGCCATGTTGCTTTCCTACCTTGTATAAATGAACATAAGACATCCAAATGACCTTGAACCGGGGTAATCATGATGCATGACTGATGAATTATCTTTGCACCATTATGGGTATATCCATAATGCTTAAGCTTTTAAACTATCGTAATCAGCATTGTGCTTTTTCCAGATGATGCATTTGAATAGGTTCTTCTCTTTGAATATATGACCCTTAGAGTTTTAATCATTAAATATTTTGCCTTAAAAATGGACCTATCTCAGTTCAAGGTCATTTGGATGTCTGATATTCAGTGATGCTAGGCAGGAAAGCAACATAAAAGAATAGTTAAAGTGCCTACTATAGTCAATGCTAGCATGCATTTGATTTCATTTTAGACTATTTCTTTCATTCATCAGCCATACATCATGATTACCCCAGTTCAAGATCATTTGGATGTCTTATGTCCATTTATGCAAAGCAGGAAAGCAACATGGCAGGCAAAATAGAATAGTTGAAATGCCCACTACAGGAAATGCTACCATGCATTTGATCTCAATTTAGACCATTTCTCTCAACCAGGATGTCCTGGAAACTATTCAAATGACATTTGGCATGTTACAATAGAGGTTATTCACCTACTTATCTCAACGCACCACCCTAATTGCCTCTGTTATATTGTGGCTATTTTGATTTTACTGCTTTTGTAGCATTTCCCTTTTACCACATGTGACCTTGACCTTTCATAAGTCGACATGACACTACAATACTAAATACTAGGTCATAGTTGGTTCCTAAATGCAATAGCAAGTATCAGCACCGATTATTGACAGGCTCAAACTTGATTAACCCATTCTGATGATTTACCTTTTTAACATCAAATTCAGATGTAGATCGGATTATCATAGAAATACAATGGTTTAACCCTCTAATGTCATTAGTTCTCAATGGTTAACATGTGGGCATTCACTTAGACAGGAAATCTTGCCTGTATAGATATGTATCTATTATCTGTGCATAGAAAAGGAAGCAAATTGAGAATTATAAGTGTTTTCCATGTTTGACCTTGTAAAACATGACTTTGCACCCTATCAATATCCACCATAGTCAGTCAGGTAATGGACCATAATATGTGACAGGATCTGCGAAAAAGGCCCTTAGTGCAGGGCACACTGAGGTCCCTTTTCCCAGTACATGTCACATATATATAATAATGGCTATGTAAGATAAATAACACTCAGGTTCAGTATCTTTGCATTTGTCTCAAAGTGTATGTACCTTTTAGAGGTCCTTAAAACCGTGACCTTTGACCTCGTTTTTGACCTTGTTCCGACCTAGATATCATTCTACACATAGCAGAAATGGAATCAGCACCCTCAAAATACCTTAGTTCACCATTCATACCATCTATTGCAAGCCATACCAGGTCCTCTCCAACATTCCAGACTGGCTCCCCTATTACATTGCATTTGGAGGTAGCAAAGGAGAGATCAGACATGAATCTGTCCAATAAATGGATGGTCGTGCAAGTGGGTCAGAATTTAAAAAAGATACACAGGAGGGATTTTTAGTTTAAGTGATTGTTAACTGTCATGTAGTTTTGTTAGAAACAAAGGTTTGGTTTCAGCCAACATGCCAAAACCTAATCAACCTGCAATATCATTTATCAGATATTGATAGTCATTGCCCTTCTGAACGCTTTCAATACACATTTCTTTCATGTGTGGAACAGATTTAGGCATAAAGCTAACTAAATATTAAGGTTCTTAGTGGTTTTAATTCCAAATGGCAATTTAACCCTATTTTAAGCACACCCATTCAGATCACAGAGGTGTTAATGTTTGGTAAGAAATAACCACATGCAGATTGGAAGGTCGATCCTTACAAGTGCTCTTTATGGGTAGGGCAAAGATTGGGGGGAGGGGTCCATAAGATACAAGTTTGACTTCATATTTCTCTCAATACAACACAACACAAACTTGGTACATTGACAGGCATTAAGAGGGTATATCAATCTATTACATTACACCAATAGCTTAGGTCACTAATTTGGAACAAACACCATAAATTAGTTATAATTTAAGTTGCAGACACAATGGCTCGTGCCTCTTACGACGCTAGGACAATGTATTTGTAAGTGTACACACATGTGTACAGGCAAGGAGAAAGGGATATCCGATGAAAATGTCAACTTTAAAATTGATATCATAAGCTTTCCATTGATATATTACACAAGAGGATATCATTTCTAGTTTTTGAGAAATGGCTATATGAATATGGGTGGGCATGGCCCTGTCCAAACCCCCAATTAGCTCTAAGTCTCATAGTTTCCAAGATATCTCTATCTAATTAGCATAATTAGAATAATTAGAAAATGATCATACATTTTCCCCCTATAGGCCATAGCTTTTGATCTAGAAATGATAATTTTATTATGTTTTGACCATAGTAATCCTTGTGAATCATTCTATCAATGGGCTTCTTTATTTTCTGTATTTGGAATGAAAATCATGTTTCCATGGCAACACATATCAACAAAGACACTCATTTAGGCTCTAAAACGTTCCTTTTGCATTCCAAATAACGAAGCTTTTCACTAAAAATGGAATGTTTTGTATAAAACTACTGAATTCTCCAGAAAAAAGTACCAAAAAACAAATATTAGTCTGTTTCTTCCAATTTAGGCCATGGTGGAGCCCCCTGGTGGCTAAAATTGGTACTAATCCCGCGGGGATACCCCTTTCTGCTTGCCTGTTCTCTCTCAGAGTGTCCTAGTTAGCTGTCAGCTGATTAATACAATGACAGATTTGTTTATTGCCTGTTGGAGACAGATGCATAAAACACGCTAATGGTACATGTAGTAGCAATTTCCTTTCCGACTCGTTTATTCCCTACTTGTAATGCAAGTACACTAAATGGTATGCTTTGTATAATTGTTTACGATTCCATTTGCTATATGCTAAATGCAATGTAGAAGGTAACAAAAACGTTAGTTTATACACTATTCATTGGTGAAGCATGTAGTATCAGTGCTATAAACATACACTTTTATCCGCCTCAGCATTATGATAATTAGATTGTATATCTTTTGGTATTTGATATTTGATCAATATGAACATACAATTATGCAGAGATATTCATTTTTGATAACTATGTGTTCATCTCATTTCAGGTAAGTCACTTCGGATATAAAAAGAGTGTACAGTTATCTGTAAGTATGAAAAACAAATTTCATATTCAAGATCTTTAATAGCTTCGTAAACCTTGTATTTATTGATGATATTGGTAAATATATTGCAAAAAAGCCCTGTGAGGAGGTTTGTCACTTATGGTAAGGGAGGTAAAACACTAGGATAAGAATAACGCTTTAGTGTACAAGTGAGTCGTTAGCCTACCATATAAAACCTCTAATACAATTGATTCTCCTGATGATAAATGATGGCCAACTATTCTGCCACTCACGGTGCAATCTTAATTATCATATGGCCACTGAGGGTGTGATCTGTGATATAATATTGCCACTAAAAGCTCCTGCTGCTATATAATACAGAGTATCATAAGAGTCCCAAATACAACTCATTTTGAGAATTTATGAATTAGTGACAAGTATGATAATTAATATATAATTTCGAATTCAGTTCATACATGTGTTTGTGGGTCATTACACAGGGCCAATGCCTGGAGAATAGTACTAGGTGTAATACACCCCAGAATGCCTATTATCCTATAACCCACCTCCACCTGTGCTGCCTCTTATCCATCAACTGTTATGCACTACTGTAAGGTACTACCATGCAGGCATGGTATTAGTATAATTGGGTGCTTGGTGCATGAACAAGCATACTTCAGTATCCTTGCCTCTCCTGACTTACAATACCCGTATAGTAGGGGCACCCTAATGTGTTGCCGGTGGGGGAGGGAGGCAGGAAGCGTGAGGTTGGGTGTACCTGTGTGTCCTCATTATTGCTTGTTGTTCTTTGGTCCTGTAGCTTATACAGTACACTATTTGTCAGGGCTTGATCGGTGCCACCATTGTCTCCTGTGCAGATGAATGTCTGCACACGCCAGCATCAGCACCAGATGCTTTGGCTTGCCCTTCTTCTCAGAGATCCTATTTCTCCAACCTCAGATACCCTCACCTCACACCATTAGATTCATTATTAAGGAGCAACTTAGCCGCTTCTGACATTAACACTATCAGAGATCAGAGATTTCCACTAATCATTTGCGACATGAATCAAGCTCCACCTCGCGCCCCTCAAACAGACAATTTGCAGGAAACACACAGTTTGGCTTAACTAGACAGGAGCAGTGTTTGCACAAGGTCTCTGTCAGCTGATGTACTGTCTAATCCCCAACACATGTCACCAGATGGCAGTAGTCATGTCGCACACAGGGATGTTCCGATTGGTTGCTGGCATTGCAATAGTATATCCATTCATATCAAGATGTATGGCAATGCTCTTTTGCAGTCATACTTGAACACTGGAAAGTGCAGGACTGTAGTGAGGTTTAAACACAATGCACACTATGAACATACGGCACACTGATGATATTGATATTTAAGGGGGCTTTATTTGTGCTGATTGGTTCAGCACAAAGCCTGTGCTTTGTTGTATCACAGTGGTTACTCACGAGTGCTGGTGTCCAGTGATGTATGCATGCCTCACACCTGGGGTTACTGCGATTCAACCTGGATGTAGATATAAGTAGTTTGATCTATATTAATTTTTCTCATATTAAGAGCCTTTGGAAATTCTAATTAGCTGTTATGAGGCTATAGTTTATGGTAAGAGTGTATACAGCCCTGATTGGTGGGCATGATGTAAGAACGCATCATGAAGACAAACCATTGTGCTTTGATGCAGGTTGGATTTAAGGAGAAACCATTTTAGAAGAATTTCCTTTTTCACTCATCTAAAGCGATGAATGGTTGATGAGAATTTTTTTTTTTAAAGAAATCATCACCTTCAGTGAAAAAGGTTTATGATGCAGCCATTACTAATCAACTAGTCTGTAAGACATGAACAGAACCGCAAACAGTGCAGAAAATAACCTGATGGCACCTCCAGATAGCTCTCATACTGAGATATGATGAATGAAAAACGTCTTTTAACAAGGATCTCTGCTGATGACAATTGAGTAAGAAATAGTAATGACCCCTGAAATCCCTCCTCCCATGACCCAACTCACTATGCCTGGTTAACAGCCTACTCTCCTTGTATCAGGGGGAGGTGGGTATGAGATGTTACTTTAGTGCAGACATTGTTCTGACTCAGCAGTTTAATATCCCATTACTGCCCATTCCTCATAGGCGAATGGTACCTGATAATGTCAGTGACAGTTATCTGTTGATCAGTAGCTGTTGTAAGGTAATTAGAATATCAAGAGTGATACTTGGGATCTGATAATTGGAATCTATCTCCAGCCACTGCCTAAAAGGAACTTCAATGAGTTGGCAAGTAAAAAATATGTTACTAGAATGAGCAGTTCAGACAGCAAAATGATTTATCAATTATCCTGTGGAAATAAAAGGTCCCATGGATTCGAATTCCTTTCATAATGAGTGGTTTTATTCAGCTATTGAGTAATTTGGAGTAGTTCATGTCAATGGGTCAATTTCTTAATACATTGAATCGGAAGATGGAAATGGTGGATTTCCCTAATCATTAAAAAGAGAGCATTAGGTTGATTGATCACAACATACTTTTCCATCAATAACACACCAAGTGAATATCTGGAGACTTCGCCAAATCTTCTGGTATTAACCATCGCATCCACACAGGAGGTGTGGGTAAACCACCAAAAAAATATGTGCATAGTCAAGGGAAAATCTATCGATTCCTTTAGAGAGAACTGGGATATCCTTGACATCTACAGTGCCATACTCTATATTGCAAAGATAATCTCATGAACTTGAAGCTCCAACTCATGTCCCTCAAACAATATGCAGTAATCACACAGTTTGTGTAAACTCGAGAGAGAAGTGATGTTTGTGCAAGGTCTCTGTCAGTACAAGGTCCTTAATGCCCAACCCATGTCCCACTGAGAGGGCAGTAGTCACACACAGAGACATTCCCAATGGGTGTATGGAGGTGTAAATATGAAAGGTTTGGATGTAAAATTACTTCAATCCATCTCAGAATTGAAGCATATACAAACTGAAATGAAATGGAAAATAGCTGATATCGGGAAAATGAAAAAGGATTATATGATAATTATGCGCATTATATCACCATGCCTAAAGCATTACTAGTCATGGTTACTGAGGTAATTTTTATTCAGCAATTGTTCCCTGTAGTGTCTATGTAGAACCACAGACTGCTTGCAGTCCTTTTCACACACGTTGGCTTCAAGAGGTACAGTTAGTTTCAAACGTTTGGATTTGGTCTGAGTGTCCCATAGATCAGCATTTGCACAGGGGCTGGGGATGTGCTAACTGGCTAATGCAAAGCCAGTTTGTGTTTCTAAATTCACCCCTTTGCAAATCCAGAAGGAGGGTAACTTTTCTATTGTATTATAATTGTAGACCTATAATATGTGTCTGTTTCTCTCTTGAATATGACCGTCATAACGTCAAAAATCTCTCTGCCATGTCGTCATGAGTATGTTTGTCAATTTGTAATGAATATGGACGTCATTTAGACATAAATATTTCCGCCATAATGCCATAAATATCTCTGTCATGTTATCATAAATGTGTCCATGATCTTATTATGAATATCTCCATGATGATGTCACAGATTTCTCTGTCATGCTGTCATAAATATCTCTGTCATGTTGTGTATCACAACATCGGTAATGTGGGTAGTGCTTGTATACATATGGAACACACGAAATACCACAGACATGGTATCTGTCAGGTACCATCCTCCCATCACATCTGATCAGGTGTCACGCCTTCTCATGTATCTGCAGTATATATCACCTCAGTATACTGTCTATGTTAATCAGGGATTAACATGTGTATATTGGATTAGTATTGAATACCCCTGTAGTAGCCGCTGCTGTCCTGCAGGGGGCAGCATTGTACCTGGTCAGTTAGTGTTCCAGTCCCACTCCAGGGGGATTATTGTCGTCGCCTTTTGCCGCACGCCAACCTAATTCCTTAGTAAATATGGCACTAATGATGGAAAAATGGAGAAAATTAGGTCACTTACGACCTTTGTGTATTGAATAGCATGTATACTTTTGTATATTTAATCAGTAAACAAAGGTGGTAAGTGATTTATCCAATTCAAAACTAAAGAAATCTTCAAATAATCGATTGATTTAAGCCCAATACTCACTAGATGAAACTTTCATATTTTTAGTTGTTTAAGAATTATGTTTATTTTGATATTGCCTAGCAACAGTGACATTTCCGCTAAAATGAGGAATTTCAGCCATTTCCCCCTTAAATTTACCCCCTTTACACTTCAAAGTTAACATATTTTGTAAAAAAAAAAAAATCCAAATGTACACATATTATAGGAATTATATAAAATGGTTAGACAGAAACCACAAAATAAACTGATTTAATGATAAAATACATTAAGGTAATCATTTTCACATCGCCTATGGCCTTTGTATACTGAGAAAAACACCACTTTGTCAGTTATGACCTTTGTTTACTGATCTATTACCTCCCAGAAAAAGGTCATAATATTTGAAAAATTCCAAGAATTGTTCCATATAATTAGTGCCAGATTTTCGGATCATGACTACTAATGACAATGCATGGTGAAGGTTTAGCAATCGTCAAAAGTAGTTGGGACTGTCGAAACAGTACCAACAAGTCATTGACAAGATGATATCCAGGAGGCTAGCATAAGGTATACTCAAGAATTCATCTCAAAACTTTTCACTGCTGCTTGAGTACATTTTTACCCTCTGATGACCATCTGGTTAGGACGGAGGATCTGTTTAAGAGCCTCCAGTTGAGATTGAGCAGATCCTGCTGGGAGTACCTGGTTTCAGTAAGGCAGCTAAGAGTGACAATTAGGTAGGCATTAAGAAGGTGAATAACACTACTTGAACACAAGCAATTAGTGCCTGGATGTCCAGTTGTCCGTTGGCCAATTTTAGTTTACAACGTGGAATAAATCTTTCTGTAATTTTGTGAATTGAGTATGCTGTGTCACACCATCAGACTAGGATTAGCCCCTGCCAGGACAGCAAATGGCGCCATCTAGGCTGCTTAACCACGAAACTTAAATAGCAAATCAGGTCTCAGCTATTGTGTATTATTTGTGGTACCATGTCATTTTCTAGTTGTAATAGGTATGATTATAACCATTTAAAGTTGGTGAAAAATATATCTCGGCAGAATTGTCTATGTGTCCCAGCACTTTCTATGTGCACTCTCACTCAGACATTCAAATAAAGAAAAATGGGTAGACATTAATTTTCGGAACTCCAGGCGTAATAAGCTTTGGCAGGTATATATCAGGCACCTACAGTTATCCTTTTGAGGCATAAGTGTAGAGAGCACAAGAACGCTTTCATTGCTGCTGCGGTGTGCAGTACCATAGCACCAACCAACAGTTTATTACAGCAGAGAATAAAGGTAATGGTTAGAAAGTTATCTAAGTGAAAAAATCATCTGGGGAAAGCGGGTCTCGCACACATGACCCTCAGACCTAAATCTGCTGCTCTACCAACTTAGCAACTCCCCTTCCTACACCATGACAGTGCCACACGTTACTGGGTGGGTTCGGTGTGCAGAAGGGGGCAATAGCCAATGATAGAGTCTCCCCTTATAAACCTGTTGCATATGGCGTTCCACAAGGTTCAGTACTAGGTCCTGTCCTTTTTTTTTAATCCCCTCCCTAAAACAGAGAATTTTAATATCATATTGTATGCTGATGATGCTGTCATATCTGTTGTATCGGAGGGTAGGATGCAAGCATGTTTGAATAAGTTATCAGCTTTGCGTAAACTGAGTTCCTTAACAGTTGATGAGAAAATACTGAATGAATGCTTTGTTAATAACATAGATGATATCAACCCTGCATCATGAAAGATGTATATAAGGTCTAACTGTAGACCCTGAGTTCAAACCTGTCGAGTATAGGTGTTCTTTCATAGTTAACATCATAACACCAGGTGAGATGAAAAGAGACCGTTCTGCCAAGGATATTGCTTTGACTATATACGTCCATGCTATTGCCTACATTTGACTATGCCTATTTCGTTGGGGATAAGGAGTTAGAGGGTGAATCTGAGGGGGTAACAATATTTCCAAAGTAAGGATCTTCGCTATGTTTACAAGGTTAAATTTGAAAATCCTCTAATGGCTACTCAGCAGTTAAATGCCGAGAGTCAATGTCAACCCCTGAAGGACAGGATGGAGATCCATCTACTTTATTATGCCTTTATTTTAGCCAAGGCGATATACATGTTGGCTATCTTTATCAGCGGAAGCCATAGTCATTTGAGATCACATATTAAGACCACCTAAATCTGATTGTATAACTACTGGTATTGGTGGCAGAAAGGCAATGCGGCCAAGCTAGGATTTGACCTTCTTGTCAATTAGATAAAATAGTTAAATAAACAACAACTTATTACCACAACCCAAGCCACAGAATGAAAATCATGTGTCATTTTTTCAAGCCAAAGCCTTGTTAGGGAATTGATTTGCACATATCTCAATTATCCAAATTAAAATGTGTACGGCTAGCCCAGATTATATCTGGTTACCACAATCACAGCTCTTAAATCAATGTTGAGTATGTATGGGGGCGAGACTTTTGGTATGTATATTTGACATGTAGGGTATGCTTCATTTGCCTTATTGCACACCGTACTTTGGTGTGTGTAACCATTATCAATTTGTTTAGTATACACCTCATAAAATGCAGGTGCTTGATTAAACTGAATTATAGATGTGGCCTCTCTACTGGGTCAGTGTAGTCAATGGGGGCCATGGGTAATTAATGTCAAGATCAAGCGTAACTCCCCATTATACCCTGGTAGTTGTGTCCCCTTTTCCCTAGAGCATTGCAATATTGGGCATACTTGCGCAAGTATTGTCTATACATTGACTTGGAATTGATCTCCTTGCCTTGTTCTAATAATTATGCTTCACTATTCCATCACTCATGAAAACCCTGTGTGATGGTTTACAAGGGGTAGCTTGTATTATCCACTGCACACGGTTGTGAGGTCAGACGTAAACAAACAAGGCTCATCATCTACTTTCTTTTTATAGGAAACAACACCTGTAGATTCAGTGATACTATATCTCACTAGCAGGCCCCTCCACATATGATGTCGTCTTATGATTGTTCATGGTGACTATACATGATTCTAAAAAAGCCATGATATTAACCCATTTAGGGCGGGGACCTTTTTTGTCCATTTTTCTCTTGTAGAGAATTGTGTGGGCTTTCCAGAACTAAAAGAATTTTGCAAATAGTCAAATTATTAGTGAAACTATTAATCGTCAAACTATATCAAGATTTCTGAAAATGGAATATCCCCCATTTGCATAAATACATTATCTACAAAGATATGACGTCATAAATATGACGTCCTGATGTCAAAATTTGGTAAATTTCCCCTCCCTTTAAACTGCAATATCCCAAATGTGAAGTATTGTAATGACTTGGAACCAGTTTTATATGATGATGATACGTAAATTTAATTACATTTTTATGTTGACTGGCCACAGCCAAAGTGGTGTGTTTTGTTACCATGGCAACCAAAATCAACAAAAATTGCTAATTTGGGATATTTGGTTACCATGGAAACAAGGATTTTCAGCATGAAAAAATATTCAAAGTCATTTTTGACCAAGATGAGTGATATTATTTGATATTTTTGATGATTTTGACCTTAAATATTGCTTTTAGTATAATAAAACCTTCATTAAATATATTTTGAGTTGCCATTGCCATATCTTCAATGGAAAATAATATAGACACTGACACCTTGGACCTCCTAAAGACCAAGTTCCACAGATCAAGCTCAAAAAAATAATTTTGAATTTTTATGACTTTTTCACTTTAATTTGGTTCCTTAAAAATCTATTAAAATATGTCAAAAACGTCCTACATGTAGAACTTTGGCCACTGTTAAGGGGAGACCAAACCGATTTTACCAGTGCGTAACCATATGACAAAGCATGCAAAGGAATATCCCGGGCCTTCTCTGTTGGAACCTAATAGTACATGCTAGTTAGCCCCCAAATAAAGGGGGAAATATCCCTCAATTTACAATTTCCCTGTAAGGTATTAAAAGTAGATTTCCCTAGAAGGGGGGGGGGAATTAAAGTGAACCCCTCTTGTTGGGGTGGGGGTGATAAAAAAGATCTTGCACATGCATGAGAACCCACCAAACCCATATATAGTGACAGAATTACCAGTACCCTAGAGCGCTGAGTTACCATAATATACTAACCAGTTGACCAACTAAATATTCCGTGCCATTGCCGACTTCACTGAGCAGCAGCTGCTGCCCTGTCAGGCTGTCCTGGACCTATAACATGATTATACCATTAACTTGTATGAATATAATGTGTATAGAGCTATCTGGTGATCTGTACATGTACAATATGACACAAGCACATTTTCTAAACTACTGACATCTGGCTCTAGCTTCAATGATGACATGAAGTCTTACTATAACAATCAGCCATGTCCTCTATATATCAAGGAGGCCATTTGCTGACTAAACAAGTGAGGGCGTGGGGTGCTCAGACTCAACTCAGCCATGGAGCTTTGGTTTGTATGAGGGAAAGACATGAGACTGAGCTGCAAATAACTTTACAATTAAAGAAGTCCTGTGAATTGGGATCTGCCAAAGCTGATTATTTTCAACAATGATGAGCTTATATCACACATCCATAAACAGTCATTATGGTGCATAATCAGTCATTCTGTTATCCACTGCTTATTCAATATACCTACCTCAGACAATAAGCTGGCTTTAAAATCAATGATAGAGTTGTACACCTGATATACAGTGATTCCACATCAAAGCATCATTTCAGTTTGACAGCACAGTAAATGGAGTCCAAACTCAGTCTACCAGAAAAAGCTTGTGGTAGTGTGGCTCGTCTGGGACCTGACAGAATGCATTGAGGCAGACTACAGAAGGTTGTCATCTGCTGCCCAGACTCTGCTACAGCCTGCAGCATTGGTCCACACACAGCACACAGAGGCTGCCAGTGCTGTTATCTGGTGATGTGTCTATTCTAGACTCAGTACATAGACACTGTCAGTCCTGTCTGTTGGTAATGCATTTAGTTTACATGAAAGCCTCACATTGAGGTACGCTGCTATTCTAGATATGATTTTGGACAATCGATATTCAACCTGGAATTATACATTGGAATTCCAACCTCTATGTATTTGTATAGAAGATACACTAAATTACTAGCTAATTGTGGGTGATTTTTTTGTTTCCATTATGTTTCCATGTACCATGTGCCTGCAAGTCTATATGAGGAATTTCGAGTCTGTAATTTCTCTTTTTTTAATCTGTAAATATGACCATAATAGAATGCAAAATATAATAGTGAGAGCAGACACAAATCAGGATCAGCAAGGGGTGCATTATGAACAATCAAAGAGCTCTCAATTCAGTATTTCATATAGATTTCATGGCAAATGGCTTTCCTATGATAAAGGCCCTGTCAATTGATCAGGAAACTATTAAAAGAAGTCTTTATATTGGGTTCATTTCATAACTTGATAATGGGTCGATTGAGGTGGTAATGTGTCTTTAAGAGGAGTTTTAAATTCTAATTGTTATTTTCTTTACTCTTATTGGGACATAACATGTTGAAAGAGGATATAGTTTATGATATATCGGCAAAAAAGGACCTTACTGCACAATACACTGATCGACCTGGAACAAAAGATGTACATGTATGTTTAAAAGATGTGTCATATGAACGTAATATTATCATCAATTACATATTCACATGATAAGCGTCCGGAGAGAGTAATAGAATCATTTAACAAATATACCATAAAACCCTCATATATGTATAATTTATGCAGCAGGCCAGCTAAATGGAAATAAAGTTAGTATTTCTAGCCTAAGGACATATACTGGCAAAATCTCAAGTAGACTAGGAAACCAATACTACACAGATATGGGAGACATTATCGAATAGGCAAGCCTGGGATTAATTTATATGAGCTTGTGAACAAATAACATAGCATTGTAAAGCACATGAAGACTTGTATATTGACAAGTCAATAGCTATTAAAAAAAAGCATTGACATAACTTCGTGAAGGCACACAGCCACCCCTCAGTGCTGTACTATATTGATGCTGCCTGTTGGCTTAGGGAGTGTCAGGTAAATAAACACAGAGATTACAAAAGCTCCCTACGTGTCACTGATACCGCTCTGATGTGAGACCAACAACTGTGACATCGACCCTTGGTACAACACACAACACACCTGTACACATTGATGTCCTCACAATGTCCAAGCCCACTACCAAAGACTTTGATTCCAATGAGATATAAGTATGTACAGAGATATTGCTATTCTCTTTATTCTATAATGCTGATGTTGTTATACATTTGATATCATCAGTGTATGTATACTCATGTAGTGAAGACTATATAAATGCATTACAGTGAGCAAAAAGTCGAATCATATATAATATTATATGCATTGAGTAAGCATGTCAGTTACTCAACTATACACTGGCACATGTGTCCGCATTTGAGATTGAGATGTCCAATCATAAAAAAAAGTCAAAAAAAGTCTAATAAGACAAATTTAGTAGAAAATATTTGATAGCTTATGATTCATCTGTAAACTTGCTCACCCCTTTAATGCTGGGATTTTGCTTCAAAGCAAGATTGACCATCATTATGGACCACTGATCATGCCTTGGGGGTCATTATGCTATTCCTATTAGGCCAGCAAGATCCATGAATGCAGCACTGCCAATCACTAGGATCATAATAGGAAACCATTGAACTTGCAACTAGTTAGATAGTCATTCAACAGGTTCTTTTAGTTTTTCCATATTCTGTCATTTGCAGCAATACATAATAATTTATGAGGAGACAACATGAAAAGAAATCCAGCATTTAGTGGAAATGATACATGATACAACTAGGTGTCACACATGAATCATACTGTAAGCAATAGGCACAACTTCTATTAAACAGTTCAGAGAGTGACATGATGGCACCTCTAGACAGCTTTGAAGCTGCCCGTACCTACTGATGGGATATTATGATAAATGCATAACCGTTTTTTAATTGTTTCCATGAATGCACGCATTATGGTGCTATAAATGCAAGAGACTGTCGCCACCTAGTGAGGGAGGGTGGTACTCGCTCGCGCCAAACTTGAGCGAGGACAAAGGATTGCCAGAAGCCTCCATGTAACAGACATAGACGGACGTGTATTGTGATATTGCAGTTACCGGTACTGCCAACCATGGATAAGAAGTTACAAAAGTGCAGCGAATGCAGGGAATCACACGTACCAAAGGGTGGTAAACCATGTCCATACGTGATTGAGGCTAAGAAAAAGGCCATTTTGTGCAAGGCCAAAGACGCGGACGGTGAAGGCTGGAGACTTTATGTGGACTCACAACAGATGTCTGATGACTCAGAGGAGTACTTGGGCAAGAGTCAGTCAGGAGAGTCTCAGGAACGGGTGCAGTTGGATGAGAGCACAATAGGAGCCATGTTGGCGGAAATGCAGGCGTCCCGCAGACTCATGGAGGGTCAAATGCTAGTATTGACGGGCTTAATGCAGGGGCTGGGAGTGGGCGACGCCGCGGCAGCCCAGATCATGACGAAATCCCAGGAAAAAGCCCAGGCAAAGTTACTGGCATCAGCCAAGTCAGCCAAGCAGGTTCCGGATACGTCGGGCATGTCAGCCTATCTGCAATCTCAGTGGAATCCAGGCGAGGAAGACGTCGGGCAAGATGGCGCCGGCGGGGAGTCAGGTGACGCCGGTGACTCCGAGGAGGTGGGCAGCAGTGGATTGGGCAGCAGTGGATACGCAGCCCTGCTTCAGTCGTTGTTGGGCAGGAAGAAGGAGAGTCCAAACCCGCTGAAGGGCCAGAGGTTCATTCCAGCAGACTTGATCAGAGGAGGACCA
Source organism: Harmothoe impar (assembly GCA_947462335.1). Taxonomy (NCBI): domain Eukaryota; kingdom Metazoa; phylum Annelida; class Polychaeta; order Phyllodocida; family Polynoidae; genus Harmothoe; species Harmothoe impar. Next base: position 42,539,775 of record OX381713.1, on the reverse strand, counting down.
TCGAGATCAATCGTTCAGGGAGTCACGGGAGTCCAGGGAGTCAAAGGGCAGCAGCTGGTCTTCCTCTCTGAAAGATCTGCAAAACGTGAGTTGGTCACTTTTGATCTTTTACCACATATGCACAGTGACAGGTCAAAGAGTCCTAGTATCCATGACATTATTTCAGCTAGCATGAGTCTTGTGGAGAGCTTTATGATTCATGGGGTGGATGATGCACATTGCTTTGCCCAACATGTAAAATATCTCACTGATAAGGTCAGGATTTATGAAGAAAAATCTCTCATGGATTACGATTTAGCTATGAGGGAAAGGGGGGAGGAATTTGGCATCCACACCTTTTGTTACGGGGATGAAAGGTTGTTTACCAGGTGGATTGGGCCAGAGGGGGTTCTTCCTAGAGAGGCCAGAGATTTTCACCGCCAATCAGGCAGAGGCAGAAGTAGGGGCGGTAGAGGCAGGTTTAGAAGCAGAGGCTTTGGTCCAGGCAGGCAGGGTTATGGCTATGGTGAAGGCTATGGTGAGGGAAGCTACGGTAGCGGTAGCGGTAGAAGGAATGATTACTGCTTCGATTTCAACAAAGAATCGGGGTGTAGATTTCCTCATGACTGCAGATTTCCTCATGTCTGCCAGGAGTGCAGGGGGGGTCACCCCATCATGGCGTGTCCTCAAAAGAAAAAAGAATAGGATAGGGCAGCTCCTTCCAGATCTAAGGTAGGGGTGTTAGAATGTAGCCAGGCAGGCATAGAGGTATTAGTTCCCAGACAGGCAGTCAAGGGTATTGAATCGGTGGAATTGGAGGAATTGAATAACATACGAGTTGGTACCGCGTGCCTCAGCGAGGAAGGGGGCGTGGCAGGTCAGTCTGGTTGCATCGAGGGTGGCCCCTTTCGGGGGTTGGGACGCCCGAAATTCACTGTTCCTGAAGGTTGTGGGGCAGAGCATCCCCTTTTTTCAATTTTTTCTGGTGGTGTCTCGACCGAGGAACTTGACCTGAGTTCTGTCGGTCGGGATCTGGCTTGTAACGTAGGTAATTCCATAAATTCGGTTGGTAAAGACGTGTGTTTGGGCGGTCACGCCCCTTTTGTGGGCGCCGCCATCTTGGATCTCGGAGGGCGCGAGAGGTTGGACGAGAGGTCGGCGGAGACCGATGACGTCATCATTCAAAATGGCTACCAGCAAGGCGAAGATCTCGAGAGTTGTGATTCGGGTGTGGAATTATCGTTTAATTCTTGCAGTATACATGGCAGTGACAATTGTATTTATTGTGAGGAGGTGGAGATGGACTCAGACTATGATTATACGGAAGATTACGTTCAGTTGTGGTCCAGCAGTGACAATTCAAGCGATGTTCCCGTTTATCGCCCACCTGTGACAGCGCGTCTACCTAAGGTAAAGACGTCTGTTAAATACAATGATAGTTATTTTTCTCGTCCTTGTGGGTTGAAATGTTGTGGTAGCCATAGGCTGGCAGGTTCGCAGGTTCAGCTCAATCCTTGTGTTTTTTTCGATGAATGTTTCAACCACGAGGAGGTTGATCAGGAGGCAGAATTTATATTCACAGGGGTTAGTGAAGGATTTAGGATTGTTGACCCTGAATTTGACAAAACGTACTGCAGGTCGAATTATGACTCAATTACCAAGGGTAAGGCCAAGGTAAAAATGGACAATCTGGTCAGACAGGAGTTATTGTGTGGTAAGGTATGCAGAGTGAAGGATAAGCCTACGTGTGTACATTCCATGGGGGCTATTTATAAGCCTGATGGGTCAATCAGGCCGATAACTGACTGTAGTAGGGGGTTACCAGGTCCTGAAAATGAGAGCATAAATGACCACATGAGCTCCACTTGTGAAAAATTCCAGTATGTGAAGGTGGACGATATTGTGGAAGATATTACCCCTGGTTGCTATTTTTCTGTAGTGGATGTTAGTGCAGCGTACAGATCGGTCCCAATTTTCCCTGGGGATAGACAGAAACAGGGGTTTTCCTGGAATCTGGAAGGCAGGGACGAATATTTTGTTGATTGTTCGTTATCATTTGGGCTTAAATGTGCCCCCTTCATTTTCTCAAAATTGACGGAATTTGTTATCAGGTGCCTCAAGCGTAGGAAGATACATAGGGTATTTGGTTACCTAGATTTTTAATAAGGATCTTTCCTAATGAGCACTGAGTTGAAAATAACAATGTGTCAATAGCTCAAGTTGCTCACATGATGCAGCTTTCATTGAAAGGTTTCCCTTGAGGGCCCTTCTGTTGATGTAAGAGTAGTGTAAGAAGCAGGAATTGTGTTTGAATAAGATATCTCATCACATTTATAATACCCTCCCTACACCTTATTTCCCTGATGCCGGTTTATTCTGTCTACACAATGCTCAGTTGAGGGAAATGAACCAGCATTCATTGCTCATTCAGTTAATGTTGTTTTTTTCACACCAGCAGGAGGCTATTGTCCCAGCACTCCTAATGCGACGAAGTGGAATGATACCTGCAAACAAGACAGATTTTTTGGTTCTCTGGGAATCTGAGATGAAGATGTTAGGAGCACATGAAATAACCATGCTCTTGGCGAGGTATGATTTATATACTGATTGAAAAGAACAGTTATACTGCAATGATTTATGCTAAACTATCAGCTGATGGTAGTTAAAGATAGAGTGCTGTACCAAAGGTAACATTTATGACATTTGGGTGGCCTGCCTTAATTGGTCCATACTATGCTGTTTGATTTCAGAAACAAATGGTATTGAAGAATGTTTTAATGCCTTATACAAATATACGCAGAAAACTAATCTAGCCACCTCAGATCTCAGCACAATTTTTCAACGAATGGTGATAGCTGCAAGTTAATTGATCGCAGCTTGCACAAGCAAACAAGTAGTAGGCCACTACCAGTGTCTACTAGAGCCCCAGTACTACAGCTACCCCTGAAAATCACTATAACCCTTTGTTTTATGGAGGTTGGGCCAACCATTGTGCACCCTTATTCTCCCATAAGATTACCATCTGTTCCCTGCTGAGAAAGTAATAGCAACTATTAGACCAGGAAGCTGATTAAGAGTGACATCATTATGGGTGTATCACACGGAAGAAGTTTGTACCATAAAACAAGCAATATGTGCAATGAGGAAAAGAGTACCTATAGAAATGGGAACTAATGCCTTGTGAATTTTGTGATGTGACAACAATAGAAAAAAATTCAAAGCAAAAAAATCAGATGGGGAGGATGGGGTGTAAAGTCACAGGGGTGCATCGTCACAAGCGTGTTTTTGGGCACTTCCCAGTTAGGGATGTCCAAGACGACTAAAACCCCATTGCATATTGACAAAAAACTTTGCTACGAGTCATGGTCAGGTTTCTGTGAAAAACTCATCACACACAATTAGCCCAAAAGCATTTTCGCAAAACAGAACACAATTTCCCCTTGTTTTGGAAATGGCTGTACTCAAGCCCACAGCAGCTTCATTATGAAGCTGCAAACATCAGACTCCTGATGAATATGTCTACTATTAGCCTGTATCCTTACATCTTTTCATAATTTGCAAGATCATGACCTTATTACTTTTATGTGGGGAAGGGGCTAGTTGTCACAAAAAATGGGGCTAGCACCCGAAGCTTTTTTTTTTAGAATTAGGTTATACTAAATAATGGTTATTGATATTACTTCATTAAAGTATTCAACATAATCGTGAAGTTCAGTATGATTTTTTTAATATACTTTAAAAGCTCCTGTCATATTTTAAGGGATGTACATTGAAAAGTCCAAATTTTGTGACAACACACTCCGTCCTCCTACTGCTTATCAGGAACTCCACAATCCCAAATCTAATGTAAACATATCGTGCATCAGAATAAGTAATTGTGTATTATGAGCTATTTCACTGGATGAATAAAGTTATAGTTTTCATACAATTCTGATTATCAGTAGAAATTCATGATTTCTTCAGTAAATAGAAAAACAGTTGCTCAGTTCTCAAGTTCCTCGGTTATCAATTAGGAACTCAACAACATCAGTCACAGATGCAACTTATTTCAAGCGTTGCTGAATTGTCCTGTGATATCATAGACAGTCTTCCTCAAATGGGGATGGAGGTGATGAATGGAATCTTTTTCTAACCAATAATGTAAAGTAACTAATTAGCTGAAAGGAGATGAGTGCATGGCATGTAGAAGAGCCATCACTACATTGACAATTTTGAAACAATGAAATCTATTTAGAAAATACCCTGAGGAAATCAAATCTCCTACAGCTTTGAATTTCATTTTTAAGAAAGCGTTCTATGCACCTTGGAATTCAAGTTGCTGATGGCAATGGAACTGTCCATTCTAATGAGGAGAGCTAAATTAAAATACTCACTGATGTCAAGGAATGATGCATTTATTGCCTTTAATGGGGAGACAGAAATGATTGATTCTCCCAATTATAGCTAATTGAAAAGCCTCTGGCACATTAACAACATCAAAGTCACGGTCCATGATCAGATTATGCAATTTCTATTGAACCTCTTACATTGGTAGCTCATAATTGAGGCAAGTGAGGTATTTCACTACCCTGGTCAAGAAGTATTGTGCAAAGCTACTCTAATTATTCTATATTTATCATGTGTGTTGTGTCAATTAATCATTGAAGGCAGAGTATATGTATGTCAAGTGGCCCATTTGCATAAAGAGAGAGTATCTTACCATGTTGATGTAGAAATATCTTTACCCTATGCCTCTTCAATTTATGCAAGTTTAAACAGAATTCCGTGAAGGTGTTTTTGTCATCACGATAATTATAGCCTTTGTATGTCTCCAACCATGTTCTAGGCACCAGAACAAATGATATAAGCTAGTTGTCATCATAAGTGTGCGCAGGTAGAATGGAACTATGCAATTGGTAGAGGGCATTTCTTCACACAACCAAAGCCAATCTTTCATGCTGTTAGATGCTCAAACACACAGGCTAGTGCCACCTTCTGACTTCCGAGTATGTGTGAGCATAGAAAAACGACTACACAATCTCATGTAAGCCACCAAAACATTGTCATTCAGTCAGTTAGCCTAACCACCCTCATCCTAAACATTCACTATCTAAGTAGCACATAGCTGGCCAGCACCAATGATACCACCCACACACAGAGAAGTAAAGGAGTCAACTGTGTCTCCCACGTGGCTCTGATAAAATGGAGTGTCAAACAGCTATTGACTCTGCTTATAAGATGGGTCAACACTGGGTTGACACTGATAGTAGAGAGTCAACTCAAGTTGACACAGATAGTAGAGAGTCAACTTAAGTTGACCCTTCATATAAGCAGAGTCATTAGATGTTTGACTCTCTATTTTACCAGAGCCACGTGGGAGACACAGTTGACACTTTTACTTTTCTGTGTGCACTCACAGGAAACACAGTCCTATCCACCTACACCACTGTACATAGTATTCATATCAACTGTCACACTCTCACCGACTACCACCATGGCCCTTCTGGCAGCAGTAGGCAGCATGCAGCTATGATGAGGGATGCTGCTGGTCCCAGCGGGGTGCTAAAAGGCCAGATCAGTGTGTGGCTAAAAAACCTGAGTGGGAATCCTCTCATTGCATTAGGAGGCTGCGAAAAGGAGAGCTCTGACAAATATGCCCACTAAAGGCATGGTCATGCAAGAGGGCTTAAAAGTAACAAGGGATTTTAACTGTAAGTGTTTGTTGTCATGTGTTTTTGTTGGGAAACAAATGTTTGCTTGCAGCCAACATGCCAAAACACAATTGACCTTCAATATGATCTACCAAATATGTGGATATGGATTGGCATTGTCCTTCGTAACGATTTCAGTGAACATCTCCTTATATGGGGGAACAGATTTAGACATACATATGAATAATGCTTACACTTCTTAGTGGTTTCAATTCCAAATGCATACTTTATAAAAACCCATGGCAATTGTGATGGCTTATTGATACTTTCTGCAATACCCAAGTGATCTGTACAGTGCATGCAAATGCAATGCAGGATTTCATGAAATGTCTATGTACCAAAATTGTGCTACAAATAACATAAATACTGTTTTTACTGAAATCTTTGAAAATAATTATTATAGTGCATGTATGTTATCTGTGAGTACATTTTCCATAACAAAGGGATTATTACATTCACCAGTTCAAGACATGGAGGCATTTATTGATGAACTGTAGTAATGACATCACAATAAGCTATGGGAATGATGCACACATGAAAACAGGTTCAGGCTAGCCGTACACTGACTAGAGTCTATAGTTACTCTCACAGACCAATACTTTGGTACACCAAGTTATTACATCAAAGGCTGTACACTCTAAGAGGAGTGTGTTGTGGGAACATGCTTAAAGAGTAACACACATGAATTTGCAACACACTTTGAGATTTTACACACTTATGAATTGTAACACACTTTTTGTCAACTCACTTACCTGCTTACACACTTGTGGTCAGAGAGGTGGGTATGACATACAAAAGGGGGCAGCAGCAGTAAAGGTCCATCATGCACCTATGCTACATTCTTACAGCCATATAGTAGCTGTCATAGTTGCTCAGTGGGCAAGTCTTTGGACTGAGAACTTAAAGATCCCCGGCTCGATTCCCAATGGGACTGACTGCCAAATGGACCATAATATTTTAGCCCCCCCCCCCCAAGAAGGGTCAAATTTCTTTTCCCCCTTAGGTGGGGTTGAACTGTTTTACAACCTCCTCCCCAACCAATCCCCTCTACTACAATGAAAGATGTAACACCTATTTAATAGGTGTTAATTTGCAATGAGATACATACAAAAACTGTATTATTTAAATCTCATTGAATGAGCAAACTCACTCAATCCATATTGGAAATAGATGGGAAGTTTTTTTCTCTTCAACTATGCACACATGTTCTTTGCGTAAACCAAATAACCATTGCATGTATGACCTTGTTAGAGGTTCTGCAAGGCTGTAAAAGCAGGGCTTATTAATAGCTGATTAACTATTGTCTTTATAATAGATATCTAGCCCTGCAAATTATGTTATTATTAGTCAGTGCATTGGCATCCCTCAATAAGAGCGTTTTTTGTATTGTCTAAGAACCACTTCATGTCATAACATATTAATATCCAAGGGTAAGTTATATAGCTTACTGGTGATTGAAGTTGTGTGATCTTTGAGAATACTTTGTGTCTCCTCACTGTTGTGTGTTCTGGTACCTATTTGAGGGGGAAATACACCATGATTGTACAAAGAGATTTGGTGGCCTAGTGGGCAAGTCGCTGGACAAGTGTGTGAGAGGTCCTGGGTTCGATCCCAAGAGAAGACTTGGCACCAAATCCTCCGAATTGAAACAAGCTGTCCTGACAGGAGTCGCGTCTGTAAGTGTCGATAGACAGACTGCAGAGATCCTTCAGTGTCCTGGTCTCCCATGAGACTTGCACCGATCCGCTTCAACCCGTAGAAGCATAATACACTTGCGACTGGTAAAGAGATAGCAGATATCAGTGTTGACGAAGGTGGTCCTAGCCGGGAGGGGAAAAGGCTTCAATGGACCACTGGAGACTGAGAAAAGGTTGTGAGAGCAGCCATCCCACGCTATCTGACGGTAGTACGGTCATGGCACATTGCGCCACAGTCACCAGTTGGTTATCAGGTGTGTCAGTTTTGCCAGGGTCAGGAGCTAGGATGTGTTCACAGTGGTTGACTATGATTTGTTCACTGTCCATACAAACTCAGTTTTGATATAATACTTCTATTCCCACTTTTCTGTATATTGTGAGCGGTTCAATAAACACTTTTCCTAGATATAAGAAGCCTTTAAAAGTGATACACACAGTATATGCACAGTATGAACATGAATAGCCCTGCCAAGAAATTAAATAAATCTATACTAATTTAACTCTTAACCAATATAGAAAGTAATCATACTTAATATTGAAAAGACAATAATTGTCAAGGGATTCGAACCTACATGGATAGGACTCATGTGCCAGCACCTAGACAACTCAGCCACGGCACCTGACATACTCGGTGAGGTGTACAACAGCTATTTTAACCCCCACTTCCTCAATACCATGGCTTTGTACACCAACACACTTTTCAGATTCAACACACTTTTGCCAAAAGTGATGTGTTACAAAATGAAGTGTGTTAAAAGTGGCTTCAGAAAAGTGTGTTGAAAGTGTCTAAACGTAACACACTGTTTTTAGAGTGTACATCAAGGCACTGGAACAATATTTTAAGCTCTACATCCCTTACATTTATCATCAAAGACATAATAAATATCATACCAATAGCACTATAGGAAAGAGCATTAATTGTTTTTCTAAATCATGGCATTCTAGATAACTAGAGTGGTGCGTTTTATTATAATTCAATACAATAAAGGGTTAAAGGGATGTGCACGGTGGGTTTCACCATACACACACACACAAATCAATAGCTATAAATATACATATACATGTAAATGTATGCAGAGTCTCATTATGCACACGCACAGTGTGCAATATTATGTGATTAACTGCAACAATGCGTATCAATATTCACGTTTCTGAATAAAACCATAGCGTTCATACATAATATACTGCATATTTATAAAGTGATGTAACATTCCAACATGGTGGTACTCTACACGAGGCAGGATAACCCTATTGTGTAACATTAGATGTGTCTTTGCATACATGCATTCAGGCCCCATGTGCTGAGAGAATAACAACGAACTGCACAATTTACTAATGGTCAGAGTCAAAATTGACGAGAACCTCATCTGCATAGGCCGTCATGGCAGGAACAAGGTAATTTGTATCACTATTGCCACTGCGCTTGAGATCAATTTTAGGGTGCGAGCTGTGATGTTATGTAGCAACTAATGGTGCAATCTGTTGTCATTTTTTGCCACTGAAGGTGCAATCTCTCATGTTATATTGCCACTGAGGGTTGGATCTGTTGTGTTATGTGGCCATTGGGATTGAAATCTGTGGTGTTATATGGCCGCTGGGGGTGCCAGCTATGATGATATAATATATATGCCCTCAGGAAACTCCTGCTGTTATCTATATATTTATACCACCGCGGGCATGGAGAACAAAGCATTTCACACCTCTGGTATAAAGACATCATAGTGCCTCTACATGGGTTAAAATCGACACGTGCGACACGCCGAAACGGCCCCTTTAAAGATCGACACGTGCGACACCCCAGTGAGCACAGAACATTGAATCAACATTGATAACCAGTTGTCAATGTTGATTCAACGTTGATTCAACATTGGTTCAACATTGAACTGAATATTGTGTCCACTGGGACGGCCCCTTTAAAGATCGACGGACACTATATTGCTAAAAATCGACATGGCGACATGGCCCTTTTGCTAAAAATCGACACGGCGCCATGGTAAGATATGCGGGTACCCATGCTGAGGCACATTATAAGCCTTCTACCAAGCTGTAGGGGTATTTATAAGGCTCCTTTCACTGTATTTCGTGTACAGCTTGGTAAACGTTCTATAATTATATATTATCATGACAGTCCCAAATAAAACATAATTTGAGAGTCTATGAATTAGGTACAAGTATGGGGGTGAATTTATCATTGTTCGAATTCAAGTCAAACATGTTTTTATGGGACATTGGACAGGGTCAATAACTGTGCAGGGTGTTATGTACTGTAATGCACCTAGAACATAATGATCTTGAGTAACATGCATATAATTCAATAATCCACCTCCAACTGTGCTGTCCCTGTATCTTTACCATCCACCATTATGCACTTCTGTAAGGTACTACAGTGCAGGCAGGGTATTAGTATACACTGATAGTCTAAATGCTCCGGGCCGTAGTCTGTGGTGGCTATTCTAGGCTAGTCACAGGGATATTGGTCAGAATGACGAACTGATCAAAAATGACTCAGGTGAAACCCACCCTAAAAAACCTATACTCATAGGAATGTAATAACTAAGGTGGGTTGGTCACTAGTGATTATATCTGATAGTATTAACTAACCATGGCTGGTTGTATAGGGAGCCAAAAAATCAGAGTTCTGGTGTCTAAAGACTATCTGGGTGCTGGGTGGTTGAACAAGCATACCTCTTCACCATCGCCCATCCCCGCCTGTGATACCTGCATAGGCAGGGCACTGCAATGTACTGGTGGGTGGGGAGGCAGGCAGGAAGCGGGAGGTGGGTGTGCTTGTTTTCCCTCATTATTGTCATTGTGGTGGTTGTTCTCTGGTCCTGTACCTCATGCAGTGCACTATTTGTCAGGGCTAGATCTGTGCCACCATTGTCTCCTGTGATGAGTGTCTGCACAAGCAAGCAATCTACAGACTCAGCACCAGATGATTTGTCTTGCCCTTCTTCTCAGGGGTTGTTTTCCTCCAGCCTAACCTTACACCATTAGATGCGCTATTAAGGAGCATCTCCACTGCTTCTGACATTGACACTCTCAGAGATCAGAGGTTTCCCCTACTAAATTATGGAAGAGAGAGGACACTGAAGGTAATGAAGCTATTGGCTATAGTATTCACACAGGAGAACAAGGCGAACTACCAGATGGTAACTGTGATGTAGATAAGGAAATGGTAATTCTTAAACAACAAGGCGTGGGGGGGGAGGCTCAGGTTGAATCTATTTCTGCTTTCCCCCACAAGAGGGGTCCACATTTCTTTCAGGTACTCCCCAAAGACTCTCCAAGACTTTTCTGCCGAAAAGGGATGACATTTTACTGGGAATTAAATTTGTTTGGCCTTCCCCACCAAATCCACTGACCCCCCCCCCCCCCACCTCATTGGAGCTGCTGCCCTACAATACTGCTATAAATCACACCATTTAATTGATTAACACTGAAGAAGTACATGGTACATTGTACACACATTGCGGAATCAGACGCTTATGAATCCTAGATGAACCTATTGTACCATCATTTCCCTGACCCCACATAATACATCAGGATAGTGTGTCAGTGCTGATACGATATACAGTAGAGACTGGTCTGTACCCTTTTAATGTAAGGTAGGTGAGAACCACGCAAACCGGGGGATATCAAATTGTCTGTATTACTGCCTTCATGATTATTTATACCGTGAGGTCGTGTACTGCTCTAACACGTTGCTGCAGGTATCCGATACAGGATGGCCTGGTGTTAAATGCCCAAGGAAACTTGAGGGAGTGACTTAAACATTATACAGTGTGGCTATGGGCATCTTTCATTTGATCCTTCATTTGATACAAGTTTACCAAGAGTATATGGACAATGTTGATGTACTGTAGGGCGATTTTATCATACAATAAGGGGCCAAATTGGTCGGATGCGGGTATAGGGCCGGGGTCTAGTCATTAAATCACTTCTTGAATAGAAAATTAGCTTGGAGGAATAAGTGGCCACATCTAAACTATTTTAGATCCGAGACAAAATGCACGGTTTATATCTCTCAGGAGAGCTGGTATGTGGGTGCTATTGGTGTGGGCTTGTACCTACAGGTGGGACCCTTATGAAAAGTGTAGAGACAGGTGCCGGGTTACTTAGTTACACCTGTGCACACAGCTGTATAACTATTCAAAATGTGCACATTCCCTAATAAGGGGAGCTACCAAAGAGATGTCACCTATTCTTTAGTGACAACGTTAGAGAGAACCCTGATTTGAGTGGGTGGGGGACAGGACAGGTGATGTAGAAAGTACAGGTGAGGCACTGACTGTGGTAATACAATAAGACATTCTCCCAGGGCCACCTTATTGTATAACCTCCACATCTGCACAACCAATGAAAAATGCTCCCACACCTGGTGATGCTTCCTGGTAGTTGTACCAAGTTGTTTCATGGAGTTCACCTGATTCATAGCATAGAGGTATTTTCCATTGTAGGCTCTGTCTCACCAAATCGATACAAGTTAATAGTTTATGACCGGGTGACCTCTTTGACCAAGTGAATTCTTTGACTAGGTGACCTCTTTGACCGGATGACCTCTTTGATGGGGGCTAACTCTACTTTCTGAGAAATGATTTCTTTCACTCTGGTGCTATGAGTTGACAAAATGTAGAGAACCCTGTAAACACGCTACCTAATTCCAACGTAGCTGAGAGGTTTTTGTAGGTATTTTCTCAACCAAAGGTCTGACCTACGTTTTTTCAGAAGGTTTATGAACTTCAAAACGTTAAGGTTTAGTTACGTTCTACAGAAGTTTCTGCTTGTATTACGTTTGATTACCTCATTCAAATGTAAATAAACGTAGTAAATCTACATAATTCAACATAGATATACGTATTGCTTTTTGTACATATTTCTATAAGGTTCCTACATAGTTTCCAAGTCTCACACTAGGTTGCAGCACTATAACGTATGAAGAGAATCATACACTCTTTAGCGATCTACCACATTTTAAACAGTAAATTCTTATGAATTACAAATTCAATATCATACAAATTAGCTGCACACCATTGCATATTAATATTATAAAGGACAGTTGATAAGATATTTGCGTATAGTATGTGTATTATGGCGGTTAACTAATGGGACACCACATTGGTGGTAATAAATCAAATACAAAGCCAAATTAAGCCAAGCATGTATACTTGCTGTGGGTGATACTGTGGCTGTTCAAACAGGACATTAAGCAGCTTAAATGAATGGGATATCAAAGGATATATTAATTTATTTTTATAGCACAATACAACCGTAATACTGATGGATCTAATCCTAGTGTAGATCTTCTTTCATATAGGAAATTGAAAATACATTTATTTACATCCAGGTACCTGTTTATCCTACGTTTATTTACGTTTAAATTACGTAGAATAACGTAATTCAGATACCTACGTTGGTTGGACGTAACTAAACCTTAACGTTTTAACGTTGACAAACCTTGTGAAATTACGTAGTTCTGTCCTTAAACCAACGTAATTTTACGTCTGGTCCACGAAGTTGTGTTTACAGGGAAGGGAATTGTCCTTCCCAATGTCAGTCAGATGAGCTACCACTACATGTTCCAGAGAATATGGTAAAACATATCCCTATACGGTGTCACTCTAGCGGTTGGAATTTAGGCACAGCGGAGGCTTGATAGGATGACCTTTTATAACTTGATGGAAATGCACTTCAGTCAGAATGAGACGTGACAGTTATTTTTAAAGCACATTCATTCCTTTCTATGCATAATCATAGATTGCACAGGAAAGCCTGCATTTCTGCTGATGAGTGCATCTTAGCATTAAAACGTAATATGATACACGCGTACCTGTGTTTCAAATTACATAAAATATCATTGCCTGCCTTCTCATATTCCCGTGGTGGTCTTCCTCCTTTACGGTTAGTCTTGCAATATCACATATTACGATCCTCATTTGATTCAATGATTACTGTAGCTCTAAGCCTTAGTTAACACATAGACAAGCAAAGTGCTATTTGTACAGTGAATAAGTACACACGTGCACTCAGAGAAATATGCAAACAAATATCTCCCATCAGACATATATTTGTATTCAGGTGCGGAGTCATAAAAATAGAGGGTAGAGGTATCCTAATGTATCTCTTCTAACAGTACTGAATTCCGGTCCAACATGACCATCAACCCTGTTATACATGCCACACAACTCCTCTCCCTTCTCTCCATCAATCTATATGCAGCACACACACACCCGACCCAAATAAAGGTATGTTGCAGGCCAGCTACTCAGTCGAACCGGGATGACTACGAGCTATCATCTTCTTGAGAGTTGGTGCTGAGGAAGTCCATTCCGGTCCACTATCAAGGCCTGAGTAAAATATGGGTATTCAATCTAACCTACCTAACCTATATTCGCAGGAGGGTATTTCTGAACAACTGACAGGCAGTTGGTTATTGTGCAGATGGTGACGTGACAAAATCTGTCTCAAGACCACTAGTATACAAAGTGTTGCATAAGAATTCCTGTTGAAATCTATAGAAGAAAAAAAAGAAGTAAATACCACATTTTGCCAAATTCAAAAACTCTCACCAATTGCAAATGATGCAATATTGATGAAAATCTCATTATGAAGACTGACGAATCTGTTCTGAAAGACCCCCCTGACCATGTAGCCTGGAGCACATCTTATAGTCAGCCTCTACTCTTCCCCCTGCCCCATCCTGCTGTACTGTGCAGCATCTATCAGTGTGGGCGTGCCAGCATTACAGGCTCAGAGGTCAGATTGTGAGGGTTCAGCAGTCTCCCCCCACCAGGGTACAAGGGCATGAATAGTGCATGCCTCCAAATGGATCCGGGCTGCATACTCTTTGTATGCTCAAGTAGTAGGTCTATATAGGGCTGAGGAGGCACAGTAAGTAAAATTGGGCATAATGCTTGATTCAAGGGGCTTAATTGTACAAGCGATGGTGGGATGGTAGTAATGGTTTCTATTTAATTTTTGAAAAACAAGGTTCACTGTGCTTAAGTATGGGAAGGGCCGTATTCAATGCCCCCCATTGAATACAATGTGGTCGTATTGACTAAGAAGGAGCTTTCTGCCCTTTATTAAATGGCTTCAAACCTAGCTGGAGTTATTTCTATGCACACTGGACAAGCTAAATGCCAACTACATTGATACCTCTCTGACGTATTTCACTTGTGGGGGAGGTGGCATATCCCACGAAGTCACAGGCTTCTTGGGGTTGACACTAGCCCTTACTTGTGAAATACGGCAGAGACGGTATCAATGTCATTGGCATTTGTCCTTACATTCCACAGTCTGGTACAGACTAATGCTGAGCAGGTAGGAGAGGCACTGCTTTGGCTTCAGCACATTCATCTCCCCCAAGGACCAGGAGATGTTCCGGTGTAATAAATCATAGTGATAAAATACTGTGCATTACAATTGGTGTCCTGATGCTTTTTGTATGGATTCATTGGTCTATGAATAGGGACAGTGATCTGAGGTTATTCCCTCTTATTCCCTCTTCAGGCAGAATGCTTGAGCCTAGTTAGCTTGCATATTTTACAATTAACTGTGTCTGATTCAATTTCCAGAGTCGGATACACTCTACCAGTCTACATCATTTTCTATTACATCTCATGTTGGTCTACCACATACATTAACAAGGTCATTTCTATGGACACTGGACAAGCTACAGACCTAAACCCAATTTGTGGCCATTCAGGTGATTCATGGATTACAACTGATACCTGCTAAGTACAATCATTGTGTCATGTTCATAGCATTACATCGGTCATCCACCGGTTTAGCAAAGTATCAATCTTATAGTATTATCACAATGCATGAATGCAAGTCTGGCGAGATTCTCACTCGACTGGCGATTCATAAATGCATCATGACAAATGGACATAGTGCATTAGAAACCTATGCTGCTCTTCAAGGTTGAAAATAAGTAGCATTGAAGGCTGATAAGTGTCCTCTTAACCAGTACATAGTGTATACTATGAACTCAGTCCCTGTCACAATAATGTGCAGCCAGGTGGAATACGCTGTGGTCACTATGGGCTAATGGCTGCCATGATGTAACTGGGCTAACACAACATGTGATAGATCCCCCTGTGGGAGTGTCCATCAATAAACAATATGGGGTCAGATAATTCAGGGTAGAGGCAGGATTTCAGGTGCTTCAGTGAGGAAGAGTTTTTCATCAGATGCATCTGTACATTAGGACCACAATGTCTTGCTGGTCCTCCCAACATACGTTGCGTTGAGCAAAGACTAGTACTCTTGGGTTTAATTCTTGGGAGGTCCAGCTTAATGGATCATCAAGAAAGCAATAAGCAAGTGTGCTAGAAGTGTCCAAAAATTTGAAATCTTGAATTTGGACTTGTATCTTGACCCTTTGTCGATGTTAGTACTAAGACAACAGTCTTTGCAAAAACATGCTGGACAGTAGCAATGTCCTTCTAAAATGCCACTGGTTCTTCAAATTCACAAGTGTAGCAGGATCGAATGTCCAGTCACATGTTGGGCTTTTCTGAACTAGACGAAATCAGTTGGGCTTCTGAAGCTAAAATATGTGTGTCAATATACTGTGTAGAACTATATATCTATCCTGATTTGGACATAAATGTATTTTTAATAATCAAAATTCTTTTTTACTTAAAATGCAGAAATCATCAGATATGTGGCTATCCGGTCCTCCAAAAATGTAGCCGGTCCTGCAACATTGAAAATTTGCAGGACCGAATGTCCTGCTGGATGGAAAAGTTTCGCAAAGACTGAGGCAACCACACTGATATTCCTAGGCTCCATATACGACCAATCTCTCAGTCACTAGTACCTAACCTCATTTTTTGGCTACCTATATGACCAACCTAGGTAAGTTATTATTGTTAGGTTGGTCAGTACTGCCCAACCCATCTTAGTCTTTTCATTTCCAGTGGGAGCCACTGAGTGGTCATCATAGCATCTTACAGGTGGCACCAACTATGAATACAACACACCAATGATCAACCTAGGTTAGCCATTACTGACTGACCCCTCAGTCATTTTTGAATATAATTTTGCCATTGTGACTAACACAGGCACATATAACGAACCTAGGATAGTCTGTACTGACTAACCCTTTCAACCTATGGATTTTCAGTGCACTGGGAATCATTCACATCACTCTAAGAGTCAGTGCTGCATTCAGGGTGCATGTCAACCTTTCAGGGCTAATACATTTCTGAGGGGTGAGTCCGGGCTTCGTGAGTAGGGGAGAGAGGGGCACCTTGACCACCTGGGCACGTTGAACCACATGCTCTCTTTGCTATTCCTTTGGGAATTTTCCAGCAGTTTGCCTACCATATTATCCCCTTATATAGACAGTTCAGAGCAGCAACATCATATTTATTTTGGAATACTGAGGAGAAGCTCAGACAACATGCAAAATTCAAGCCATTGAAAGTAAAGATTTGCAATTGTTAAACTTTTGTTCTTATATTATTACAAAACATTGCTGGCCTAAGATCTACTTGGAGGTCAAAGTATATATCTGAATGCTTGTGTAGAACCTGATATTAATCCTGAAGGTGTTATGTAATTTGAATTAAATCAACCTTATCTATGATGGTCGGCATGGGGTACATTGAACCACAAAAATTGGGGCACCTTGAACCATGATCAAAGTACCCAAATCTCTGTCTTGAAGGACTAGTTCCATTTTTTACCACATATGTGCCTGTGCAATGCATAGAGAGACAAAGTATCATTATTTTTCACCAGAGGGTAGACCTTTTAACCCTTTCGTGCGCAGAACTATTGTTGAAAGTCAGGTTTTTTACATCATTATCGGTAGATTGGGTAACCAATGAATATCTTGTTCTGATATATGCTTTATATTATATATTTTGAAAGCTATTGAAGTGCCCCTTCCAAAACTATCTAAAACAAAAGAATAATACTCTTTTTTGGGTTGCCATGACAACCAGAAACATTCTTTTCACTCATATCAAGCAATATTGCAATCTAAAGGCCAGATTTTGCTCTTTTAGATGGTAATATCCTACATTGTCTTAGAAAACGTTATTTTGGGATTCCAAATGAAGGCATATCTATTAGAAATAGAAGGATATAAACATTGTAATTGGATTCTCTAGAGAAAACCATAAAAAAATGTTTTCAACCATTTTCTATCAATATTTTCACAATTTTATCAATATTTCTGTAATTAATCTGCCATACTATTGCTAGAGCGCGCACTTTTAGTGCTTTTAAGGCAATTTTAAACTCATAATATTTTCTAGTCCAGCATCCAATCAACAGACACACACATACTACTATAGGATATCTGGTATCGATTGAAAGCCTATGTAATTGTGCTCAATTCAGTCCTAAAATGATCCCAATCTGAGCCATAGTTCACCCAGGGTGCTCTCCTGAACATATATAGGTGTAAAAGCGCACACTTTTGGAGTTCTGGGCACGTAAGGGTTAAGGTCCCCTTGTCAGCTTGTAGGCAATAGATAAGATGATATTGCTCAGTCCCATCTCTGGGTCAAACATAGGCTAACCCAACAAGTAGCCCTATGGGTTAAACCACCCATAGTTCATTAGAATTAAGCCACACAGAATAAAACACAATATTCATATACACTTTGGTTATACAAGTATGATAGAATACAAGTTTCGTTTGTTGTGATAATAAATTATTTCATACCATATTCATAGTGTGTTTATTCTCAGATGTATCATTTTTCAGAAGCAGAACAGCCTGTTATATCATAAAAGACTATAATTAAAGATTTATATAGCATGTGCAAATAGCAGTAATCCTCTGCAGATGGTTTATATCAATCTAAAGGAAAATGTGTAAGGCTCTAACCCAGTGACTAAACTAGAAGCTATAATTTAATGACTTGTATGCATTAACCCTTTAAGGGCCGCTGCTGCCTCTGGGCAGCATCTAAAATACCCTTGAAAAACCGCTGCTGCCCTAGGGCAGCAGAATTGCTACCCTAGGGCAGCAATACTTCTAAATGACAGCTCCTGCTATGGAACAAAGAATAAGAATTTTTGAATCAATCCAAAAATATTCAACATAAACAATACGTCCCCTTGTCTAAAAGGTTTAAGTTCTGTCTCCAATACAAATTATTTCACTCATTAGCCACTATCCCAGGGAGCACATACTTGCAAAGTTGCATATTCCCATGGCATAGGGCCGGTGGTTAAGTCCCAAATGACATTTTTCAGGGCCAGCAGGGAAAGGGTTAAATATGTATTTTTCATATTCAATCCTATGCAAAAGTAACAAGAGCAAGTATTTCCACCTTAACTGTCAACGATTAATCCATATTGCTGATTGTTTAAACCATTCAAGATATGTGGTTCAAGGTGCCTCAGTGGGTGGGTCAACCTGCCCAGGGCATGGGGCACATTGAACCACCCAAAGATTTTATTTTCAAAAAATCAAAAGAAATACAACAAATGACCATACTTGCTTTGCCATGGGTCGTCATATAGCGCAATGATATAAGGTAACTGCTAGATACAAAATCTAAGTTCAGATGATCTTGATAAAGTCAGGAAAAAAATTAATGTGCATAAGTGGCTCAACGTGCCCCTCTCTCCCCTAACTGACGAGGCCCACATGCATGCATTATGATGGTAAAGGCCATAATACATTAAAGTACTGTTTTGACCGTGAAGTATTATGCTGGCAGGATATTGATCTGATAATTATTGATCCATACTTATTACTAGACTCCCTGCCACAGGATTAATTACATTCGTCTTGATTTCAGACCAAGACCTTGCAAGATAATTAGTTTGTACATAATATTACCTCACACAGTTCTTACATCAGTTGTGGGTGTGCTTAGAGATGCTACACGTTCAGTTTACTTAACAGCCCATGTTCCACAAACTATACTGTTTGTTTGCAATCAATGTCAACTTGTTTATTATATACCTCATAAACAGAAGGTGCTTGATTAAACTGAATTATATATGCCGCATCACTCCAGGGTCAGTAGAGTCAATACGGGTCATAAATGAGTTATCTTCAGATTATTCTGATGCATGATTGCCCATCATTTATGAATACCCTGTTGGTTGCCACCTCCTACGACCGCGCAGGCCTACCCCTGTTCCCCAGAACTTTGCTTTAAGAGGCAAGTCTTCTCAAAACATTGACTCGGGATTGGTTCATTCATTTTACCTCGCCATTTTTAGCAGTTTTCGATCATGATTGCATCACTCACAGAAATGCAATGGGAAGATTTCCCACGGGTAGATTGGCTAACACAATGCATACGCTTGTGATATCAATGGTAAAAGAACCTGAGAATAGTTATTTATTTGCCTTCTGCACTGAAGGGAGAACTCAGTACAGATGCAGTCATGCTACATGACTTATGCCTACCCCTGTTAAGCCCCAGTGTTTTGAGGCCTTTAAGTGATAACTGAGGCAGTTTGCGGCTTATGCTATTAACACAATTGAATATACATATATGTCTGTGGTCTGATTAGGAGGGCAACTTCTGTATGTACCAGCGGGGGGGGGGGGGGGCACCCAGACTAAAAGGAATTTAGCAACATGTATATTTTATGCAATCGATCTATTGTGTGTTCATGCTAAGAATGAGGTAATCATTTCTTTTACACAGGAGACCTTTGCTTTATTATTTAAGAAGATATTGACTATTTCGGCGGTTCCGCTTATTAATTTACCCATGACCTTCATCAGGTTCAATTTATACTGCGTTAATTCATTTCAATACAGCTGTAAAGTGTGGTTATTGATATTGCTGTTTAAGTGTGATGTGGTGAATAATATAGATCTATTGAATCCTTTAAATCAAGATTTACAAGACCTGATTGAGAGACTAACATAAATAATGATCATAAATCACATATTCATACATGATTCATTTTAAAACCCATTGTGTAGTGTTGGGCAGGCATAAGATGTAGTTTGTAAATAGGCCACCCCTAAATTGATATGTAGCGATTTGATCCATAATGCAGTCAATTAGGGATAAGGTTAAAAAAATCTTTCGTTTCGTCAACATACATTTGATTTTTCACTATTTTTGTAGTCTTGATGGTCTAGACCATATAACTATCAATGTTAAGTTATATTATAGAGTTAAACACCGTGATTCCACATTAAAGCAGAGCTTAAAACTCCTGATGACACGGTAAATAGACCACCAAGTCAGTTCATCAGAAAAAGCTTGTGGTAGTGTGGCTCGTCTGGGACCTGACAGAATGCATAAAGGCAGACTACAGAAGGGTGAGTCCATCTATAATCGACCAATGGCTCCCGGATGACCATCTCAGAATTCATCCTAATTGATTAGGATGATGGCTCCATATCTTCTGAGTAAGATCTGTAAATATGGACTCCAAATTCCAAGCGGTTTGGATGTGGCAACCCATTTAGTGCAAGGTAGTGGGCTCATCAAAAGCAGATCTTAAAGCTGGTCCATTTTCACCAGTGTCTCATGTGAAAATTATGGCAACTGGGAACCCACAACTATAGCTATGAAATATTCTATATATGGAGAGGGGGCACAACATGTAACATTTAAGATATCTCTCAACTTGTAGGGGCAGGACGACTCCAAAGTCAGTCGGAAATGAGGCAAACATTGGAAAAGTCCAACATTTGAAATGTCACCTAGATCAGATTACTGATCAAAACGCAACTATATATTTAAAAATGATGATAACATATACAGTATTATTGGACATAGCAAGATCTACTCTAAAAATACCACACAGAGGGCACTGGAGGTGATCAAAGTTGGGTCACTTATCAAAATGACCCAACTTTGGTGGTCATTTCCTATGTGTGCAATAACTTGAAACACCTGGCTATATTTTTTTCTTGAAAAACTGCATCAGTATCTTTCAATTGAGTATAGTGAAAATCTCTTTCCGGACTTTATTTCCATTGAAATCATGTCGTGATTATAAGAGAATTGGCTTAGTTAAGAAAATCACCTACCTTTGGTGGCCATTTTGGCTATGTCCAACAACATTTTTCACTTTGGAAAATATTTTGCTTGATCCAAAACATCATTCTTCTTCAAATAGATATAGCAACAAAATGTTTCTGCATTTTGTTGTAGTTAAAATAAATATTTAAATTGATTTGAAAAATACATTTCTGCAATATGATTATCTACTTTTTACGATGCACTGTGCGTTCTTACCCCTAATTTTGCTGTCATTAGCTCACAGTCAAAGCTCAGTCTGGGCATTTGAAGGATCTTAAAGACACATTGCCCTGTAATACAGCTCTAATATTCATGGACTTTGCTGAGAATTATTCCATCATAGTACAGTCAAGTATTGTATTGGGATAACTCCCAGGCAACGCTTCACCCTACAGTTATATACTATTGAGAAGGTGAAGAGCTTAAAGATAGTATCTCACCTTGAATGAATATTGTGCATGTTTCAAAGGACATAGCTTAGCTATTTGTTAAGTATCTGAGCCCTTATAGATGGTCTTTAAATATGTTAAAATAAGCAGAATTCACATGGAATGAGTTACTGTCTACCAGTCCTAAATGCCCCTAACCTTATTACACCACATAGGGGAGGGATACCAGCCCTAGTGGCACTCATGAACCCTTGATAGCCTGTTCAGTCCACCCATGAGTGCATTGAAAGGGCAAATTTAAGACTCAATGTGTGTACACTTCAGCCTGGGTACCTGGGTATGCCTATGTGTTGAAATGGGCAGATTTGCCCCCTACCCACCACAGATAAGCTACAAAGGCAGGTATTTCCCTGCAATAAGGTATGTCAAGTGAAAAACAGGTAATGCAAGAGCATGTGAAAAGAGCATAAAGGGTTGTCTGCACTGCGTTAGGTGTAGTACTATTAAGACACTATGTACTTGCTTTGTCAGTGACTATCTCAAACTTGACAAAGTGAGTGTTAATTCATTCCAGGAAATGTGTCTAGACAATGAAGACTACAATGTTAAACGAATGTGGCCAAAGGGACCATTAAACACCTAAGAAAAGACATATGGGTCACACCCAAAATCATCATTGTGTGTGCAACTGCAGCCCCAAAAACCACTGATAGAAGAACCTACAAAATGCAACAGAGGGCATGCAAAGGCATCTGTGACAAGTTTACCAAGTATAAACTTAGCTAATGAGAGCAAAATTAGGGGTAAGAACTCACAGTGCAATATATAACAGGTAAATAATCATATTGCAGAAATGTGTCTTTTTTGATTAATTTAAATAATTATTTTAACTATAAGAAAATGCAGAAACATTTTGTTGTTATATCTATTTGAAGGGGAATGATTTTGTAGATCAAGGAAAATATTTTCCAAAGTGAAAAATGTTTTTGGACATAGCCAAAATGGCCACCAAAGTTAGGTGATTTTCATAAATAAGCCAATTCTCTTATATTCATGACATGATTTCAATGGAAATAAAGTCCGGAAAGAAATTTTCACTATACTCAATTGAAAGATACTGATGCAGTTTTTCAAGAAAAAAATATAGCCAGGTGTTTCAAGTTATTGCACACATAGGAAATGACCACCAAAGTTGGCTCATTTTACCAAGTGACCCAACTTTGATCACCCCCAGTGCCCTCTGTATTGTATTTTTAGAGTAGATCTTGCTATGTCCAATAGTACTGTATATGTTATCACCATATTTACATATATAGTTGTGTTTTGATCTAGGTGACATTTCAAATGTTGGACTTTTCCAATGTTTGCCTCATTTCCGACTGACTTTGGAGTCGTCCTGCCCCTACAAGTTGAGAGATATCTTAAATGTTACATGTTGTGTCCCTTGTCCATATATAGAATACTTCATAGCTATAGTTGTGGGTTCCCAGCTGCCATAATTATTTACATGAGACACTGGTGAAAATGGACCAGCTTTAAGATCTGCTTTTGATGAGCCCACTACCCTGCACTAAATGGGTTGCCACATCCAAACCACTTGGAATTTGGAGTCCATATGTACAGATCTTACTCAGAAGATATAGGGCCATCATCCTACCCAAATAGGATGAATTCTGAGATGGTCACCCGGGGAAATCTCCCATTTCTGGTCGATTATGAATGGACTCAGCCAGAAGGTTGTCATCTGCTGCCCAGACTCTGCTACATCCTGCAGCATTGGTCCACACACAGCACACAGAGGCTGCCAGTGCTGTTATCTGGTGATGTGTCCACTCTAGACTCGGTTGTCACATTTATGGATGCTGCTGTTCTAAATTTTAGACAATAGAATTCAACCAGCAGTATGTATACATCAGGGACAATGGCCTAAATTATAGGACACATAACTGGGTGCCCAGCTAACAGAAATACGTTATTTTACGTCAAAATAACGTTTTTAATGATATATAACATTTTGCCACAGTAAGAATACCTAAAGAAATGTAATATGATTTTTTTTTCTTTACTGGTTATCACTTTCATGGTAAGGATTTCTCACCCTCACCCAGCCTAATGTTTGACGCTCTACTATGGTGAACTAGTCACTTTTCTTTAACCTCTGGGTTGGTCACATGGCACACTTTGAGTTGCAAAGGTAAATCTCTCCCTGTTCCTATGTCACATTCGGCCAAGTAAGGGTCCACCCCACAGCTCCTCGGACCGGCTCCACACATATATTACATAACTATAACAGTAACTTCCACATGCAAGAAAAAAAAAGACAAATAAGCTAATATATCGTGGAATGATGTTGATGAGTCAATATCTTTTTAAATGGCATTGACATAGCTTTTTGTATGCTGGGAGTTCTACCTCAGTGCCCGATTATATTGATGCTACTTGTTGGCTAAGGGAGTGTCAGGTAAACAAACACCGAGGTTAGAAAAGCTCCCATGTGTCATTGATATCGCTCTGATGTGAGACTCACAACTCTGACATTGATCCTTAGTACAGCACACAACACACCTGTAAACATTGATGCGCTTACAATATCCAAACTTACTGTCAAAGCATAGCTTCAGATAAATTATACTGACATTCAAAAAAATAATCCTTTCTACTTATTAGAGATAATGATATAATACATCGTTACAGTTGTTAGACAAAGCAGTGTATGCTCAGTATGTCAATCTCTAGAGGAATCCACTTGTTTTATGTAGACTGCTTCTCACATGGAAATATCACTGATGATATGTCATCTTAGCAGTCTTAAAGGTATCTACCAGGGTCTATGCATACGGCACCTGGTGGCAAAAAATGAAACTCCCTAAAACCATAATAAAAGCATATATATTCCCTTTGCATATGAGCTAACTCACCTTTAATAACCCTGTTACAAATGCCTCACTACGGTGTTCTGCACATCTTCTCACTAATTGTCTCTGTTTCAATATATCCTAAGCTATGATAGCTGCTAGGCTGATTAGAAAATATTTGAATAAATCCCAACCTGTTTTTATTTATCAATGAACCACTCTTTTTTGTGTTGTAAGATGTATCTTTTGATCCTATGTACAGATGGCTAAGGTTTTGATAACAAAATGTTGGCCAATTCTTTTTCTGTGTTAGGAAATGTAGAGAAAATAAAATTATTTTGATTTATGTTTTTTCCCTAAATCGGTCATGGCTTTTCACCCATGACTACTCATTTTCATGGATTGATAATGTTGCATATAATCTCCTCTAGACATTTGAGAAGTTTGGTTCAATCTTTCAAAAATTTGAAAAACATTTGAAAAAATAGGGGCTTACCCATACGCAGCCAGCAGCCATAGTTAATGGTGTCCTATCTTCAAATGTCAATATTATCATAATCTAGCACTATGAGGTATTGATTTATTTGCTTCTTTCACATCATCGCATATCACGCTCATATAATCTAGAGTGATTAAGAGAAATTATGGGTCGATCAGAATTGGATGAACCCTGGTATTTACTATAATGCAGAATAATCATCATAATTAAATATATATTGCAGACAGCGAAATTTATGCCATCATTTTCATTGTAAGACACCGATAGACTAAGTCTCACCAGATCAGTACAAGTTGATGGTTTTTGACTAGGGGACCTCGTTGACCAGGTGACCTATTTGACTGGCAAGTGTCAAAATCGCTGAAATGGGGGCTATGTAGAAGGAAATGCCGGGGAAAAGTTAATTGATATTTTCAAACTATATATTACTAATGTTATTTTGACTATTAATTATCACTGATTATTATAAGCTGAAATTTCATTTTGACACTTGCCGGTGAAAGACGTCACCCAGTCAAAGACTATCAACTTGTTTAGAGACTAAGCCTATAGTGAGTTACAGCTTCTGTCATGTACAAGGCGTTAGCCTACGATTCGTGGCAACTCAACCTTACACGAGAACAGCGTACGCTGTAACTGTGCAAAGTGTTATTCCATTTAAACATGACTTGTGTTTGTTATTTCCCTGCTGATAATGAGATGTATAGGTTACATCACCAAATATGTAGAATGTCTAATGAGATGAACAGTAGACCTACCCATGTCTAACAGCATATAAATTAGATGCATTCACATATAGAATCCCACCATGACATACTGTTTATGATTCTCATGCTTGTGGACCTTTTAATGATGGCATGATGCCTCAAAGCAACATCATAAAGTATTACTTCAGCACTGATCAGAAGCTTGCTAGTCATTCATTGATTTATCATTCATTCCATCCCTCAAAGGTCGGCCAAATGCATTTATTTAAAATAAACGCAGCTCTGCCAGTCACTATAGCCGGGGTTGAAATCGTGCATCATTATCAGTAACATTTTGATTTCCTCCAGGGAGGGTTGAAATAATTTAGAGAAACCATCCAAGAGGTTCTTTTAATGTTTCCATATTCAGTCGTTTGCAGCAAGTTATGAGTGATGAGCAGATCCCATGAAAAGAAAGAATGCTTCCATTGGAAATGATTTATGATGCGACAGTAATTTGATGATAAATCATACTGTAAGAAATAATCAGAACATCTAACAGTCCAGGAAATAACTTAATGGCACCTGCAGACAGCCCTTATGATGCCCATAGTTACTGATGAGATCTCATGTTTATCAAGAAAAAGCAATTCTCTTTTAACAAGGCTCTCTTAATGAGGATAGTATAAGAAGTAGTATGCTTCCATCTCTGAAGTTATGGTACAGCTTATAATGCGAGGTAGCATTGCTCTCTCCCCCTGCGAACAGTATGAGGATTAGAAAATGGGTATATAAGATATCTCATTAGATAGATGTATTATGCAGAATGCACCCTTCCCTATACCTCACCCTCCTAATGATGCAATCTGTTGTGGGATATAGTGCCGACCGTCATAGGTTTTCATCCACCAATGGATAATGTATGTGACATTATGACATTGTTTTTGGGTCTGGGCTATGATCATTGCAGCGAAAAAGGGTGACTTTTTCATAATTAAATTGTGTGTATGTTGGTTTTAGCAGAATCCTCATAACATTGTCTGTAAATGGTTACATTTCAAAATATTTTATATGAGCAGATTTACACAACAATTATCTTTCAAATACCCTATAGTAGAACGATATATTTCGAGGTTATATTTATGTATTTGTCAGTCAGACTTCAGAAATGTTCAAAAGCTTTATCAACCACTTTTCTGAGAAGTCACCCTTTCATCCTGCATTGGTCTATGGACATATATTTGGAGAGTGATGCCCATGTTTTGCACCACACTGAACCCTGCAGAGACTAACGCGCACTGATAACACTACATGTTTAGGTTAGTCACTACGGACTATATTTATATAATCATGTGAATGTAGCTACATAGTGACTATGACTTTAATGCTTTCATGCTCCAAACTAGTCAGAGTAAGTCATAGATATAGTAACCGATGAAACAAAAACTGGCAATAACGATGCTACATCGTGTTGGCCTGTTTATCAATGGTCAGAAAAAAAACACTGTTTCTTTGCTACTGCTCAGACCTACTGATCTATTGCTATATTGCCATGCTGCTGCTGTGTCATTGTCATGTGACCCCGGTCACTGCAGCACTACCCACCAGTGGGAGCTCACTGTGTTGCTTAATCACATCATATTAATAATGGGCACAATAACCCGGGTATTGTCAAACATTCTGATATGAAAACACGTACATACCATTGCCTACATCTGCTATCTAGGGTATTGACTATAAAAATGGGCCAACCACATTCCCACCCCATGAGTCGCTGTGACATTAACTGCTGTTCCTTATTGACTAATATTGCCTCTTGAACTATTCTGAACACTCTAAACAAGATCAGATCAAACAATATATTTTGACAAGAGTAAAATAACGATAGCCTATCATGAAACAGATACATTTTAGGATATCTTAAATCCTTTTTATGAAAAAAAACTGAACAAACAGATATCGATAGCTTATTGAGACCTCCACAACACCCCAAATCTTATGTGAAGATGATAATCATTCATGCAGGGAACATGGTCGTTAATTGACAGATGGCTTTTAAACCAATGCTGAAACATTATTATAACTGTTGAAAGTTCTGAGAGATGAGTGTATGGTATGTTGAAAAGCTCCCACTGGAATGTGCACTTGAGACAAAGAAACCCATTAAGAAAATATTCAGGAGAAACCAAATCTCCTATACATTTGAATTCCTTTTGTGAGGGAGGTTTTTATCCAGCTAATTTTGTAATTCAAGTCGTGCATGGCCATGGAACAGTCCCTTTTTCTAAGGGGCGCCGGATTGAAATACTCATTAATGCCAAGAAATGATTCATTAACTTTTAGTAATCATGAGATTACTATTGAGCTTCTGATATCCGAGACTTATAAATGTAGGCATTGGCGACGTTTGTAGACATCGTGGGCATTTGGAACTCAACAATGATTCGCAATGGGACAAATTATACTCAACAGTGTTAGGATATAATTTATCCTTGTTTTTGAGTAATCCTTTGGCTCCCTATATATATGCCCAACGACGGATAGTTGATATTGTAACCTTAGTCAATATTGACCATAAT
This sequence comes from Harmothoe impar, assembly GCA_947462335.1. Classification (NCBI taxonomy): domain Eukaryota; kingdom Metazoa; phylum Annelida; class Polychaeta; order Phyllodocida; family Polynoidae; genus Harmothoe; species Harmothoe impar. The sequence continues at coordinate 42,511,425 of OX381713.1, read as the reverse complement.
TACATTAGTCATATTTTGTTTTACTTTCGTCATTTTTTAAAATATCAGTTCGTCATTTTCATTACCACATGAATATTTGCCCCTATGACTGACATGGGATAGGCACTACTGACTGACTTGTTGAACGCACACATTGTCAGTGTACCGCATCAAACCTCGAGCAGCATACGTTCAGATCAATATTTCTGTCATTTCTTCACCTCATACACCGATTCAGGAAGCAAGCTCATGTATGTGAATACCCTACTGTACATACATACATAGACCCAAACAAGGAAAATGTGAATGCTAGGTCTTCTCCTGTTTATATATCATACCATGCATATTGTGTTGGAGGATTTTTGATTCGTAGCAATGCATGGCATGATGTCAATGATATGACACCAAAAAACCATTTCCTTCCAATAACAATGGATTTACGTGACTAAAAATCCCCCGCGAAGGTACCTTCTCATGTGTTGAGCCACATTTCTAGCTATAGGCCTATCTCCTGAAATATCATGCTTAGAGCAGGTATGGCTATTCCCCCTAATGTTACGATTTTCCAGGTTTCGTCACGTATGTATGAATGGATTATTGGTAGAAACACAATCTCAGGAGTCTCTGGAAAATACACAGCAATCGATAGTCAAATGCCCACTATTAATGCATTGAGATATGACGATGTAGGAAACTTATAATCTAGTGTCCATGTGTTATAGTTTCACTGGGTAAGTAAGTAATCTGTAACTAAGGTTATAGCTAAGTTAATTGATAACCTTCTCTCCTTTAGGAGCAGTACTAATGAGGAAGGAGTGCTTATGGGACAAGGTGAAAACGTATCTTAGCAGTGCTTACCAATTGAGTTATTGCTCAGGGCATACATTCCCTTACCACCTATCTGCCTAATAGTCAAGATTTCTAACATTACACGGATTCAGCAAAACTGATGGATAAGGGCCAGCATTCATTGCTCATTCAGCTGCCCCAGCAATCCAATTACTGTTTATTTTCAAACAATATCATTAGCTGACTGTAGTTATAATGGTTCTCCATTGGGCTATACATAACTAACAAATCCCAGTGAAAATTGATAGATCATCATGGGTTAGGTAGTATGAAGGCAAAGGATAAATACACACCTTCTAGCATTGCTTCTAGGTCTTGCCAATTGCTTTTTTAAGGTTGATGCGATGTAAATCAGACTTAAGGGAAATGCCTTTAGCATCAGGCATTATCTATGTAGAACCATGAGTGAGATTACTCCTCAGATATCTGATCTGGAGACATCTGCTAACTTCTTTAGACTAGTTGATCCCCTCATTTTCGTTCCCGCTCTTGTGATGATGATAATAGAGCGTCCATTATGCTTGATGTAGTCTTTTATGGTGAGGTATGACCTCATTATATTGCCTATCACTGATCTATCTAACGTCATTGATGCCATGGACTATAGCTGATAGGGGTTCAAAGTTGTCCTTATCTAGAGAAGTCTATAAAGCCATTAAGCCATTGCATCATTGTCATTTCCACGTGAGCTCAGGATTTCCGAAAATGTCATTGACGCAAACTGTTCCGTTCTAGATAAGGCAAGAAAGAAATGAATGACTTTGGCTCTCTCCTAGGTCCGACACAATACCCTGCATATTTTGAATATTCAGAGAGCTTTGATTACTATCAGCAGCATTATCTGGACAGTCACCTTCTTCATTTTCTACGCAAGCTCAGTCACAGATTGTTCCCCATTAAGTGAACTCTGACTAACCAATATAAATAGTAAGGAAGAGAGAAGCATCATTTAGATGGTAAGGAAGAGACAAGCACCATTTAGATGTTCTACCAACGATAGGAATTGTTTTTTTCTGGTTAAATTAGGAATTTCTGCTTCCTAACAAAACTAATGACATATTGGTTCCATCAAAGTGATAAGGACGTGCTCATGAATCCAAAATCTGTCTCCATCTCATTTAATAATTTACTGCTTCACTTGGTATTTCAACACACAGAATTATTGAGCAAATGAGTGTCAAATTACACCTGCCTTATTTTAGTCTCAGATTAATCAAGCACTTGACAATCATGGGTATGGTAATTATCAGCTGGCCAACATGATGAGATTTCCTCAGGTCCCATATTGGTGATGGTAATATTGATACGATACAAAAATGTAGTAGTTTTAAATTACATGAGCGAGACGCCTTTAATGGCATATCATATGTATCTTGTTTTTGGCATTCATTCTCTGTTTAGGCCTACACATAGTCGGTTACAAATGCAACTGATGCTCCATTATTCCCTACTGCATGTATAGTCCCCTGCTCTCTTTGTCTTATTTTGTCTTTGTAGAATTCAAAAGAACTTGATCTTTGTAAGGTTAATCTAGAAATAGATTTAAAATTAAAGTGTAACGGGGAGATGGATGTATGGGGATGGCGACTTATATGATCAGAGAGGACGAGAACACAGGCTTGGGTTGAGAAGAGTAACTTGTATTGCGGTGACTTATGAGCTAATACAAACCAGGTAGCATGGAGCATACGGGCATGAGGCCTTACTGTTAAAAACTCTAACATAGAACGAATAAGATCTCTGAGATACCTGAGGGTATAAGGATACCAACAACCCTGAGAACTATTAACATTAACAGATAAGCATTGACTATCTGTAGATATAAGGATATCCACAATAGCTGCACTATTAGCTAGACTAACACAGGTAGGAAATACTTAGAGGTATAGAGATACCAGCTATAAGTATTAGTATTACAGTCTAGTATAATGATACTAAGACTGTAGAGCACCCGAGACATATCTGTCTCCTAGATTAGAGTATGGGATACTGAAGCTCGCGGGGCGTCGCGCTGCCTTATATAGGCAGCGCGCCACCCCGCAGCTCCGCCCCGCGAGGAGGCGAGACGCCACCTAGCGGCCCCGCGAAGAAGCGCCGCCCCGCGAGGAAGCAACGGTGGCGCCGCCCCGTGGCCCCGCAAGGAAGCGCCACCCCGCGAGTGTCGCGGCTCGCTGCCGCCACAAAAGTCTCTATCTTACAAATTGGACCGACTTGACGTTTAGCCAGCCCCCAATACCCTAACTACAATGGCCCAGAAGGGCCAAAAAGTGAAATTCCATTTCAGAAATGAAAATTCATTTTTTGATATGGGAATTCAGTTTTCGATATGAGGATTCAGTTTTCGATATGAGAATTCAGTTTTCGATATGAGAAGTCAGTTTTTGAAATGAAAATTGAAATGAAAATTTACTTTTGAAAGGGAAAATTGAAATAGAAATCCACTTTCACATCTCAACTTCAATTTTACTATCACATTTGCAAGTGAGAAATCACTACTGTCAAGGTGACAACTGTCAACACACAGTAACATGCAGCCAATTGTAGAGTTACATTGAATTTTCATTTCAGAAATGGAATTTCACTTTTTGGCCCTCCTGGGTCACTGTACCTAACTGTATTTTAACTGTGGCAGCCTATTTGGTCCAGATATCAATAGGAATAGGATAGCTCTCACCTCTGCTCTCTCATAACACCCGACATTACAACTTACTTGTTGAGCTTATGCAAGGGTGATGAAAATGCCATTAGATGTGAAACAACAATGCAGATTGTCTTCCATACTCTGAGGAATAATGAGGAGCAGACATGTAGTTGCCATGGATACTCATTACAACAGCTTGTAATGGAGATATGACAATTCGGAACTAGGAAAGGTTATCAATGTATTATTTCAATTATGAAATGACAGTATGTACATATGCATGCATGGATAAAGTGGTCGGACAAGCCGTATTGTCTAGGATGTGTTATATTCTTATTCAATTAATAAGGTACACTTAACATCATATTCTTATTGAATTTAAAAAAAAAACACTTGACATCATATTCTTATTGAACTAATAAGGTACACGTGATGTCATATTCCTAATAAATTATTAGGTACACTTGACCTCATACTCTCATTGAATTATTAACAAGATACACTTGATGGATGGGATTCAGGTCTACATTGTGGTCAGACAGTGAGTTTCGCAGTGATGAATCTCAGGTTATTACAGAGAAGGGTCTAATTTGAATTTCAATCTTTCTAGACCTTTGTTCACTGGATTTGGGAAGGATCAGGTTACTGAAAAGGTTTGCCACAGTATTCATAACCACGCTCACATTGAGAAGTATGGTAATATTTATGGCTCTCTGACATTGAAATCTGAAATTGAATTCCACCAGCAGGGCTCATTCCAAGACAGAATAATTCATGATGGCAGGTTGCCCATCTCTCTTCAGTTCAAACATCATGATGCCTTTCATATACAGCAACAAAGACAGTTTTTATTTCATGCAACATCATACCATCTGATATCATCAAAAGTCCATTTACCGGTGAAGGACAATACTTTGCGTACAAATATTGCAGAAACAAACTAATATTGCTGCCAACTACAATAGACCTCCCCAAAAAACAATTCTTTTCCACTCCTTTTTAAGATCTCAGATACATTTGCAGAGAAATTTCGTTCATTTAGATAACCCATTTCGATTTAAAGCTTGAACAAAATAAGTTATATTATACCAAACTGCCACATGTTAGTAGTTAGATAGATGAAACCCACAATAGGCTGCTTCTGCAATTAACCCATGCTCCACATTAAGAGCTGCTGCTCTACGTTAACTGTATGTTAACTTACTCCCGGTATGTTAACTGACTCCCTCATTGCAGTCAGCTTCAACCACTCACAGAGAAGGAGCAGCAGATTGACATATAATGATATGTCAGTACTGTAAAACCTCGCGTGTAAGCCTAACTCGCGTTTAAGCCGCAACCCAACTTGAGGCCGATCCTAAAAGCCGCACTGGCGATCTGATTATGGTGACTTTATAGTGCTATACTATATATATAGTAGTAAAAACTCGCATATAAGCTGCACCCTGACTCTTGGTTGTTCCTATAAGCCGCACCGGCGATTTGACTCCGGTACTAGCCGCGTCTTATACAAGAGGTTTTACAGTAATAGTAATTTCCCCTGAGGTATCAGTGTGATTGGGTTAAATGGGCCGGGATATCTAGGTGAAATAAATGGATCATATCTGTACAAAATATTCCAAGATGTGATGCAACCATGTGGTCTCTAATCATAATTGATATAGGCTCAATGACAAGCTCAGTCTAAAATATCTCAATACGAAATATCCATCAACTCCCGATAATAACAGAAATGCAATATTGGAGGTGACAAAAGCACCATCCCATTACTATTGCATGTACAGTATGTAACATGTCCATGTATGTTCATAGCTTTGTATTGATTATGTTTTCCTTTTACTTCAGGTAAGTCTCTCCTCGTGTACCTTTTGAGCAACTTGGTGTCTGTGAGTAAACCTTCCATTTTTTATCATTTCAGTAATTTATGATATCAGTGCAAGGCTTAGGATCTGACCATAGTACTGAGAACATAAAATATGATCTCATCAGAGAGAAGCTTTTGTTTCATCATCAATGGAGGCAAATCCATTCAAATAGCATACAACAATGACCCACGAATATGTTCCCGAAAATGTCAAGTGTTTCTTTTGCGCTATTTTTTCCTCAAATGGATGATCAAATGCGAGTTGTATTACAGTTAGTAGCCATGAGGTGGGGGTCGGGTCAGGCTTGCTAAATCCCACAGAGTTACGTCAATTAGTCAGTATCCTCCCCCCCATGGTTTACTAAATAATCTACATCCGGCCTATGATGGATGGAGACTGATTAAATCTCTCAAGGGGCATGCATCCACACATTGGTGGTTTTGGAACTTCCCAAACAGACACCAGGAGGAATGCAGTGTGTGAGATTGACATCATCAAGTACTACTTGGCAAGCTGTAGTGCCAGACAATCAAACTGGTCTGGGGCCATCTGTTGACTCTAGAGGGAGTCTATGAGATTCCATAACACATGGTATAATCTGCTGCTGTGGCTAGACATGGCTTAACAAATACAATGGAGTGATCCTATAATATGATACCATGGATAAAACAATGCCTAAACAACAACATAGCTATCATCATTGAATAATACAACAGACCTATCACAGTCTTAAAAGAAATCATATATAACATTAAGGGGGACGAGGGGAGCGATGCTGTGCAATGGCATATACATTTCGTCCCTACGGAATTTTCTACGGATTAATTGTATCTGGTTCAACTACATGGCAATTGCATTCCATCTGACTGGAGTGTTCTACGGATTGATCGTATCTGATTTAACTACTGACACAAAGTGGAGACCTTAGATATTGCTTGAGTTGTTGAATAAGTTGAATCTGCTAAACTGAATGTAGGATGACTGAATACATGTGACTATCTTGGACAAATGCAGTTCCTAACCAGCTCGGCATTGGCAATTTGAACAGAATTGTAAAATAGAAAGAATGGTTCGATTTAAAAAGAAGTAGCTAGTGTTGGTATTAGTAATTTACAAATCAAAAAGGAAGTGCGGATGTGAGATCAAAGAGAGAGAAGTTATCCAGCTTTCTAGCGAGTATGGGTAGAGTGAGGATGATTATAACCATTTGCATGGAGTTGAATTTTCCTAAACATTAGCACAAACACAGGCCCAGCCTGTTCAAATTCACGATGGGATATCTTGCATGTTCTATTACAAATGCTCAAATATTTGGGCAAATTCAACTCCATATGTCTATTTGTCTGGTTGATACTTTGCGAACTGTATCCTAGAACCAAGTATCATCTATAGCCTCTAATGAATTGGACTTCTTAATTCATTCCCCGTTATCCCTTCAACAGCAGTGAATTTATCTCTACAAAGGCTAATAATCGATGGCTTCATATAAGAGGTCTTTCACATACCAAGACTTATCTGTTCTGATGGGCAAAACTTGAGTGAATTGCTCATCAACGCATAAGCTGATTCATTTCATGGTTTGAATGGGATGTTAAAAGTGATTTATTGCCCCTTGTAGCCTAAATCAGTCCAAGCAATAACATAATAACCAGAACACCTCATCAATAACAGGTGCGAAAATTGAGGATCAATATGTGACAAACATTTTGTGTCGTATTAGCTCATCCCTTCTATTTTGGCAAGGATTTCATTCTCGTACATATCAATGAAGTCAGAAACTTAAAGATCAATGGACTGAGGATGATATAGTAGGAAAATCGCAGGTTGTCATAGAAAAGAAAAGTATTATTGTTTATTCAAGTGTTTATCTGGTATTCAGCAGAGACTGGTTTCTCAAATACATGTACATGAATTATGATTACATGAGATCCATCGATTTCATACTTTTAATATAGCCATCCCAGTCTGTAAGACTCCATGGAGACTATTTCTGGTTTCAAACTATTTCCCGTTAAAGTGTCTAAAATATGATTGATTGTCAATAGGAGACAATTAAGAGGGTCCTGTGAACACAGCTATAGCTTTTTACAGTATATTTTCAATGTATGGACTTATGGTGTGTACACCATAAGTCTCGAATTACGCATAAAACTGATAATTTACTGAGATCTAAGCCAAATCCTGGGGAAGAATGTTTAATAAAGTAGGTAGGACATGAAGTATGGTCATATTGTACATTCTGATTCATTTTTAGCAAAATTTATTTTTGAGCCCTAACAGAACTGCTACAGAACTCTTTCAACACTGGCATCTTCCCAAAATCTTGGAAGGACGCTAGGGTGACACCCATACCCATACCTGGTGACAAAAGCAACGTCACTACTGAGCATGCCATCTAAAATAGCTGAAAGACTCATGCACATGCACCTGAGCACTGCTATAGATGAGATGGGTAGACTGAGTGAAAATCCGTTTGGCTACCAAACAGGCAAGGGGACAGTGGATGCTGTCTACAGGCTCGTGAACACCATCAGTGTGAAGCAAAGGATGTGGGGCAGTACACAGGTGTGGCATATTTGGATCTGTGCAAGGTGTTTGATTGTGTCCACCATGGTGTCCTCCTGAACCGGTTGAAGACATTGGGACTTGACCCAAACAATCTGGCTTGGCTGAAGGACTACCTGGGGGGACGCAATCAGTGCACTTGCTTCGGGTCTGTGTCATCCTCAACTACTGAGGTGGGTTTCGGGTTCCCCCCAGGGCTTGGTGCTGGGCCCCTTGCTGTTTGTTTTCTATCTGGAAAAGAAGTCTCCTCTGCACAGAGGCAACATGTTGTGGAATGTTCAACCTGAATGGTTGAAAGACAGCATCTCAAAGCCACAATTCAAATGCAATCTGAAGAAAATCAAAGACTTGCGAGAAAAGTGCCCAAAAACCTAACATATTTTGTAAGACAAGATAGCTCGTTTAAGGCTTGATGATGGTGATTACTAGTGAGGTTAATAATTGACCTGCCGATTGTATGAATATGTACTGAATACCGTGGATAAATGTTAGAAAAGGCCCTAGGATGAGTTGGAAAACCTAATCCTATGATGTACAAGTTGTTGTATACTCTCCTCAATTTTCGGGTAACAAACACCTATCTATTTCTATGCATCATTTATCATTATTACTATATCATCCTGATCTCATATCAGCATATTGTATACCGCGTTTCGCACATGATCTTTATGTTGTAATAAACAAATTCTTTGTGAGCTCATTGAAACAAAAAAAAAATCATCGGACTATGCCACTCTAAGGACTACCTACATCTCATGAGAAATCCCGAGCTCAGAAGTAACAGTCATGGCCGTACACATAAAGCCAACTGAATTATCGCTATGCAGGAAATATCAGGAGCCTTGTCATGCCATCCATCCCTCCTACTGTCACTACCTGCAGGGGGCCCCTGTATGACTGGTGTTATCGGTTGATAATGAATAATGACTATAAATGATACAACTGGTTTTGTACCCCCCTTCTGACCACTTCTGAAAGTATCTCTTCTATAAAGGATGAAAGGATCTCATTACTAGTGTATAGGAAATTGGAATGTTGCTTACTGATTAGTTGAACTATGGGGGAGACTCAATGGATTGCAATGCATACTGAGACTGATTGATGGCAAGGCATTTTCCCATTTAGGCCATTCATTGAGAATGATGGCAATGTGTGAAGCTAATACCATCCCATCTGTTATTCACCAAGGGGGAAATTTCCATCATTACCAGTGTTGGAAGGCATGGAATGTGTAGTGGCAGCCGAGCCTGTACTGATGTGACTTGACGCTTGTTGCATACAAACAGAGTGTGTATGTACTTCAGCAGGAAGCCAGTATGTGGCATCACCGGATCACCGGATCAGTGCATATCATTCAAAGCTCTTAATGTGAATTGACTCGACTCCTACAACTTAGTCCTCAGGGTTTGATCAAAAACACATCCGGAAATATTGGAAATGATACCAGTTTTCGTGAATAAATCCAGAGTATATACAATGGAGCACTTCGATATTGATGAGAGCTAGTGTATCTATGGGAAATAGATTGCTGGCCTTTGAAAGGGATACATGTTTTTGGACTTTTAACATATGTAAATGTTTCCCCAAGCACTATTCAACATGCAAAAGTCTCTTGGTCTCTTGCAATATTTATTTTTATGAAGGAGAGAAGGCTGCATGACTTCTCCTCGTGCACAATCCCCTGCACAGTGAGAGAGTATGAATTGACATCAGTATAACTCCAGAGGATTCCTACCAATGATGGAAACTATTTTTCTCAATGAATTATTCAAAAGGAGTTTTGCCTTCCTGTCATGTTGAATTAGTCACAGATTGGCTTCCTCAACCTAATCAAGATTGATCCTTCATGGCATCACATACTTGAACTTCCCGTTGAATCCATCATCAGGCTCTGCTCCCACAAATAACACTGCTTAAGTTAGTATTTTCACAAAATAATTGTGAAAATCAGTGCCAGATTACATCAGCTTTTACAGAGTTAACACTTTCGAATGAGATTAGTGGCCAGATGCATCTACAGTCATGGATATGGTAATTTAAAGCTGCAAAATTATATATTTTTGCAAATATTGAGTTACACATTGGCTGTACTTCCATGTGGGATTTAGTATTACACTTGTCTGAACTCACAAGCTATAGAACTATTAAAAGTATTTAATTCACACTATCCTAGACATCATAACTTTTGTACTGAGTATACAGTATGCTGATATATCTTGCATGCTCAGCTGTAACTCCATTATTCCTATGCTCCAGACGGGTGGATCTGGCGACAAAGGGCAGCCTTATTGATAAAACTTCAGGGGGAATTAACAATGTTTGAGTCTCACAGAGAGGAGCATAACTAGATACACTATCCTCCATAAACCCCTGTCTTAACCCGTGAACACAGAAGAGGATGAGCTGCTCCTTAATGAGATTTTGAAAGAGGTGTGCAGTCATGGCATCTGATGTCAATGATGACCTCCCAGCATGAGGCCTCAGGAAATGCCCACATTAGATTTCTGTCTCCCATTTGAACTCTGTGTAGAGACTTTCTTTTTCAAGGAGAGACATTTCAACTGGTTTTGAACCATACCAGGAATTCAATTAGAAGTATTAAAGTAGATGATATGTCTCACTGATAATTCACCTTAGCAACATCATCATCACATTGAGTCTTGATACTAAAAAGGAAATAATCCCGAGGCCTTATGTGTGTTGTCACCTACCCAAGGGTGAGAACAATCAAATGACAATTGCAAGCTCGCATGTAAGATATACATTCATTGGGGGAATAGCAAAGAGGACTGTCTGGCAGTTGATAGCCGGTGTGTGGGAGGGAAGGCTTTGATGCCTTGGTTTGTATGTAGGTATCCTGGGGAATAATGAGAGGCAGACCACTTGTGGCTATGGGTATCAAGTAACCAATGAGGACAATTCCAAAAGGTTTTACATATATAAATTTAGCAGTACTTGTGATATGGAAAGAGGAGAGTTCAGTTATTATCACAGGTTTCAATTCAAACATGATATAGCAATGGAAAGATCTCATCAAAGGGATTATTTAATAATGATGACAAGGGCATAGGGCAGTTGAAGGCCTTGTATTGAGAGCATTTAACTTTATTACAATGAGATGAGATCAATTCAGCAAAGATACCCGGTCACAGGCTAACCGATCAAAGTAGCGGAGATCGTCTAAGGTAGCAAGCATTGTTGAATATAAAACAGTAAATAGGGAACAATCAATATTGTATAGTATCTAAACAAGTGGCTTCAGTCTACTTGGGGGGAATCTACCGGATATATGCAGTATTGGATCTCAGATAACCTGAAGGTAAATTTAAGTGTATTACAGGTGTGTTTTATCCTTATAGCTTTGTTCATAATATTAAGATATTGATGAATTTCGGAAAGTAAAGGCGACACCCAATTTCACCAACTTGGCTCATTCTTGTCTGCAAATAACCTAAAAGATCAGTCTCACTCGATGCATCACCTTGCCTTTTATTCTGTCTGAAACTCTGACAACAACCTTCAGAATCAGCATGTAGCTGTAATTTGGCTGGAAAACTGTGATAAATTGATTGATATTGAAGGTTTGAGCTAGTATCTGATTTCTATTGCAATCCTTATTCAGAACTCCGTTGCCACACAACGGTTTCAAATGTTCAGTATGCGGTATTCCTCACAGTATTCACAAATACAATCATTCATCCGCTAGAAATGTTCAGAAAACATCGCATTGTGGAGGGAAAGTTTGATCTAGTTTCTCATTCCTATTCCAATTCTTTATTCATATTCTCCTTATTGGACTCATGAAGGCTCAAAATTAGGAAATATTTATGACTCATGACTCAATAACACAAAATGTGTAACCTAACTCTGCCAACACACTTCATTACAATCTGCAATTCATCTTGATAGTAGGTTTCTTGTCTCCTTTCAAGCATTACATTACTTTCGGTACATCTAACTTAGAATCCTGTACTATTAGAACACATATTGGCAATACCAGTGTAGCACTTTAGCTATAAGCTCCAATATCAAATAGGATAATTAAATATGTATCCAGATTAGGGAAAGGTTCCAAGACAAAGACTCAAAAGGCATCAAACCGCAGTAATAAAGATTATGTGCTACCCTCAGCGTAGCCCTTCAGCCATCAGCTCCAATATCAGTTAAAATAATGAAATGTGTATCCAGATTCGAAATAGGTTACAGTTTTGACTTGACAAAATAGAAGTGATACAATCTACCGTACACAATCGATAGTTTTTGGAACTAAATACATATTTGGAAAAGATACATACATGGTTTTGTACTTGATATTGCAAGCCTACTTAGGAACACTATGCTTCATTGTTAGGGGATCAGCATCTCATGGCACTATGGTCTTGGTAGGAAAAGATTGATGTGAATTAAAGAAACTTGATGCTTAAATCATTGGGACATCCATATATATCATGTACCCTTATCTCAACAATGAGGCTTGAGTATTGTCAAAATACTGGTCATTGTAGAGCCATTATGAATAATGAATTATCAAAAAAGTTAAAAGAAAATAATGCCTCATAGACTAAACAATTCTTGCCAGATCTCAGCATATTGTGACACTGAGGAATAGTGCCTGCCAATCCGAATTGCATAGAGCTATCTAGATATTCCATAACCAGCCCTGGGGTACACGTTTGGCCTCGTAAATCCGTGGAAATTCCTGAAAGCCAATGTCATATGCTCAACAGGCATGAGGAAGGAGTAGCTTCTCTCCCGTTCTTAATGCTCACACTTGCTGATGATCAAAGACATATGGTACCCAACCAGCCTAAATGCTCACATAAGGATCATTTCAGTCCCCTTCCCACTCTTCATCCTACCCCCTATTGCCCCCCCCCCCCCACCTCCCCTTCGGAAGCTAGTGGTGAACTTAAGGCTGACTTTAGATTTCAAATGCTTCGGGAGTCTAGTCAATCACACCAGCGGGTGTTGAGCTATTGCATTTTGAATATGTTGGGAGGCAAAATATAAAATGGCAATGCCTTGCGTATGTATGCCATTTTGTATGGCCCAATAAGGCATAAGTTTTATTTTATTTTTACTCAAGTTTTAACAACGGTCAAAAATGTTTGGCCGAAGATCAGATAACATTATGTTCATGTATTGCCTCATATATCAGCAAATAATGATCAAATTTCATGGTTTGATTAAACATGATTTGGAAAGCAAAGTATAGAAAATTGACCAAGGAAAGAAATGACTGATACCCATAAACCATGTATATGCTTTCATGGTCACATATCTATTCCTTCACTGTAGATGACTATTGCTTTGCAGGTCTATTGCACATAATATTCAAGAAAAGCATTAATGATTCCAGACTTTATTGCGTCTCCATATCAACTTAGATTCCTGCAATACCTCAGTCCAGGAGGAAAACAACAGGCAATGATTTGGAAGTCGCTAACAATTTGTCAACCATAATGACAACCCAGAATAAGTTTTTCGCAATAGTAATATTAATGCAAATGATGACTTTACTTTTTTTTGCATTTCAATTTCCCCTGTAAATCATCATTATTATTCAGAAGTTGTTGTGAAATGCATCCAGTATCTAGATTAATACCTGAATATCGATCACACGACTACCTGTTAGTAGTCCAATAAATGATACTCACAACTACCTGTCTCTCACAAGCTGTGAATAACCCATGCCCCTCACTTAGGGCCTGTCATGGACCATGTCCATGGTCCTCAGAGATCCACTTGTTAATGAGACAATACTATTTTGCGTGCTTGGCCCCTATTGGCTGGTGAGGTCAGTGTCCGAATTCGAGGTGTATTTACGTGGAGTCCCCCATTGCAGCCAGATGTACGTTCCCAACTAGATAAGCTGTATATGATTTGGTTCAAATTATTATATCTATTCAAAGTTTTCTATTTATCATGTATTTCCAGGTAACTTTAGCTTCATCATGATCCCTTTAAACAACCGCTTAAAAGAAAGTCCTGCGTATCTCCTGGGGTAGATAGAGAAGATAGATATGATAGATTCCCATCGATGATGCTTAACTATTTTTAAAATGAGAGTCAGACACTGCTGGACTCTCACTGCCTGGCTTCCTCTGTGACCAGGGCAGCCACCGAGAGTCAGGACTTTCACTTCAATGAGTCAGGCATTGTTGGACCCTGTTTGAAGAGGAAATCAGGCGATGCTGGACTCACATTGGTATGAGAGTCAAGCAATCCCCTTCACAATCAAAGTCAGCCTTTCATATGAAGGTGGTCTTGGCCTGGCTGTGGCATGTGAATCCACCAGGCTCTCATTTTTGTCTGTAGGTAAAGTCGACCGAGGCAAACGTAATGAGCTGTCTGTTGTGTCTGACGTGCAGCATCTCAATTAACTTCATTTCCGTGTTACCTCCTAGAGGTGAATTATTTCATTTGTAACATTAAACCCTTCTCAACACCTCATCAGCTCTTTGATATAGATCAGTATTCATTGCTCATTCATTGCTCACTCTTCTATACCAGCATGAGGTCCCCAATGGTACTCAATGGCTATCATCATGATCATGTGTTTGGTATAACAAACATAATTGATATAAGAGCACTGATCGTAGCCACTGTCAGTTTCCTTTACCATTGGTTACTTAAGGGGAATGCCTTTGCATGTTGCTGATGTAGGAAGTTCCCAGACAGACATCGGGAGGCATTATTTATGAAGAACATTGGGTGAGATAGACATCATCAATTACTCCTTGGCATGCTGTAGTGCAAGATAATCAAAGTGGTCAGGGGCCATCTGCTGACTCTATGGAGTCTATGAGATTCCATTACAAATGGTATAATCTGCTGTGGCTAGATATGGCTTATCTAATGGGGTGATCCTATAGTGTGCTACTATGGATGATACCACTGCTAAAACAGCAACATATATCATTAAGCACACAGCATACCCAGCAGAGTGTTAAGATAATTCATATCAATATGTGGGGGGGGGGGGGGGGACTATGGCAATGGCCTTGTATCCCTAAAACTGCCTCTTCACAGAGATTATATCAAGTTTAACTGTTGGCTGGATCTCCTGGGAATGTTAGATAGCATTGAGAGCTCGAGATAACGAACTATCAATAGTTCTCAGGCAGCCGCCATCTCTCAAACTTAAATTGATATAAAATAACTGAGTCTCTTTACGGGGGAGGTCACAAGAGAGTAGAAAATAATGTTATTGTCATAGAATGTAGGTATTGATCTCGCTGTGAGTTAACGTTGCACTTGCTAGTAGTATAACATTTGAACTGATTAAGCTGTTGAAAACTGTTTGACATACACATTTCCCAGAGGAACTCTAACCACTATTGAATTGCACTCTTCATCCTTTTAGAGGACTTTGAAAACGGATACAAAAAGTGATAAATTACTCCTTGCATCTTAAATCGGTAAAGCATTGGGCCGAAGCTTAGCGACAAAGTAATCCACAGAACACCCAATCAATAACAGGTGCAAAATGTCTCTTGAATCAATATGTGATGAGCATTTCTGTCACATCAGCTCATCCATCTTATTAATTTTACCTTCAAGGACGCATCCATAAAATCAGAAACTTTAAAGTTTTAGCTTCGGAACTAAGTGCATGAGTATTTTTTTCTGCGCCTTGAACAATATCTTTTAGCTGAGAATTCTTTTTGCAAATGTGAGAATTTCATAGAGATAAAGATAGCATTACTAGATTCATATTACATATTGAAGACAGCCTATATCACTCCATTAATGCAACTCAAGGGTTGGAACTACTTCCTGGCAAGGGAGTGATCAATCACCACACTGTCATTTTGATGGAATTGCATATTGCAAGCTGCTTCCTATCTGCTCCATCAAACTGAGAGACATCAAAGACAGATTGGAGACCTGCTGTCAGTACACAGTACATATCTACAGCCTTGTAATAGCATCCACCCTGCTGTCATGACATGCAGGTAGCTGATCCATGGCTGATGTTAATGTTTGATGATGAATAAACTTAGCCCATACCTTTCTAATGATGGTCTTACTAACATCACCAGTGAAGATATTTTGAAGCTCAATAAGTATTAGTAGGTAGATTATCACACTTGCCACCCATCCGGTAACAGTCATAGGTTAGGGAGGACCAGCATTTTGGCCTTTACAAATAGAGCAGGTGGGGGTTCACCACAATTATTTTATTGACGTAAGTTCATTGTCACCAGTGACGGTAAAGGCCACCGTCCACAGAGCATAAATCGGCCGCATGTGGATAGAATTGCCATACATTCCCTATGTAAATTACTTATAGAATGGCCCTATACGGCCGATTCATGTTCTGTGGACGGTGAACCTCAACAGAACAGAATGCGATATGATGACTAGTACACCACCTATTGAGAGAAGCAGTAACCGTTTCACTTCTAGCACTACCTACTTCATTGATGTTGATACAAAAGCTGAACATGAAAAAACAATTGGATCGACATTTTAGAAATAGGTATTTCTAATGTTATTAAACAACGTATTTAAAGAGTACTGCAAATTAGGATATGACATTAGACAGCCCAACAATGAAGGCACTTAATTGCAGCAGCTAGTGACTACTGATATTCCTTACGATCTGCGCAGAATGATTTTAAAGACAGAGAGACATCCCACTGCAAACAACTTACCTATAGCTGTCACAGTACAAAGAAGACAAAATACATAATTCTCTTACAATTATTTCACGGTAAGAAGACATCTGGTTATCCGGTTATATCCACACACAGACACTGGGAATAACTGAGTGACGAATCAGCTCTGACAAGGCAGGATACCCAAACATGCACATTGCATTTATCATGTTGGGGGATACATTGACTAACACTGCTATTAAATCATCTTGTTATTTAAAAAGGATATGATTTGGATTTGCATCCGTTTTCCATGTAACGTAAAATAACTTTCTACATTGAAACGTTTCAGAACGTTAAAAATCACTTTTGTTCATTAGGTTGACGACAAAAGAATATCTGAACTTTCTATACAAATGGATGAGCTCTGTAAACAGTATTCAGGATACCAAACTTTCTCTTCTAGAAATAGCTATTCATATGAAGAAAAGATAGCAATGCTTTACTTTGGCTCCTCTGACACTATCGCCTGCGTAATAGGAGAGTTGATCGACATTTTTCTTGCTGAAATCTTTGAAAAGATTGCCTTTCCGTCATTTGAAATCAGTCACAGATTGGCTTCATCAAAATAATCATTCATGGCATCAAACAACTGAACTTCTAATGAATCCACCATCATCCTCTCCTCCATCCAATAACCACTACTTCACCAAGTATTTACACAGAATGATTGAGAAAACTAGTGTCAGATTACACTATAGTTATAGTATTGGAAATTAACCAGGCACTCCCTAATGAGATCAACATGCATGGATATGGTAATTATCAGCTGCAAAAACTGTCATTTACACATCTTCAGTTTCACATTGGCTGTGGTGCCGTGTCGGATTAGTATTGCAGTGGTCTGGAATAACATGCCTTGCACAGATTTTAAAACATTTTTTTTCACAGTTGGTCCTCCCAGAAATTTGTACTTTGTATACTGAAGGCGGATATTTCACTTCTGGCTGTAGCACCATTGTCCCTGCCAGTGTAGAGAATGTTATTTCTTGAAATAGGCCTGAACATTACCGAAATATAAAATCAGAAATATATAATGTCTGAAAAGTCTGCTTTGGCTCTCGAGCTCCTAATCTTGTATGCTGCACTGTTACTGCGCTGGCCCTCCGGGTCAAGATACCAAAGGCAATTATTAGACGTCACCTCAGCCTTTACATCACCATACACATTAACCCTCTCATGACATTGTGCAATGTCAATTAACCAATAAATAGGGCGAAAGCAATCGAAATGCAAACTGCAAAATATAATGTATACAATAGCCATTAATTGGGAAAGATTTAAAAAACGTCTGACAGATGATAGTTCATGTGTGGAAAGAAGGACTTTGTATGAATATGTATCCTGTGGAATAATGAATGGCAGAAAAGGTATTACAATAGATACCTATCATCACATGTTGTATTGCATTAAGGTCTTCTTCAAAGGGATTTCAGTTAATTTAAGATCTTATTGAATGGATGAAGAGTAATTCTGAAATGGGGAAAGTAAGTAAAAGGCCTTTAGCAAAAGCATTGTCCATTATTTCAACGCTAACTGAGGAAAAAAATATTCTTAGATGACATTAGGATATCATTATTCACTAATTATTTGCAACTAAGGACAGTTACTTAAAAGTATATGGGGCTCAGTCAAGGGAAGTCTACTGTAAGACCAGTAAAATGTCATTGATTACCTCAGTTCTGCATCTCAGATAACTTCCCATTATTGAACAGTTGAAGGGATCTGGTTTCTTTTTCAATACTTTGAATGAACTTTATTTGACTCATAAAATTGTCAAGAAACTGATAAATCACAATCCTCACAACTTTGTTTTAACGTTGAACTGTTTAAGAATTTCTGACACAAATGGTGTACCCAGATTTCTCGAGCCTGACTCATCCTAATCTGTAATTCATTTCAAAGAGATGGGCTTCCTGTCTGCTCGCATGATTCTCCTTGCCCTATATTAGGTTTGAAGCCATAACTATTACATCGAGAATCTGCATGCAGCTGCTATTTGGCCTGTAATGTTTATCCTGCAACTTGTGTTTTCCGAGATTAAATAGAGGTATTATTGAAGGAAAGTTCAATTTCATATCTGGTTTTTCATTTCAAACCTTATTTTGAACTCTGTTCTTCTCCTCATTCAATGCACAGAAGTTCCAGGGTCTTTTTGACATGACCAACTGGTCATCTTTTTATTGAAAAGTTCAGGGAAATGATTGCGGGAAAGGTCAATGTAATATTTCATTCGTAAAGTAATAATTTCCACAAAACTATCTTCTCTTCATGGACTTATGAAGGCTTAACATGTGTAAACATCACTTTCTGACAAAAAGGTGAAAAGCAATTCCACCAGCATGACTCATTTCAAACTGCAATTTATCGTAAGGTGGGCTTTTTGTCTTCTGCACTTCGATGAACTTCGATGAGCTCAATGATTAACTTGCTGAAATATGTATACACAGCAAACATGTGTTCCAATAAAGTGATACAAACATTTTCTCTATTCAAGTGTACTGCAATCTGAATTAGTCTGTATCTTACTACCAGGCTGTTTCAAACTTTCATCGTGAAGAACTTTTATCACATATCATGGGAAATGAAATGTTCAATGCTACAATCTTTCATCTTTTCATATCACAATACATAGACTTCTAGTCTATGCTAGATAGTTATGACATTATCATATATGTACATCAATTATCATTGATGCCTATGCACTATGAAGCTAGAACTTCAAGCACTATCTGAAACCAGGACAACCACTCCACAGTTGTGTTCAAACCATCCACCACACTTTATCAAGCCACTTCTCAACCAGGACCACTCTGCATATTTGCTATCTGATTACGTCGGCCAGCGTCTAATACACCATCCACTCACAGTAACCACACTTATATGTTTGATTATATCAACCATCACCACTTACCCATCACTACATCCTGCCTGCGCTAGCAGTACCGTAAATTCTCACCTAGAAGCCATGGGTTTTCTGTAAGTTAGATTCAACCTTAATTGATACCATACATGGCTATATAGCATGAGGCTTATCTGCGAGTCCTTTTATAGGTAAATTACTGTACTAAATTGGCAATTTTTAGACCCCTTATTATGCTAATATGATTTGTCAAAGTAAGGGATGCGGCTAATAGGTGAGTTAGGCTTATAGGCAACAATTTACAGTAGTAGAGCACAGCTGTGAGGAGGGATGCAGCAGGGCCCAGCTGAGTGTTAAAAGGCCAGATCAGTGTGTGGCTAAAAGAAACAGCAGGGGAATACTATCATTGCATTAGGAGACAGCGATAAGCAAGGCCTGAGGCTTTTAGACATGAATCAGTTCACTAAGAGCATGAGTAGGCAATATGAGCTAGAATTAAAACACGCTAGGGCATTTTCCCATGAAGTGTTTGATGTCAATGCATGTTTTATCCAAACTGGATGCTTAAGCCATTGATAAAACTCAGTTGGTTCCAAACTAAAATAAATTCAGTATTTTGTATCTGACCATTATGCATGAGCACATACTTAAATGTATATTACAGTTCTTTTATCTTCAATCGGTAATAAGCATATCAGAAAATATAAATTATTTATCTTTCCTATTAAATCGTAGTTTACAGTGGATCATATAGACATCACGCTGGCTATTTCATAACCATATAATCAGTGATACATGGAAAAACGGTTAAAGAAACTATTGCTTTCCAACCATGCTAATTACTTATAGTATCATGAACACAATGACATGACAGACCATAATGTGATCCAAGCTTCACCATTTTTCTAAGTAAATTATAAGCATAACCTTTCTGAATCCTTTTAATATCGAATTCATTTTATGGATGGGATACAGAGATTCTAATTTAAAAATGGAAAGGAACATCTGGCCCATATTCATGGTATTCAGCTGGGAACCATGCTCCTTTGTCAATATAACAACGTTCTGCATCTGCAGATTATACATTGCTTTATGCTTGTTAATGTGGTACACATATGTATACATATATGTATTCTAATGTTCAGGGAATGGAAGACCAATATTCCTACATTGACAGGGAAATGATATGGTCCTGGGAAGAAAAGGCTGATATAAATTTGACAACCCTCTTCGTTGAATTATTTAGGACATCTATACCACTTACCTAAATCTAAATAATCAGGCCTCAGTTCTGTCAAGTTGTCTTTGAGCAGGCAATTCTATTGCTATTGTGAAAAATGTGTTTGGAAAGGTGAAAAAAAAGTAATGAATTTCGGTATGTTTTTCTGTTTCATTCCTCATCGGAATTCACCCAGTTCAGCAGGTAAATCCATTTGTTTTGTCTGTAAATCTCCAAATGGGGATTTAACTTAATTACATTGTTTTCTGCCATGTTTGAAGGAAAGCCCGTTTAAATTGAAATCTGAAGAGCCTTTTTTACATAATAAATGATAGATGAATAATGTTGATTAAAGTAAAGCTCAACTGTCTGTATCTGTCCTTTGATATTACAATCTTATTCACAGACAGTAAAAGCCTGATGAGGCAAACTGAACAGCTGTCTAATGGGAACATGTGTCAAACACACACAGCAATAATCAACTTCATCTGAATCCTACATCAGAGACAAGTGAAATAATTATATTAATTGTTGGCAAATGGTGGATCATTCCCTTATCATCAAATGGTAGATCATTTCTGTAAGCAAGTTAGACATTCTTAGGGAAAAGTAGCATCCACTGAAGCATAGCAATGTGGAATGCTATCAAAAGTAGTAAATTGCCTATAAAGGTGCAACAAGAGGTGATGAATGAATGACATGAAATACTCCTCATGTTTTATCTGCTCTCGCTTCACTATTTGTAAAACTGAAGGTAATTTACTAATGCTGTTTATTGAGCTAAATAGTCATGTCTCTCCCGCAGGTGCAGACATCAGGAATGGGTAGAGAGTATATAGCTGTAAGAGATAATCTTATCAGGGATTACTACCCACAGATATTGCTCAGGAAGCATTCCCAACACCCCATCGGCCTGGTCGTGCAGACCTTTTTCTTTAGAGTAGACATTAGACATTACACCACCATCCATGTCTCATTCCGTCTATGTGTCTACAACATAAACAGTCAATCAATTCCTCCTAAGTATCCCCTAGCACTAGATAACGGAAATGGGCAGGGGCCGTCTGCCGACTCCAGAGTCAATAGGAGGCCAGAACATGTGACATAATCTGCTCTAGCAAGATATAGCTTAACAAATGAAGTATGGTCCCAAGATAATAAAGCTGGTGCTAAACAGCAAATTATATCATTGGATAATAAACCTGAGCCGGCAGAGTATTAACAGAAATCATATCAGTTAAGGTTTACCTTGTAATGTCTGTCCATCACATGGATTACCCTCAATAGTGATTATATGAATCTAGCCGTTGACTGGATCTTTTCTTTTTGAATAGGTTTATTCACCGATAATTCATGTAGAGGTGATGACACGTTCTGCCATTATGGTCAGGGAGAATATATATATAACTATGGTACAGTTTAGAACTGCTTCTATATAAAGCGTCCTGGTTTCTGTGTTGAAAGTTCCTTGTACATTTTATAACAGGTTTTCAGCCACATTCTATCGGTTAACTTCAGGTACCAGTGGAGTACGGTGCTGAGCTGAAATGATTCTGCTGTATCTAGTCCCTACCAGAATGGATGCTTTATATCATGACTGAATAGATGTAACTAGCTTCAGCAAATCCAGTCAGACGTTGTGTACACCTTGGCAAAGCCACACTTTTATAATACAAATGAACTACCATGAAAGATGCTTGTAATGTTATTCATTTACATTGGCCGGTGTTGGTATCAGCAAGTACCAAGTATAAGGTTGAAACTGATTTGTGCTAGAGCCTCTAGTAGATTGAAAGAGACTCTTAAATCTGCTGCCCTTGGACCAAGTCTCTTCCTAACTCATGGCAATCACTCCTAACCCTTCGCTTCAGGGAGGTTGATCTGCCATTGTGCGGCCTCATTCTCTGATAAGGTTGTTATCTGTACCCTCAGTAGAGACCCGTAGTATGCTGAGCCACTGTTAAACCAGGCCTTTGATTGAGGGTATCAGCATAAAGTGTGCATCTCACACAAGAAGTAATTACAATAAAACAAGTAGTATGTGTAGTATACGAGCCAGCATATGAGCCAGATTCTAGTGAGAGTAACTATTTGGTGCTGTCCATTGTGTGAGAAACCTTTGTTAGAATAACCCCTTGACTGCTTAAGACATCAAGAACTGGTAGAAACTCCTACTGAATTGGATTCTCAATTCATTGTCCCTTTATCTCTTTCATACCATAATTATAGTCTAGTACTATGAAGGCAAGAAATAAATAATTGACTTTGAGGTCCTCAATGTCCTTAGATTCACCTGTTACAATAAGAGGAACTTGAGTGAATTGCTCATTAATGCTGAGACTGATTAAAACATTGAACAGGATGTAAAACATGCTTGGTTCCAATCAGCATCTTAAATCAGTAAGGCATTAGACCCTGTCCTGGTTACAAAGTCATAACCAGAACACGGCACCAATAACAAAATCAACATTGTCTTGTACAACTCAATGTAATAAAAATTATTATGAGCAGATTAGCTCCACCCTCGTATCCAGTCAAGTATGAAATTCATAGCTGCCACTAATATTAACAAAATTCTATTGAGATCATCAGACTCATGACAATGAGAAATACTTTCAAAGGTTGGGTGTTTATTATTTTTTGATACAGACTTTTAAATGCAGGAATTTCAAAGTAATAAAGATCCATTACTTGATTCCCTTTCTGAATTGCACACACCCTACATTACTCCATGAATCCCACTTTGCATACTGAAAGGCTTCTGGCAAGGGGGTGCTTCATCATCAGTCTGTCACCTGCATGGAATTGCGTTGCATGCTGCTTGCTATCTGCTACTTTTAATAGACTCACAGACATCAAAGGCAGATTGGTAACCTGTGGTGGGTACACTGGGTATGTCTGCTGGGGGGCGTTCCAGACAAACAGTGTTAATTTATAAGCGTAAGAAGGGTGTTGCAGAAAGTTCATTTTTCTAAGTAGGCGTTACAGAATTCTTTTTTTAACGCAAGTTTCTATGTGAGAATTCTCACTCCAAAGGATCATGGTGCTAACAAATAGCATAAATAGTCGAAATGTTGAGGCAGTAACGTAAATTTAGAAATATTAGCATACGTTATTAAGTATTTGTTAGCAATAACATAAGAAGTTCAATATTGTCAAGCATTAGTATAAGTTCCCTTTTTTTACATTTTTTTACACAGTTTTCTGTCACAGCCCCCAGCCCTGTCATACCATCCATCAACCATGTTGACACTACCAGGCGGCTGTTGTGTGACTAGTTTTAATTTTTGAAGATGAATAAACTTCCTAAAATTGGTCCATATGGCATCAAGTTCCTATAAATCAGAGTGGGTATTCTAGGCAGACTGATAATGTAGCTGGGCCATTCTAACACAGAAGTACCTCCTACCAACTTAAACTATTATATATATTTAACCCACCACCTTCCCTGACCAATATACACTTAATTTTAAAACACCATCAGCGGGGATCCAGACTAGCACCTTCCTAACCCTTATTTCTCAAACACCAGGAAGTCAGCCAACTACCTCACTTATAAGTCGACCCCACTTAAAAGTCAAATTGGAATTTTGAGGGAAAAAGTCGACATATAGCAAATTAAATTGACCTTTTGGGAAAACCTCACTTATAAGTCGAATTTGGAAAACAGGGTTTACCACCTTGTGAATAATTATATGCAATGTTAAAATGTGTTTCATTGACACCATTTATATTTCATGTCACACCAAGGGGACCATGCAAAAAACTGTTATTCAACTCATCATTGCCATCTTTGGCTGCTGCAAAGTGTTAGAAAGCCAAACCAGGGGAGGGAATCCTCTCATTCAATTAGGAGGCCGCGATAAGCAGAGCCTAGGGTGTTTAGTCATGGATCTTCACACTGAGGCCATGGCAGGGCAACTTGAAAATTAAAAGCACTCTGGTTATTTTTGCTACAAGTGTTTGTTCCCATTGGATGTTTTTATTTAGAATCACCTATATTAATAATTTTACAGAAACACATCGGATTATTTGTCCTTAATTCCTGTAGGCCCTTGCACTCTATGATTGATTATGCTTAGTAGGAATAGTTATATACCTCCAAACACGTATTAAATGATAACAAGTATGAAAAACCTTTGTGCAATGTCATGAAAATATATTGACACATCGTAATAACTGAAATATTCCACATTGGTCCATAAAGACAACTGCTTATTCCCTTACTCTAGGATGTTTCACAAGTGGTATATGCAATTAATTGTAGAAGAAGACATAGTGTTTCTACAGGAGGAATTAGTTGTATATAACTGTCAAGACCGGCATTTCATTATATCTATTGTATACTGCTTATAAAAAGTGTTTCACAAAGGTCTACAACCAAGATGTTAAGTTCAAGGGGTCTTTGGCCTACAATCGAGATACAACTAATGTATCAGTGTTTCATAATGCATATTACCGTGGAGCATGTACATGCAGTTAAAGATAATTATTATTGCTATAATTCGTCCTAGTAGGCCCTATGGTAGGTCATTTTACTCATAGAGCTGCTGTGACTAGATTGTCTTAGACAGCCGGTAATGGCTGACAATAATTATATACTTGTATATAATGTAAACGGACTAATGGATTGTGATGGATTTACTTACGATAGAAATATTGCATGCCTGGATGCCGTTTGTTACTTCATTACCACTTTTAAAATATCTCCTTTAAAAGCCCAAGGTTGGTGAGAAGGAAATTGGAATGTTGATTACTGTGTAATCGGGCTAAAAGGATGATTTGGTAGATTCTAATGCAAAGTGAAATAGCTTGATGACATGCCATTTCCTATTCAGGATAATTACTAGGAATGATGATGATGATGAATGTAATCTTATTTGGCTCATTACAAGTCCAAGGTGATCAGGCAGGGTGCTGTCCGGGCTATCCTGAACACTTCCGAGATCTGAAGTGTTCATGAGGACATGTATAAACCCCTACAGGTCTCCGAGGTCCAATATCTCAGTCTAGCTAGCGCTGATACAGAGTGGACTGGTAGACAGCTTGGGGTCCTAGAGGCTTGCTGTGTCTTTGAGCCCTTACCCCCATAGACTGGTTGCCCTCATTTCTACCTCACTCTTAATATCAAGAAGATGGTTGTGCAGCCCACGGTGGTTATAACCTTTTTGTGATTAATAAAGTATCTATCTGACAACATATCATCAGATATGAATTCTTCTTTCCTTAGCTAGAATGGATTTTGACACGTGCAGAGTCTGTACTGCCGAGGTGGGACGCCTGTGGTGTATGATCAGACTGTGTACCTCAGAACTCTTCAACCCAGTGAGTACCGTGGTGTAGACTACATGCAACGTCTTCTTAGAGTGCACATTATCTAGGACGTTCACAATAAATTGCTGCAGTGCAGTGATCATAAGATGTCTTTCTCTCTCTCTCTATATATATATATAGACAGAAAGGCATCTTATGATCACTATGTATACTATAGCAGAAGATGGCAAGCCATATTTGGATTTACAATAATCTGCCTCGAATATCGAACACGAGCAGGGTAGGGCAATTCCGGAACTGTTACGCAATCTAGGAATAGTTATTTCCATCAAGAACTTCTCACATTACGCAACTTCTGATATTGCGCGTAACACATACACAGGAAGATTATTCAACTTGGAAAAGCAAGAATACCCGGACATATTGCATTTTACCATTGATAAGGTGACCAGGAAGATAAATGGCTAGCCCTGATATATATTAGATCATTATTACTAAGTTGGTAACCCTTACACATTTAATGTCTAGATAAATTTAAATATTTGACCGTTCCATTGTCATCAACTAAACACATCAAGAAACTAGGAGAAGAAATGATGTCTGAAATGGATTAAGCAATGTTTTTATCTCTCCTTTTCCCAACCAGATGGCCCTCTTTAACGGTCATTATGACCCTTTTCTCTGTGTATCCTTCTTTATGGGAATTTAAAACAATTTCAACTTTTTATATTCCTGTTTCAGACAGCCAGCGCTTTATCTGAGACCTGGTGGAAAGTTATGTTCATAAAAGAATATATCATGTAAACATCGGATGGCATAAAGAAATGAATGTTGTCTCACTCAAGAGCGAGCTTATTATTTTTTAAATACAAGATTTACTGTGCTTCAGTACTGAAAGGGTCATATTCAATGCCCGGCATTGAATACTATGTGGCCGCATTCAATGAGCTAAGAGAAAGTTGTTTTTCCTTCATTAAATGGCTTCAAATTAAATAAAATGAACACAAATGCCAATGACCATTGATACCGTCTCTGTTGTATTTCATGAGTGGGGGCTGGGGCACATCCCACTCAGCCTGCAGTTCGTGGGAAACTGCCCCAGGCCCTATTTGTGAATTATAACAGAGATGGTATCAATGGTCATTGGCATCTGTCTATATGTCCAGCTGAGGAATTCAAGTTTGGGGCTAATGCATAACCGTAGCAATTGTAGATGTTTAAATACATTTGCCATTTGCTATGGACTGCTATATTATGATTAATCTTGTTTCGGCAACTATGATGTGAATAATTGCAATTGTGTGAGTCTTATTTTGTGATCTGCCAAACCCAAATATGGGGCTTCAGGAAGTATCATTGAATGTCATATGAGCAGCAAAGCGACATTTGAACTTTCCACAAGTGTTAGATAAGATGTAAAACTTTCTCTTCTAGAAAATTAACAATTATCTGTTTCAAGAAGAGACAGCATTGCGTGACACAATTCCCTTTGTAATAAAAAAAATTATATGGAGTATCACCGTCTAGAATTTCTAATGATGGTGAGAGGTAATTATTTTGCTTTTCAGTCAGAATTAGTCAGAGATTGGCTTCGTCAAAATAGTCAGGATGGATCATTCATGACGTCACACAGCTGGACTTCTCATTAGAATTTAGCAAATAGGTGTCAGATTACACACGTTTTTTTAGTGTGAGATTATCCAGGCACTCCTTAAGTTATTACCAGGCAGGTACATTAGCAGTCATGGATATAGTATTCATCAACTTTTACAAATAACTGCACTGTAAATAGTTAGTGTAGGTACACAGTAGAATCTACTGTATATGTACTGTAGAATCTACTCTAGAATCGGTTTACATTAGGATTTACTGTAGATTTACGGTGCATTCTACTGTTTACCTACAACGCACTGCATACCTACAGTAGAATGTACTGTACACCTACAAAAATAGCAACCAACTTTTTCAGTGTGATGTTTCCAGTCCCACAAAAGTTTCCTTCTGTCTCCCCATATGTTTTACTCAAGGTAGAGAATTTCAGCTCACTCAGCAGTGGATTTAGGAGTTATAAGTATGTCTTACTGATATGCCGGCCTTGAATATCTTCAGATTACATTATGCAAGGTATTTGTAGTAGCTGAAAATGGGTGAAATGTATTACTCATTTACTGGCCTGGGAACCGTCTCCATTCACCATGCCATGCACTAATAACTCCGAATGATAGAAAAAGTCAAATGGCTCATTAGTAATGCTAACAAGGGAAATGTCTTTTCATGGAATACGACAGGGACATTGCTTTAACCAAGGACTCCCGTATTTCATACCCCCGTGAAATAACCCATTGCCGTATTTCACGGCCTGTGATGTCCTCAAAAATGGCAGTTTGTTTACATTTGAACGGCATAGAAAAAAGCTATTTTAGGCTCCACCTATCATAATTTAGGTATTTTGAATCGAAACCCATGAAAAATAACACAAAGGTACACTCGTTTGGGTCACGTGTTGACCCTTGGCCCAAGGATCAACTCATGAAATAACCCTGTCAACAGACCAACACTAGTGAACCTATGTCTATATATTCTAATCAGTAAAGGCCCTACCAAGCGGACACAGAGCATTGAATCAACATTGAAAACTAGTTTTCAATGTTGATTCAATAATGATTCAACATTGATTCAACATTGAACTGACATTAGTACCCACTGGGTAGAGGCATGACTACAACGCCCAACCACACACTACTGCATATATGTTTGATATAATTATCTAAGTTGACCACATCACTATCTTATAACATACATGATTACTTCCATTCAGCAGTGGCACCTAGCGAGCAGCTGTGAGAGGGGATGCTGTAGGCCCCATCTTGGTGTTAAAAGGCCAAGTCAGTGTGTGGCTAAAACGAGATGAGTGAATCCTCTGATAGCATTAGGAGGCAGCAGTGAGCAAAGCCTGAGGCTTTCAGACATGAATCTACACACTAAGGACGTGGTCATGCATTGCTGTATAGGATAAAACTCACACTAGTACAGTGGCCGTCAAGGCTCACCCAAAAAAATCACTATTTTATATGCATTATTTTCCTCACTTCTCTGGGCCATTCAAGCTTGTGAGACACGGCCTGAATGTCCATTTGACAAACGTGGGATAGCCACTATTATTATTGGTGTGTGCCTTCTCCCCTAAAGAGGAGTTATGCTTTATTGAGTATTAAACCTAGACACAATAAAACATCGATTTTAGAGAAATCGTCCCGATGTTTAGATGTTTTAACAGCTACCTGACCACCTGGAGCTATAGACACCATCCTATTGGATATGCTGCAGGGGACATTGCACCAGGTCTAGTGAATCCCATACTCTCCAGTCATACTACCGTATGATCTATACAATGGTTTGCTATCTCTGACATTTTGTTTTGGTCTGTTGACCGGGCTATTTCACGAGTTGAAGGTGGGGCCATATTTCAAGAGGCCTTATTTCAACAAGTAATATAACCCAAAACTCATGATAGAGGTAGCCTAAAAAAGCTTCCAAAATGTAAACAAACCGCCATTGATGACGCCACAGGATCGTGAATTACAAGCATTGGTTATTTCACAGGGGAATAAAAAATATAATGTGTTATGATAATGTTGTGTGAACCTATGCCATGTAACCTGTGGCAGCATCCAGCTCGCCCTCAGAGGGGGTGTTCTCCACTGTGTTCAGTAAAAGGGGGATTCATAGAGATTGAGTTCTAAATGTTACAGTTGAGCTAACAGTTTAGGCAGTTATTCTGACAACCAGCCTTAGGTCATATTCTTTCGTTGTGTCACGTTGATGAATATCACGTCAACATTTTCAGGAAATGGATTCTAACTGCAGTTGTATTTCTCTTTATCTGCAGTAAAACTGGCATTTGACTCTGCTTTTGTTCTTTGTCTCCGCTTATTAAGCCAGTACACAGTGTAACAGACATGTGTTCTTAAATTATGTCATGCCATATTGCAAAACAATGATATATCGAAAAGTGTACATAATCTTCACAGTCATAAATTGGATGTCAATGATATTCCTGGGCTGAGGGTTGAGGTTGTGTTGCACGTGGATATTTCTATGGTATGGGAATTAAGGTCTATTGCTATGGTACTTGGGGGATGGGGTAAGCCCAATGGTACATGTGGAGCATCAACCGCAATACTAATAAAGTGGACTCTGCATGTTTAGAACACC
The DNA here is from genome assembly GCA_947462335.1 of Harmothoe impar. Taxonomy (NCBI): domain Eukaryota; kingdom Metazoa; phylum Annelida; class Polychaeta; order Phyllodocida; family Polynoidae; genus Harmothoe; species Harmothoe impar. The sequence goes on along the minus strand of OX381713.1, from coordinate 42,481,292 downwards.
AAGTTTCCAACAGGTATCAGTATGCAATGTCTATTCTCTGATTTTCAAAAGCGAGTTCATTGGTGCGCTGATCGTAATCTGTAGGAGGGACGGCATACGAGGCTGCATTGACCTCTACCGTAGGTATCTTAAAGTATTCACCAATTTTAATTACAGCTCAGGAATCTCTATAGATTTATCAAAGACATTTCCCTTTTTAAGTTATTTCCTGATTACTTTCATTTTGAATGTTGAATAGGATAATTCTCCTGAATAAGGCGTTGAGGTATTGCTCCTTACCATCAAGCGATATACATATGCATGTCAGTTATGTAATGTGTTTCATTTTAGTTGTTGGTAAGTGATCCATGCTTTATTACACAAGGGGATTTCCTAGAATCGCTTACAATGGCCCTAATTGTCAAAGTGTGATACAGTAGATAGAAGTTAAGTAAATATGGCGACAAATTGCAGCACATTCGCGCCACTTAATGAACTTAATGACTGAAATGAAAAAAATAAAATGTTTTTAGAATTGTCCAACTATAGAGGAAGACTCTCTACTTCTATTTAAATTACATGCTTGAATGAACCATGAATCAGCGAACGACTGAATCATAGTACAGTACAGTAATGAAACTTGCACAGGGATAAAGAGATATGAAGTTTATAGTAACTATCATGATATATGAGTATCATGGTGCATAAACCGCATAATGTGTATTCCCTGTAAAACATGGCAGCCACAATATCGACCTCTGTCATTGATTCTCTACTAACACAACACACAGCTCACCTGTACAAATACCTGCATGTTTATGTTTGATTTTTATTCAATATCGATATATCTGCATAGCATTATACAGCGTATTTAACGTAATTATCCCCCGCTGTTGTTATAAAAACCTCTTAATTGCATTTTGATCATGATGTTTCTTTCTGTATTTTTGTCTTTATTTAATTGACTGTTCTTTTCGCTTGAATAGCCATGCACTAGTTAATCATAATAGTTTTTTTCGGTCAAAATGCATCATTCATCATGCCTGCCATACAACTTAATACTACCAATGCAGTGCTTGGGAACTACTCACCAAGACTGTGTTGGCGCATTATACCAACAACTGTCGCCTTGCAGCAACTTATTGCCCTTGGTAAGTTTAGTTTACCAAACGTTACATTGTCTATAAATCTGACAAAAGCATTTTCCTTCAACAGGTTTATAGAGGGACGTCCATCCGCTAAAGTTGCAGTTAACTTATTTACAATGAACACAACTTGGCAGTGCAGAGTACTTGCAGCTTTCATCAGTGCTGCAACTGTCCTTAATGTGTACCTATACACATTGCCTACAGTGGTATGCAGGGAAAATACCTTTATTTCTGAGAAAGCAAAGGTGTCCTCTAATGGTCATATCTCAGCAAACCTGCTTGGAGGACTACGGAACCAGATGTTCACATATGCCTCACTGTTTGGACTGGCAAAAAAGAGCAATATTAGGATACCACATGCCTGCACAAGTTACAATATGTTGAGACTGTTTCCTAATCTGTCGATACAGCTCCATCATTGTGAAACTAACTACTCTGACACACCCTGCACCAGATCAATAGACAAATATGTAGAGGTTCCCCAAAAGTTTAGTCCCCATTATTTTGACCCTGAGATTCTTCAACTGGTGAAGATGTCCAATGAAACCTGTATCAGAGTCAAAGGTTATTTGCAAAATCTGGGCTTCTTTCTTGAATACCTTGATGACCTCAAACGAGAATTCTCACTGAGTAGTATTTACCGGAACAAGGCGTATGACTATTTGAATGGACAAATTGGTCTATACAAGCAGAGAACTGGCATTGGTGGTGGTTTACAGATTGTTGGTGTGCATGTAAGGCGAGGAGACATGATGACAATTCCAGGGATCAATGTGTCCACAGTAGAATACTTCAAGAACGCGATGACATACTTCAGGACTAAGTATAAGGATCGGGTACTCTTTGTAGTATCTACAGATGATATAGTCTAGTGTCATGAACACTTGAAAGCTATAGACGTAGTCTTCACAGTAGATTCTGGTCAAAAGTCAAGAGAAGAAGACTTTGGCATACAAGTATGCTGCAATCACACAATTATGTCTTTTGGAACATTTGGCTGGTGGATGGCTTTCCTGACAAAAGGCGAGGTCACTGTATTCCGTGATTGGGTCGGGACTTGGGAAGCTCGTGCTTGGCACCATCCTGGCCAGAGGTTTCCCGTCAATTGGAAACTAATGTAATACATTGTCTGTTAGGCTAGATAGTCTTCAAAGATACATTATGCCGGTAGGAATAGACTGAATGTAGTAGTTGTGTACCAGTTGTTGTGTTGTGATTACAGGGTAAATCCAATGGTTATACAATGCACCCATAACAGGTTTTGATTTCTGCGAGCCGGACAGTTATTCATTTATGACAATATATTGTAGTTTTATTATGCTAAGTGATGAGTGAGAGCCTGCCAACTTCCCATACCTGCGTGCAATTATGGCTGTATCTCACGAGATCTGGCCAATGTGAACGTCTTTGACTTAAAATAGCCTTGTTTACAAGGTGAAAGAGAACCTAGCAATGCTGGACTCACACTTTTACTACCATTGCTGACAAAATAAATGATTAGATGGTCCAAGCTTAGAGAACTAGTTATATTTTTCAACATTCTACATTTCAATAAGTAGCTCGGGACCCCCTACCTTTCTAGTTGGGTAGGAAGCAGGGGGTCCCATGCACCTGAAGACTATATTTTTTTAACTTACATTTTTGGAATCCTGAATATCTCTAGTTACGGAATATCTTCGTACCCAAGGTGAAATCGTGTCCCATCAGGGTCATTGGCGGCCATCTTGTCGGCCATCTTGGCTTTTTCATGAATTATTAGTAAAACCTAACTTTCTCTATAGATTTCCAACCATTTGAGCTACATGCATGAAATTTTTAGGTCAAGGTCACTTAATTGACCTAGAATTTGGATAAATCATCAAATGAGCACCTAAAGACCTCTCAAAGCAATGTTAGAGTGTTGAATATATCACAATATTTTCTTTGATTCATTTCTTTTTATTAGACACATTTCATGAACATATCTATATCATTAAAACATAGTTTATATACATTTTTGCCATGACAACCATTTGTTGCCATCATAATTCTGCATGGTAACAACAGCTTTCCATTATTGGACATATTGCAATTTTCCCACTATATAACATATTTTCAGCAATTTCTCAAAGATAGTGGATTGACATTGCTTATTATTGTTTATCTTTATGGATAATGAATGCTCTGATATATCTGACTTTTATCAAGGTCAAGGTCACATAAAATGACAATAAAGGTTGTGAAATCAATAATTGAGTGGTTATCGCCCTGTGAGAAGGAGCTAAAACATAGTTAAGAATATTGAACTTTTCACCTTAAATGAGCTCCATAAAGAGATGAATCCACCAGTTAATAAATATCAGAGCATCTATTATCCAAATGGATAAGCAATGATAAGCAATGTCAATCCACTATCTTTGAGAAAACATGTTATATTGTGGGCAGAATTGCAATATGTCCAATAATGGAAAGCTGTTGTTACCATGCAGAGTTATGATGGCAACAAATAGTTGTCATGGCAAAAATGTATATAAACTATATTTTAATGATATAGATATATGTTCATGAAATGTGTCTAATAAAAAGAAATGAATAAAAGAAAATATTGTGATATATTCAACACTCTAACATTGCTTTGAGAGGTCTTTAGGTGCTCATTTGATGATTTATCCAAATTCTAGGTCAATTAAGTGACCTTGACCTTGGTCAAGGTCATAGTTGCAGCTAATTTTCACAGTTACTAATGAGATGGATATGTGTGCCCAAAATAATCTATGGAACATGAGTAGCTGGCATACCAGAGCCAATCACATGTTTTCTACGGCTAAATCCTGAAATATACCGATAATTGAAAATGCTTTGTTACGATGGCAAAATCTCATCTAATCTCAATTCCAATGAACTGAATAGCTTGATATTGATGGCTTCTTCATACATGAATCCTAAGATGGATAAAATGCCATTAATAAAGTGTTGACAGCAGTTGATACATGGTCAAATGACGTAATTTGGTCAATTTTCAAGTTCAAGGTCAATTCTCATGACCTTGACCTTGGTCAAGGTCAAAATGGTTCTTTGTGTACATAGTGGGATTAGTTATGTGCCTCATATAAAAATTTCATGCATGTAGCTCAAATGGTTGGAAATCTATAGAGAAAGTTAGGTTTTACTAATAATTCATGAAAAAGCCAAGATGGCTGACAAGATGGCCGCCAATGACCCTGATGGGACACGATTTCACCTTGGGTACGAAGATATTCCGTAACTAGAGATATTCAGGATTCCAAAAATGTAAGTTAAAAAAATATAGTCTTCGGGTGCATGGGACCCCCTGCTTCCTACTATACTATTCCCTATTTGGTTCCAAATGATGTAAGGTATTTTAGTTAGTTGTACGTGGCAACCACCCATGTAAGGTATTTTAGAAAAAAATAAAAGAAATCCAGTTACTTTTGCCGTATGATAGGCAAGCACCTCAAGGTTGGCGTTCTGCCTTACAGCCACATTCATTATCTTTAGAGTGTAGACCAATGTAGGGGCAGTGAGCTACTTTCTGACACAGGGCTTGTGCATCACCAGGATCTCTTTACGAGGGTATCAAGCAAACTGGGTCGGAATGAGAGAATGATTACAGCCTTGGTTCAATTAATTGCCATGTCTGAATCCATGCATCTTGACAGCAGACAGCATATGAGCATACAAGCAAAGGCAGAATAATATCAGTCTTTATGAACTATATTTAAGGATATTTTGTTTTATCTATATGTAAAGTGTATGATGATGGTAGTACAATATTTTGGTGCTTTGTAAATATGGTTGATACGTACCCAAAGCAATAAGCCTGTAAATGTATGCTTACATTTTAGCGGAGCATATTTGATACCATTGTTTTCACGTGATATACATTGCATACAGCAAAGTCATAAGGCTGGTCACGCACGGGAAGAAACAGAAGTTTAATTGCAAGAAAACGTTTGTCAACGTTCATGCACTGTCAGCCAAGTAGTGGTCCTTTCCATCATATTGTATCAGACCAATGGTTAAATAATTGGTAGACTTCTATTTTCAATTCAATTCATTGGAGGTTTTGATGGAATACAGACGACTGCAGTCCATTGTCATGATGCCGATTACTGCAGGTTGTATGGTCTGCGGTCCCAAGTGCTGAACTATGTCTAGAACCAAGTATAAATGACCACACAGCAATCTGTATTGCATACCTGCGTGCACAGTTCAAAGCATGATAAATCATTGGAGTGATATTTCGTCCTAATAGGGCCATTGAAATCACCACTTGAGTTGTAATGTGATGAATTTGATGAATTTTGTGGATCTTTAGATCATTCTCCAAAAGGCAGATGAAGTAGGGTAACATAATATGGGACATTCCCAGTAAAGGTGAGGTAAATCCCTCTGAGGTGATGAAAGTGAGAAAGAATTACAAAGCCATAAAACTTCCATTTTAACGTCTGGAAATCTGATGATCATGAAAAGCTACTTTAATCCATATTAATCCTCCTGTCCTGGAGTAATCACCGATTCCATTGGTATTTACACGAATGGATGGACTGCCTTAAATGATCAATATGAATATTCATTGGCAGCTGCTTTTGCCAGTCATGAATGATCATCACCTCCCCAAGTCAGATAATGCATCCTAACGATTCAATTTGACAGTGCCTCTGTGCAAGGGACCTTTCTCATGAAAGTCTTAAGACTGGTGGGTTCAGTTGGATCTTTGAGTGTCTCTCAGCTGTCGCAATGGTTGCATATTTTCCTAAAGGTAAAAACAAATAGAAATGCAATAAGTTATGAACTCTGGATTCCCATGACTTCTCGAGCACTGTCTCCGAAACCTCCAGCACCCAAACCACCATGGAATGTCATTCTGGGAACTTCCAAATGAGAAAATCATGAAAGACATTCAAGTAGGTAAAATGCCAAGAGTTGTTTTAGAGAAAGCCGGTGTAAATAATAATTGAAATTTGACTGTGCTTGCCTCATATCCTAAATTGACTTCCCTAAATTCACCCCTGTTTAAGACATTTGATTCCAAGGACATCCAATGAAAGATGCATTACCAGCAAGTTTTGCGTGATTTTTTATTTTCATTATGTTTCCATATGCCCTGTGCCTGTAGGTCTCCTTGGAGGTTGTTATTTCTCTGTTAATCTGTAAATACAACCATAATAGCATGCGAAATATATAAGTGGGAGCCAATAGTTATCAAAACCAGTAAGGGGTGCATTATGACCAATCAGAACACATATGTCTACCAAAGAGCCCTCAATCTCATTTAGATTTTATAACAAATGGCTTTCCTATTGATAGAAAAATGACTAATGGAAGTCTACATTAGGTTTATTTCATAAATTGATTTTGGATCGACTGAGGTGGTAATGTATCTTTAAGTCTAAGCAGGATGCAGCTGTAGTCTGGGCTGTGTTTGTCTGATGAGTGACCTGTGTGTCCTGAGGATGTACAGAGCCACATCCACTCTGGATCTGACCCCATCCAGGGCTCACGTCTAAGTGGGTCTGGATGTTGTGCCAGAAGCTGTGTTAGCTGAACAGATTAAAGATGAGTCTTGAGGGTCACCCCTTTAAGTCTACACAGTGAGGGAGTTCCTAACACTATGTAGAAATTAGAGGTCTAAACGACAAGTGGGTGATGTTTCAACCAATTCGTATAATATTTGATCAAATTAGTCTCCCTTTCTAGACAGCTTTACACCAATATGTAGGTCAATCTTCTAAAGGTTTGCATTACATTAAATGATTAATGTGAATATATAATTGCATATCTTGTATTAAGTAACCTATAAAAGATGATGGGGTAACCACTGCTCAACAAAGCCATGTCTTATATAATTTGGTATCTGTGAGAAAACATCCTAAACGTTTAGGATTTATGTGATATGCCTTAGCCACAAAAGCTTTTATCATGTGAAGGCGGTATTCTCTGGTGTTTCTGAGAGCAACAAGTCTGGATAGTGTTAACTACATTTATCCATATGGCCCTTTTCTGTCTTCCCGAATATATATATTTTTTATACAGGCAGCCAGCCCTTTGATCCCGACCCTCTTTACAATCCATCACCATCACTGACTAGAGCCTTGTCTGACCTCTCTTACAGCTCTGTGTAACATTTCATTGCGGCTTCGACTTATCTCTTCCAGACACATCTATCTTCACTTTCTTTTAGCTGCACCACATTTTAAGCCACTTAAGGCAACCTCATCAAGATAGATTTAAGTGTGTCGCAGTAACCGATGATTTAGTTTAAGAGCTTTAATTCTATTATATGAAAGCTGCCAGAGGTTTCACATAATCATTAATCATACTTACTAAAAATATGTGTGGCAGACCTGTGCCCACTGCTAATGAATCATACATACCTCCTAATAAGCAGGGTAATTGGTTTTAACTGCCACTTTGAGTTTTTCTTCTCCTTTAATCTTTTATATGTTCCATTTCCTTCCAGGTAAGCGGCCGTTCATCTATGTAGACATATACCTTGGAGTTTGTAAGTAGACACTCTCTAACTAATTCTATCATTTAAAGAGGGTAGAGTCCTGAGACATTGATGAACATTTAATAACAAATATGGCTATTACTTGTGTAATAATACTTCAAAAGATAAGTTGTCCTTAATAAGTATTTGTATACTGTGAAACAGCAGTAGCTTCTATGCTTTTCCCTAGCTTTTCCCTAGTGATATCTCCCATCGGACATACAAGAAATGAGAGTAATGTGGCAGACAACTATGCATCTAGCATTCCCCCACAACAGCACAGACATGCAAACAAATCCATGCACCTAATCCTGGCTACATGAACTTTGCTCCCACACCATGGGCCTAATAAATATATTATGGCCACCCTGTGGTCTATCAACTGTGTATGAGGAGAACAATATCCAGGTTTATTGCAGGCTAGCATACTAGTGCATGCATCATCTAGATTGGAAAGAAAAGTGATGAAGCACTGATTCAGCGAAAAAAGTCCTTCATTTCTCATGGCTAGATAGATATCAGACGATAGATATGAGACATATACCGGCTATTGACACATGATAAATTATATACCTACTTGTTTGAGATGTAGATTGTTTGTGTATTAGAGGAAAGTCGGCACATATCATGTGAACATGCATTATGACAGGTTACTGATTCAGCATTAAAACATCTCTTTATAAGCTGAGAGGATGTTTTCAACATAAAAAAGATACAGAACCTCACATATAGGAAGGAAATCTGAACCTAACAATTGAGCGTTGATCCACTTCCTGATCTGTGGTGGCGTCCCAGTAAACACACTACGTATCTTCTACGTAGACTTTAAGTAGAATTATGTAGGTTTTCTACCAGACATTTGATAAACGTACATTAAACGTAGATAAGAAAGTTAGTAAATTACGTGGATCTACGTATATATTTTACGTATATTTCTGGTAATAATTTACGTATTTATAACGTTGAAAGGTTTTTGTGTTTCTGGCTGATCTCACCAGGTGGCAGTTTAGCTTGTGATAGTACTATGCTGGTACTTGCATATTAATATTCTTCTAAAATATGCAACAATAATGCTGATATATAAATACTTCAACCAATCTGGCATCTGCATTAAAATGTTTGAATATGATTAGACAAAATATTTCTTCAGATAATTATATGGTGCCTGTATTACGATGTGCAGCATGCTGCGCACCCATTTCATGGCATTGAAGGATAGATATATCCAACCTGTTCCAGGTACCACTATGAATAAATACATGAGCCCTGGTGACATCTGATGGCTGTCCTATAATGATGAACTGAAGGGTTTGCCTATCACTATAGCATTGGATGTGTAAATCGGGATAAAAGTAAAATAATTTGAGTGGAGAATTAAATATTTTCTGTGTATTTTATAGGTTTTCATTCGTCTACCTAAATATCTGAAAATAAACGTTTATACAACGATAATACACATATTTTCTACATCTTCTGATGTATTTTTTAGTTGAATATTTACGTTGTAAAGACGAATTACAACGTAAAATCTACAAAAACGTTTGATATACGTAGATCTACATTAACGTTTATACGTTTATCTACGTTCAGTATATACGTATTTCTCCTGAAATATCTACAGGGAAACCACGTATTTATTACGTATATATGTGTTTACTGGGGTGTCAGCATAGAATAGAAATAGAGCATAGAGATTTTATGCTGCATGGACATTTCCTTGTTTACAATGCAATTAGGCCTAGTCTACGAAAACAAGTTTTTAAAATAGACCAGACATAACTACATGTAGCATGTGATGTAGAATCGTGCATTGAACTTTCTTTAAATTACAAATGGTGGTAACATAATATTATTTATAAACAATTGATTATACTAAGAGATTATGTCATGCCCATCTCTCTGATGCAATGGGTCTATCTCATGTGGTTGCTATTGCTGTTACAAGCATTTATGTGATGTCTATAATGATTCACATAAAGTTGGTTGATGTGATATTTAACCTTGATGGACATCACCATTAAGGCTGACTTAAAATGATGCGAAGAAAGGGAGTGAACTTTAGAATGGTAGTCGCAGAATTTCAAGCATTGGAATTAGCAGTCTAGACTAATACAGGTAATAAAGAAGGTAACAAATATCCGGGCCTAGTGCAATCCTTTGATTCATTATGACGATGACTGTATTACCATAATGCAAAAAGAATCTTGGAAAGTAACATTGTATACAATTGAGCTAAAGATGCCAATGAGGTATTAAGAAGAGAACATACATGCTACATAAATCGAACTAGGCTGATCCACCCAATTGCTTTGGGGATCAAGTAGAAATGGAATACAAAATACCCTACACATCTCATACCCACTCTGTAGGGACCTAGGCTCTCGGCTCATGTTCACAGAACACAGCTCATCATATGAGAAACAAATCCAATACCAAGGGTCACCAACAAAGCTCTGGGTAGCTCTTACATTGACTGATGTATATTACAAGCTTTCACCGATACAACCTGGCATGTAGGCCCATAGAGTTAAAAACATAATGTGGTTGTCATTTATATCAAGTGGTCTAGGCGGGAGGTTTTGCATACGATTTACCAATCTGTATACACAAATACGGAGACCATATTGCCGCCCAGAGAAGTATGGTTTTATATAGCTGGGGCTCCACTACGCGACTTTTCGGGCAATTCTCACGATCCGATCATATGAAAACCCCATAGCTTTCCCTTCAGAAAAAATAACATGAGACACCCATTGCAATCAGGAGAATCTGGGGGTTTGTTTATATTTACATTTCACTATAGGTATATAAGGTTGATCAGGTATAAGCATAGCCCTAGAGATCGTACTCTTCAGACAAATAAAAGTCAAACCAGTTTGATATGAGATCAGGGCCCAAAAATCGGCCTTGGTTGCAAAATCGGGACCTAAATCAGGAGCATAAACATTATTTACAAACATAAATCTATAGCAGGGTCTATAGTACCTTCCTGCTTAAGGTATGTAATTGTTATGGTATATAGGTGAGTCAGATTCCAGGGGCGTGACAAGCAGTAACAAAGTAGGGGGGACTGAGGGGTATTTTGACCCTTTTTGACCCCTTTTTACTTGACCTTTTTGGTTTGACCTTTTTTGGGCTTGGTCAGAAGTGGGGGGGACATGTCCCCCCCCATTCCCAGTATACAATTATTTATTGTGGCAAAACATTATAAACGTTAAAAACGTTATTTTGACGTAAAATAACGCATTTCTGTTAGCTAGGCTTTAGACCACATCTCGGGGGCTGCTACTGTTCTTTATATGCTGCAGCACATCATAATGATGTATATATATATATATATATATATATATATATATATATATATATATATAAATATACACATGCTGTCAGACTATATTAGGGACACATAGATATTTCTCTACGACAGGGTTGGTGGGATATAATTATAATATACCATTGAAAGTCTTCTTATGTATAGCGACAATTGAAGCATCTGACAGTAAAGATATAGCAGTTTTTATTCATAATTATATTACCAATTTGTCAAAGCAAAAACCAACAGCGGCATTTCAAGATTAAGCCATGCTGCCCTACCCTTTTTCAAACTTTCTCATTCTTCATTCAACAAGGTCAAAGCCTTTAATTCCCTGCCAAATTCCCTGCTCAAAGGGCAGCTTGGATTACCTGATTGGATTTCCGAGTCTTTCATTTGGATGATTCAAACTATTTGTCCTCAATTGGACACACCTGCCAGACCTGACTCTCAATCCTGGCACCTGGGGATTCTAAAAGTAGACGTCCTATTGCCAATCATTGTCTCTATGAGCCACTTCTGGCAATGCCATGTGTAAGGATAAAAAACCCAACCCTCATGTTTTTGTAAACTGAGACCTTAACATCCTGAGAGTTCATGATACCAATCACCCATGTAGGAAGCTAACTTTAGCCACTTTATACTTCTTCTTCTGTTACTTCCTGGATCTAGCTTGTAATCAAATTAGCTTCTATGTTTTTTATCGTCTGTTGATTAGACCCTGAGTCACTGATATTGGCCCAGAATAATCATGTTTAGAATTTCTTCCTGTTGCACAGGTAAGGCATTTTAAAATGGATGGTACACAGCCAAAAATAATTCTCCTCCTTTGCCCACACACTTGTTCCTTTCTGTGTTTCCTTTCTGAAGGGTTCTTACATTAAGCTATAGCCTTCTCAGCAAATCCCTGCACGTATATTTGCCCTTTGCAGTTACTGCTAAGCTTGGGTTATCAAATTTAATAATGGCCCTATAATCTCTTTCAATTATTTAGCTTTTATGTCAATGAATAGACCAGCATTGTTTAACACAGCAGAATCCTGATCTGATTCAAGTCTACATCTGATCAAAATAGACATGGAAATAAAGACTCAGTACTTCTAGCAAATTAATAATCCTATCCGGTTATGGTGTCATTGGCCCAATGCTGAGAAAGGAAGGTCAGACAAAAGGACTATTTAAGGCATGGTCAGCTGCAACTGCTAGCACACTAAATATTCTGTGCATGTTTCATTGTCCCCTACAGACAGACCTAGACCACCATTCCCCCACCCCATCTTCTCAGACTGCCTCCCAAATACAAGGCAAACCAGTTCCACTGTAGCTAGTCACAGACTAAGAGATGTGAATAAACAGCAACGGTCGATTACAGTAGTGCTTTAGTTATATATTAGAAGAGTGCTCATTATAATACCAAGGCTAGATGCTGACAAATATGTTTGGTATGTGTGTACTTCTTATCCATTGATGTCTCCTGTTTAGGCCAAATATATTGTTGTGTCTGAAGTTGTGCACAGAAATTGGTTACAATGATTGGGATCCTGTCCAATATGCACATGATGTCAGGTCTGCTACTGAGGATAGACAAGAGTCAGCAGATCCTATATCAGAAACTCATTTCATGCTCTCCTCACTGATCCTGATCCTGCATCGCTGGAGCAGCATTGCTGCACTAGCTGCCTTCATCTAGATAGCAGGCCGGAGGCAATAGGATGCGTGTACATCAAACCTCTTAGATTTGCCAAATTAAACAATCACCCAGAAATGATGTTAGACCGACAGAACAAGGATGAGATAGAATACCTAAAACAATGATGAGTGTAATATCAATATTGCTTATAGAATAGGATCAACTGACAACTTACACCATTATATAAACTATTGCCATAATATTTATTTTTTTACGGTCACTGGAAACGTTCATTTCATCAATAGAAGTAACTTGGAATTTATGATGACTGTCACATCCAGCCATGCTACAGGTCCTTTTAAGGGCTAACATAGGAGTTGACTAAGGAGCTTAGTTGAATCACGACACTCAGTAAGATCCCCTGGTAGTAAAGGCAAAGGGCAGTTGGCTCGGGCTTATACCATAAGGATTGGACAGAATGAGCCACACCTTCTGGCCTAGAGCCTAATGACCTTTGGTTATGTGTGTCCAACCTTGCCCCCTCCTAGGCAAATAGATGTGTGCCGCCTTCCTAATGGGTGGTTGTCATATATGTGTGCGTGATCTGATAGAAATTTTATCTGACTGGTCACTCTGCTAGATCCATATTTTATTTTTTTGAAATACAAGACTTCCTATGCTTTAGCACTGAAGGACCGTTTTGAATACAATGTGGCCATATTCAATGGGCTGGGAAAAGATGTCACTAATTAGCTTTAAAAAAAACACAAATGCCAACTACATTGATACCATCTCTGATGCATTTCACTCGTGGGGGCTGGGGCATATCCCACTCAGCCTGCGGCTTCATGGGATATGGCCCCAGCCCCCACTCGTGAAATACAACAGAGACGGTATCAATGGGCTTTGGCATTTGTCTATGTACCTTGCATATAGATGCGGCCCTTCTGTTGGATGTGCATCTTAGAGGAACCCCATGGGACATCAAGGGTTTACAACATGAACAATTTAGATGATGTTCAATAATTCTATAATAAAGGGCAAATATTTACTAAGACAAAGATGTCCAACAATTTCCACTTCTTAACATTGACACTGAAAGATGCATTTCAGGACTTGTCTACCCATTTTACATGTATATGAATCTCTAGAATATGTATCTGTTTCTTATTCTTGAGAACCATTGTTTCTCAAGAATCATATTTATCTATTTCAAGCAAAATACATACATTTAAATGCTTTAGAATTCAAAATCTTATATATATCCATAATGAATAATAGTGCTGGGATGCAGAACACACAATTATAATGAATGCATCAAACTGGAGTTTTTAGTAAAGTCCCCCCTCCGCTTTTGGTCAACATTGCTGCGGGGAGGACAGCAAGGTAGCACACTTATGGGTGCATAGGTGGCAAGTGTAGTGACCAGAGTGACGTACACTGTCCTACCAACACGGTAGGACTAGGACTGTGCTTGGAGACTGAGATAAGTTGGCACGCGTGAGGCTGTGTTTGTCTGACGAGTGACCTGTTTGTCCTGAGGATGTACAGAGGCATATCCACTCAGGACCTGACCCCATCTGGGGCTCACGTCTAAGTGGGTCTGGATGTTTAGCCTTAGGAGCTGTGTAAGCTGAAGCGGATTATGGACGGTCCCTTGCATCCTGAAATCAGTCTTAGAGTCTGGACAGTAAGGGAGTTGCACATTTTTAGGAATCAGGTGTTTGATTACATCAGCTGATCTTGCCTGTCCCTAATTAAAATATACATCTTGCTGATTTACCCTGTTCAACACACATCACTGTTAGATAGCTTTACATCGATAAGTAAATATTTCGAGGACATGCAGTCCATTGACTCATGAGAATTCATTAGAGCCCCCTTAACAGACTCAACAGATTACCCTTACACGGTTCTCCATGTGTGTATAAGGAGCAGATGAGAAAGTGACTATTTAAAAACTGTCATGGCCCATTGTATATTTCTGATATTCCATTCTGGGCCGTAGAGAGGGTGGGACGTGCTCTTGGCTTCTACCTTAGGGTGCTCCTGGTCACCATGTGATGACACATGGCGTTCGATTGGGTGGTATAAAAGCACCGAAAAACTGGGTGCTTGTTCCAGCTTTTAACCTCGGTGGAAGGCAAACAGCACTGGCGACTCTCTGAATCAGGCAGGTGGCAGGATGCAGCAGTTCTTATTTACTTAGACTTAAGAGCAGTTGTATGCCTGTGATTAAACCTTTACTTCATTACACCTGAAGAAAGGAGTCGTCCTTTGTTTACATTTCTTATTACAATACTGTCCTGCGAAGGAAATTGCAATCCATCAAACTCCCACTAATCATGCACTTATCATTCAATTCCCGCCACATCAGTGTATTCCTAGCTTGTCTCCAGGTGGTTACACCACTGTGTTATGGCAGTCACATGCTGCAACTGCTCCCTATACATTAACCATTTAAGGATGATATGGTGCCTTAATGCATTATGCCTTTGGTCGTCATGAAGTATGAATGCAGCCCTGGCGAGTAACTCGCCAGGTATCAGAAGTCCCCCACTGTAATCATAGAGACAATTTGTCTACAGTTACAGTTAAACAAGTGAACTTATTATGTCAATTGTGTAAAAGTTTCCCTTTGAAAATATGATGACACATTCACTATGGATTAGTACGTCATTCTGCGCAGTGGATCATATTTGTTCCCACCTCAGCTTGAACCATCCAAATCAAATTCCAAAAACAAGAGAATGGTGAGAATCACTCCAATAATTGAGGTCAAGTGAGGCTAATTTTTTCCACACTGATTTTCTGTTTTGATTGGGGAGGAATTGATTTGTCTCCTGAAATAATATGATTCTTGTCAATCTGCAGTACAAATTCCTGTTTTATGTGTTTCGCTCTGCCATTTTTATTGCTCTGCTTGTGAGTGTTGTGTGTCATTTGGTGAATTGTCATGGAGATTACATCCTCTAATAGTAACTCATTTATTGATGTCTTGAGTGATAACATGTTCTATGTGACTGCCTTTAACATTATTGCAATTACTAGGGTGTTTGCCCCATTGATGCCTTTAATATAGGATGTCGGTTTGACAGTTAAATTATACAAAGATCAGAGGCTATTCGTTGAGTTGAGATGAAATTCATTTATTTAGACTATATAAGGTAGGCCCAGGGCCTGTTTGCTACATAGAGTATATGCTATATGTCTGTATATATATTACTATTAATACATAAATTCTCCTGAGGGGAGTAATTAAATTATTACAGACAGTGTGTCATGTATCATTGGCATTAGCCAGTTGATACATGCAGCACAGTACATTTTTACATGATGCAATACACTATAATCCAAGTAACCTTCCACTAAGGAAGGGGTTAATAATAAGGTGTTAGTTTTATTGGGGCTTGTGCCCAATTACATTTGTTATTCCAGAAAATAAATCTGGGGGTTAGAATCAGAAAATAGATGGGACTGATGTTGATGTCCCGACTCGATGTTAGTGTGTCATGTGCCAATACAATGTGCTAGGATGTTTGTAGCACACTGTATTAATGAGCAAAATTATGAGATGTTCTTCATATGTTACCATTTGTGTTGGGGGGGGGGGAGAGAGAGAGAGAGAAAACCACTGGACCTAATTCTGCCATATACTGTGCATCTCACCTCCACAGAATGTATAGATTAATAGGGGCAGTATGAATTTGTTAATCTATCTTCCGGGTAAGTAGCTTTCTTCCAACTTAGTGGTTAATCCTAGCTGGGGATCTGTTGATGTTATGAGAATCTGAGATGGCTGGTCACTGCTCCAACTGCCTTTTATAAAATTCTGAGTAGCTTTCCTTGCTTTGGACCAACATTAAATATATATTGACATATCGACAGGAAATCCCAGAGGGGACAGACTACAGAATGAGCATCAATGGCTGACTTAAATCTTAGATGGCTGGTCTCTCCTTCATCTATGTATTCTTGACTCCTATTGCACCCAGATCATGGGCTGCCCTTTGAAGCACCAACACGAACAGGGTGTTGTAGGACCTACAGTCTACATCATATAAAGCATCATACTGCTCAATGTGAAGAGGTCGTCATTGATTTCACTGTATAGCTAGAAGGCATTTCCCACTTCTCAACAGCCTCCTTGGGAGATGCATTATGGGGCTTGTCTCCGAACACTTCCTGGTGTTTATTGATGGAACTAACTATGGCCTAAGCAGGCGACCCTGATGTATAGCTTCCTCCAGAAACACCCAATACATCACAGCATCGTTCATTTTCGAGCTGTTTGCATGTTTGCTTTTCCTTTAGCTATACACGCAGAGAGAAGAGACCAAGTCACAAGGGGAATCCAGGCTCTCTTTGTGACACCGATGTCTTCCTATTCAGGAAATGATAGTATATATGGAGGGTCTATCACAAAGGATGATATCCTAGGGCTGATTCCCGAAGTTCCATCAGAAGAGTGAGATGATATCATGGTTACTTTCCAATCCAAGTTTTCTCTCTCCACCCCCCTTATGGATAACCTGGTAGTGAAGACTTTGTCAGTGTGAGTGGATGAGGTGACTGGGATTCTGAAGACGGCACCATAACACATGTAGATGAGAACGCTCACTGATACAAGACCCCACTATCAAACACTTCCTCACCTAAACGGACCTTTCCAAGAACTGCCCTCAGCCCCAGGACATATTCCCTGTCTACCCATGTGGACATTATTACCAGCCCTAAGCCCTACTTACTCCCAACATCCCCCAAAGCTGGGATTCCCTTCTGCCATCATTAAAAGCCCCTCTCTAGGCAGCGTCATGCCAAAAGGCAATTGGCCAACTCTGAGAAGTGTAGAAATGGGTGTTTGATTCATGGAATCAACAGCATAGCAGATCAGAGTGCCCCAGTTGGAATGGTGCTCCTGGGGCCTGTTTCTTAACAAGTGTTTCTTAGACCGTTATATTCATGTCTTAATAGATCGGAGATAATATAACAAGAGGTAACGAAAAGTAGCCTGTTGCAAAAGCCGAAAAATTAATATTTCAAATTTTGTTATTTTAATAGAAATATTAGTATAACGACTTATGAAACAGAATTGCCAATTTTTCGGCTGTTGGTTACCTTCAAAGTAGTTATATTAGGACATTTCTAGATATATTACCATTCAATATATTAGGCTATATTAGTGCTACCGATATACTAAGAAAGATTAGAGACAGAGTATAGTGTGGAATCCCCGTTAGACAGAGGGGGTTCCCCAGTGCAGGAATAGCTGCAGGCGCAGAACGGTGCTGCCATCTAGGTGTGTAGCAGCAGAAATTCTCCCTGATGTTGGTGGCGCCATCTCTCCTCCATAGTACTAACTTACAGATCAGTCAGTAAGGCCCCACCAGCAATGATAAATACCACATACAACAACAATAATAATAATATAACGCGAAAAATTAACAAGGCGATCAGGATCTTAATAGAACGATGAAAACTGTGTTTCTCGCCCCACCAGCAATGATAAATACCACTTACAACAACAATAATAATTAATATAACTAGAAACATTAATAGAGCTTCTGTGTGATACCATTGCGGAATGAAGGGTTTAAAATGTACATGGCTTAGTATGTAAGCCCCCACAAGTAATGAAAATAATCGCATAGCACAACAATAATAATTAATATTACTCGAAACCTTAATACAGCGATCAACATTTTGATATATCGCTAAAATGTCTAAGTCCAAATTGCGTCTTATTAGGTATATAAGTACTGCAATATAAATATTTTTTGTCCCATTTTTTTTTTCACATATCCTGTATACATGTACAAGAGATCTGTGGAAATTTCTTTTTTATTAACCAATTTTATATAGTTTATGCCCACCCCTCTACATGGTCCTAAACAGCTATACTAAAACAGGCTAAACGATATATTAACGGCCTTAATATAACGCTAGTGTAACGCCAAAAAGAGGTTTAGCAACATGTTACGAAATCATTGTATTAGTGAAAACGAGTTCTATTAGTAGAACGAAGACAAATATAGCACTGGTATAGCATAATTACTAATATATCACCTTTAGAAACACCAAAAAATATCGTTCTATCAAATATGGGTTAAGAAACAGGCCCCTGGGGTCTGTTACATAAGGAATGAACGGGTATGAAAAGTGATATAACTATGGTTTAGTGTTGCTAGGCTGTAAATGATGTTACCCGTTAATTAATGGTACCCTTTAGGGGAAAAGGGTATGATTTGTCTTTTCTATACAAATTTGTGCAGTGTTACCATGTCCGCAAGAAGATTATTTGTACCCTTTAATATAAAATATATGGTGTTTCAGAAGTCAAAGTTATACGTGTGTCAAGCACATATTTAACTTTTAAAAAACATATGCCACCCTTTTTTAAACTAAATTTGAATAACTATAATATTATATGATTTATAAATTAAGGTTTGCATATAAATATTCAGTGAAATCTAGAAACATATTATGTTTTTTTATAGAAAAATTATGAACGAAAATTGGTGCCCGTACATCCATGCCCACTAGTTAAATGGTAGGGCACTGTTAGTGATCATAGATATCTTATTATATTTGTTATATGGGGTCTTATATTATTTTCATTGACAAATTCATGCCCGTTAATTATTCACTAAAATGATATTTTCTTTGTTGTGTGGAACCTTTCCTATTTTGGTTGATATATGTTTTCCAACAACTTGTGACGTAGTACACAAAAATGTGTACTTTACCATGTACCCTGCCCATTTTGGGCATATTCTGGGCATGATCAACGGGCACAAATTAACGGACACCAATATTAACGGGCACAAGATATTTTGTTGCCCTTTAATATTTTTACTCACTCTGCAACACTTCAATTTCTTACCCGCTATTTTGTATACCACCCTACTAACGGGTGCGCATTATGTAACAGACCCCTGGTTAAAGTAACCAGAGCCAGGATTGCCTCAACATGCAGTAAGCTGATACAGTGGCATACTAGCATTATACTAAATCTAATGTATGGTACAGGTAGGCATATTTCATGTATTATGTAATACGGCCGCTTCATTGATTTTACCAAAGAAGGCTGTATTTTACCCCCCCCCCCCGTGATATAACCCATCCCAGCTAACAGAAAACGTTATTATACGTCAAAATAACGTTTTAAAACTTTATATAAAGTTTTGCCATAATAAGGAGCCTTAGAGCAACGTTATATAACGCCATATAACGGTATAAAATGTTGTATAACGTTTTTTTTGTTTACTGGGATGGCCATATTTCATGGCCCTATTACTTCATCAAAAAGCTGTTGAATGCAATACGGGGGCCTACATTTTAATTTAAAAGAGGTGAAAGAAAACACAAATAACACTTTGCATTGTGTTTGTTGAAGGATTATTTCAATTGTTGACCTTCTGACTGTATTTCACTCTGCCTACGGCCTCGTGAAATACGGCTCGAGGGTCAACGTGTAAAATAACGCCCCAACATACCAAAAACTCGTAAACCGTTGTCTATATATCTAATGCTTGTGTCTCTAACTCTGTATTGTTACACAGGCATAGATGAGCAAGGAATCTATAGCTAAAAATGCCTATGCTCTCCTTCTCGTTAACTATCTCTGTATACATACATAAATAGACAAGGTAGATGCATGGGATTAGGTGAATTGCTGAGTTGCATTATGTCACCCTGATTCAACAAGGAATATCTTTGTCCTCAATCCGATATGGTATAAGGACATCATTCTGATATCATATCTTCCAACACATACCATGCTCAATTTCTCCACCAGCCGACACAAAACTTGATTTAAGTTTAATCTGAAGAAAAAAGCTACTTCAAATTGCTTCAAGGTGCTAAAGGAAAGCCAATACCTTCGCTTAAATTTGCCTGAATCAAATGGTTCATGCACCGAAAACAATAACTGAAACAAGACATCAGTCCTACCAGTAATACCTATTTCTAATAAGTCCATACAAACAACGTTCCCAAAGTATTCTAAAATGAAGCTTTGAACCATTATGATAAGATGCAATCATTAAACCAGGATAGCCAGATTCAGATCTAACCATTCCGGAGAATCTCCTACTGACAACCTGCCAAAGCGGAAGTTTGAGTCGGAGAATGGCTCTCTGGCCTCAACATATTCAATAAATTAGTAGTAATACCGAGCAGGTGTTCTCCGGCCCCAATCACCCAGCTACATAAGGGAGAACCATATGCATGCTGAAATCAATTCATAAACTTTGAAAGCCTCTCGTCAATTTTACAACAGAAGGAAGACACTGTGAACCTTTGCTTAATAATTCTTTGAGACACTAGCATACATGAGCTGTAGATCGATCATATTGTAAACGCCTTTGTTGTTTTTGATCATGATAGACAAGTACCTAATTGGGGTGGGTTTCTCAGTGTCTGAAGTTTGAAACAGTGTGGTTGGGGGGGGGGGGGGATTATAGAACACAAAAAGCACCATTAGAATAGACGACCCACGTTTCTCATCTTTACGCTAAGATATTATGTATACAATAATTTCATAACATCTTTCCCAAATGTGTTTGAGCTCACCATTCCTTATGCAAGCTGGCTGCGATAAAACAATCCTGCTTCACAACTTTGCGCAGAGCATCATATTGGTGCAACTGATCACATTTCCCACAGCCATGTTTATTGTCCTGATTCTATGGAAACGGGATACAAGGGCCATGAAAGCTTCATTGCTTCTGGCTGTCGCTGGAAGCCAACAATTACATCCATACGCTTGGGTCTTTCTAGATTTCTTCTTTTGATTTTCTCACAGATGTTTCCTCACTCCGCAGCACAGCACGGACACACACCCATTGCACCTGCTTTCTTCATAGCCACCCACGCCTCCCACCTGGACCATTACTCCCAATGAACTGACCATAACGCCTGAGTAATGGCTTCTATATGGCTTCCTTATGCCTACTAAAATAATAAAATGTTCTAACCGATGAGGATATTTAGCAAGAAAACCATTTCAAGTTGGCCCTTCCTTCCTTGTGCTATGAAGGATACTTTAGCATGCGTCAGGGTTGAATCCCTTTTTCATTTTATATAACACTCAAAAAGTAAACTCGTCTGCAGACTCTTCTAAGTGACAAGAGAGTGGGTCCTCTAGCTGTAGTTGTCAGATAGAAGATACACTTGGTATGTGCCAGCCCAAAACCTGACCCATGCCAGCCCTAGACTCGTCAATCAGGGTCTGATTCAGGATTTTCCCTGTAGGTGGCATCAGTATAACATGCATTCTGTATAAAGTTGGGGAATGAATTGCATTATTTCTATATTGATTTTAATCATATTTATGGGAATACACATTCATGTTATGGAGAATCCTGAGATGTATCTATTGGGGATGCTAGAAAAGGTAAAGGAATCAATGTTTTGATATAATTGAGACAAAACAAATATGTGTAGGGCACAGACACCTCTTTTGTGGTTATTTCTATGGTACAATAGCTGCAAGGAAACTCCCATTGGTATGACATCCACATATGTGTTAGCAGTCTGTAACAAAAGGGTAGAAATACTCTCAATATAGACTTGGGGATATGGCAGGAATTCCCCTAACCTACATACCTCTATGTTTGTATGAATTAGCTATTATAAACCTCAGAAATATAGACAGACATGGACAACAATTATGCCTAGGCAGAACCCAGTTAGCTCCACCTGCAGTGAAGTAGAGGTTAGAGTGCACAGGTAAACCCTCTAAGGGGTGCATAGTGCTTTAAGGTGCTATGCTCTAGGTGATCATAATACATAAATTCAGCCTTGGCAAGTATACTCGCCCAACTGTTGATTCATTTCCAAAGGTGCATGAATGCAGGCTTGGCGAATAGACTCACCAGGGCTACATTCATGCATCATGCTGACAAAGGGATTCAATCACATTTAAAGCAGTTTGCAGCCAATAAAGGGTTAACTATTCTGGGTTGTCAATTTGACGACCTTAGACTTGTTACTTGAAGTGGGCCACTGCCTGGGCTAACATTGTCAGTTAGATGACCCTAGTATTGTCTTGTGGGATGGTTACCGGACAGTTCATCAAATAGACAACCTTTAACTCGTTTATTTTATGACCGTCACTTTAAAGACCCTAAACTCTTCTTATAAGACAACTTTTTGACAAGTTTGGATCCCTTCATTTTATCAGTGAAGGGATACTTAAACAGTTGTAAAATATTTCAAATACCTTCCACACGGATCATTCGTTGATGCATTCTGTCTGTACCAAGGCAGTCGTTATGTCCCCTACAGGTTCGTGGGTTTACATCCAACATCGACCCCTTTGTTAGGACTCTTGCCTTGTCCTCTAAATTATCTGTGGGCACACTGACGTGAGGAAATGTATTGTACCGCTCTGCACTACGCCACTGTATCAGATTCCTAAGCAGCTGCAGCATATCTATACTTCTCTGTATGTGAACAGTGAATATGGAACACTTAGAACTTTGGACTCAAAACTACTGATCATATCATGTTCCATCAGAGATTAAAAGTCCATATGTGTCCATAGCCATGTAGATTAATACACTTATAGAATGTGTTACGGGCAATGTAAGCAAAAATAAATCAAAATAAGTAAATGCATCAGTGTACATCATCTTGATTAGCCGTACCTGGAACTCCTTAAAGTGACATGGTCCGGTGATTAGAGTTTATAAACCAATGCATTGTTAAAAAGTGAACAAGAATGTTTCCTATGGCCATCCGTCATGTGTTAGCTACTTTATCTCATTCACTAGAATTCAGCTTAGAATTCGACTAATTATCAAATTTTGACCCAGTTTACTCATTAATTTTTGGAGTGCACGCTATAAGCTGGGACTCCACTACCCGATTTTTTGGGTCATTCTCACAAACCGATCATATAGGTCTTTACAGTCTGATCAAGTCAAAACAAACACATATTTCCTATCTGGTATTGTGCATAAATCGGCCCATTAGAGCCATTTGAATGGGGAAGCATCAGATAAATGAAAATCAAACCTGTTTGATATGAGATTGGATGCCCAGATCGGCCTAAGATGCAAAATCGGGGCTTAAATCGGGACCTCCATTATATTTCATAGCCTTGGCAATTCTATTTTCCACATTGTTTATAAACAAAGACATCATTTGTTAACATGATTCCTGTCTACTGTATATTATCATTGTCATGGTATATAACTGAGCCAGATTCGTGGGAATAGTCCCGATCTAAGAAAAAAATCGGTTAGTGGAGCCCCACCTAAAATTCCCCCAAACGTAAAATACTTGGTCAGAGTTTGTATCAAGTACATTAACATATGGTAATGGTAACTAGTGAGAAAAACGCTGAGTTTCTATTTGACATGTCTATGCACATGGTGACCTATACAGCACACTTATCAAACTATTTTGTAAATTCTTTGTGCTTTTTAGTCTCAGTTTCCAAGGTACATGTCTGCGCACATAATTTGTATGTGCACAGTGTCAGATCCCACAGTATAAAAAGTCATGAATGTTTTTTGGTACACACCTGTGCCTCCTGCACCCTGCCACAACCTGCATACCAGTGAGCAGATACAACAGGCCTCATTCTGTCTTCATGAGCTTTGCTCCCACGCCACTGCCCTAATAAATAGTATATGCCCTCTGTGGTCCACCAACTGTGTGGAAGGTGATAAATAACCATGTTAAGTATAGGCTAGCAGACAACTGCCTTATCATATATAGGAATTGCTTCAGCATGAAAGGCTCTATCGTTTCTTACAGCTACAATACTTTCAATTTGAGTTGATTAGACAAAACACATATCCTGATAATTGAGACATATAATTATGATGTGACACTGTACTATTAAAATTAGTACATCCGATGTGTGGGACAAAAAAAAAAAGATTTCCCTAAGAATGACATGATGCACATTTTGGTCTCATACATTATTTATCGACAAGTGTTGTATATTAAAGGTGAAAGTCCCTATTCCCCCCAAATTGAATACAGTTCAGGCCTCCTAAGAAAATTACAGAGGGCTCCTTAAATACTATAGAATCCATTGGGCAAAATAAAATTGGGGGTACCCATACTATCTTTAGTGCTGCGATGGCCGATGCAAGGGGTCATATATTTTCCTAATTTTTCACATTCCTGGAAGATACATATAGACTGTTAACAAAAATGGTCAACAAGATTTCATCATTCTTTTAATGTAATAACTGAGATCATATGGTGTGGATCAGTAGCATAGTATAGTACTTGGAATTAAAAAGAAGGGGACTTTCTACACAATGTTAACCATATATTTATATCAACTTTCTATCACCTTGACCAAAAACCTGTTTTAACACTATATAACATGATCGCTCTATTGAGTGAACTGCACAAATGTCCAGTCCTGATAGCTTGTCATTGACAACGGCATTGTCATTTGACCATAATCAACCCTGTAGTTTAATATCTCCCTCTGAAATCATCTATGAATAGAGGGAAACACCGATGCTGTAATTGGATAATTCCCTGTGGAGATGACACCAGAAATGTAATCTCATTGTTTTTGCCAGAACCTGTTACAAATGATTGTATTTCCCGACAGGAAATGAAGTTATGATGATTATGCAATTGTGTTGTAAATTGGATACCTTGTATGTGTCATAAACGTCATTGAAGTTGTCATTGGTTATTATTCCCCGTCAAACATTTGTGGTTTTTGATTCCATAATGGAACGGAATTTAATAAAATGCTTTATATCAATGGGGCATATCCTCTTACCAGCAGGAGCACACACAACTGTACAATTTATCCAAATTAGCTTCTCATACAGCCCTCAGTGAGTATTGTATGTCCCTACTGACATTGTTTATGGTATGTAAATAGTATCGAGAGGATAAATACTATGGACAATGGGTGGCTGACTTAAACTGGATGAAAAAGCCGATCACTAGCCCTTTCAAATATAAAAAATTAGAAACGTGGTTACAATGACGTTAACGTGAATCCTTTATTGTAGTGTGAGTGAGAACTGTGAGTTTCTGCAGATATTGTGTTTCTCTGTTGACTATCCCTGACCCATTAGTCAAAGTTTACCACAGAACAAGCTGATGGCATGGTGACTGATGATAACTCATTGGTCTAATTACTTCGAGTGAATCACTGCCTTAAGAGGGGCCAGATCTACCCAGAAATGCAGACTGAATGCTTGCCATCCATCTTTGTTACTAAGAACATAATTATTGGCCCAAAGCTCTATATAAGATGCAAGCTCTTCAGGCAGGCCCTAGGAATCTGTACAGATAGAGAGTTTTCAGATTCCATTTACACAGCACCTTAAATGTGTTACCATGGCTTTTGATTGAATATGTGATATCAGTTCTGTGACCAAGAATTCTGGATGACTGCTCGAACTTTTGAAACCTTAAAAAATTGATGAAATGAAATTTTATTGGTACAGCTGCTCACGTATTTCACTTAGGCAGACACCTTCATTATGCTGGTGCTATAGAAACAGGCTACCAAGGCCATAAAACTGCATTGCTTCCGGCACTGACATGCTAATCGATTGCACCTGTTTTCTTGGATTCTCAAACGCCAGCCTGACTTTTACTCCTGATTTACTGACTATAAAACCATGATCATGCTTTACCATCTATTTAACCAACTATGTTCTAACCAATTAGCATATCTAGCAGGAAGCACAATACGTTGGCCCATCCTTGCTGCATTTTTCAGGGTGCTTTGGCGCGTGTCAGGGTATAATGTTTCTCCTCTAACCCAGGGATACTTAAATATTTCAAACCTTTTCTACACAGGTCATTACTTATCTCATCATGCTTGTACCAAAGATGTGTTATACCCCCTCTACAGGCTCGTTGGTGCACACCATACCTTAAACTCTTTGTTATGGCTCATCCATATATATATACCACCCATAACTTTGTCCTCTTAAACTATATATGGGCCCACTTAGGTGAGGATATGTATTAGAGTAATCTTCAATTAACTAAACAGCTGAAGCATCTACTTACTTCTCCTGGCTTACATACAAATAGAATTGTGTGTATTAAGTCACTTATTAATCGAATATATATCATCTCATTTAAGTTAAATTAAATTGCTTTGAAGGGAGTAAACTAATTTAAACTTATTATTATTATTATTATTATTATTATTATTATTATTATTATTATTATTATTATTATTATTATTATTATGATCATTATTATTATTATTATTATTATTATTATTATTATTATTATTATTATTATTATTATATTTCATGGCTTAGTATCAGGAGGGCTATTCCACTTGGTTGGACACATACATGGCTATAGTGGCTTAAATTGAGGTCCAAGAACCCTAGAGACAATTCAGTAATGTGCAAATGTACATCGGTTTGACTGTACACCATGTTATCTTCCTATATCCCTTGAGCCCCATCCAAACACTCGACATGAATATGGTTCACTCCATTCCCGTGTGGGATTTGGCTGGCTTCAGATAATGGGTTTCCACTCAGGATGATACAGAAATGTAGCCCATCATCTGTCCAATATCCACTCCTAAAGCATTGGATCTACCACAGCTGGGAGGTTATTTCCGTTTGTAGCGTATAGTTCTCTGTGTTGCTTGAAGGCTATGTCTGTTTCTATTTGAGGAATAACAGAGCAGATTCTCCCTATATATTCCTTTAGCCTTTCAGTATTCACTGTGTAGGAAATTATGATGTATTCCTATTTGATTATTTGAACTTTGAAACGTTAACAATAATCATGACCAGACAGTACGGTTATTTAAAAAGTGGACGTACTTTTAGGTACATGTAATCAAAATGTATTTTTCATCCTTACAGACCTTTAAAAGTCTCAACTTGTTTTCTCTCAATAAACTTTATCAAAACTCAAACTCAAACTCTTTCATATAAACAAGTAATAGATAAAGTCAATATCCGTCAAGGACAGCATATGGCCTATTGTCAAGCTCCAAATTCAAGTACGGCATCCGTTAAGGAAACAATAGGAAATGTACAGAACACCTGGATTAATGTTTTTTTGTGGAACATAATCAGGTTCCTTGTCTAAATAAAGATAAAAGCTATATCATGGTCTAATCCATCACGTTAAAGAGATATGATTTAGAAATGCAATATTCACATGATAGTACATTGCATTCATAGATATTGTAAATCAGAAATATATAATTTACAGGGTGCCACACTACAATTCATAGCAATGGCTTTGATTAACTGAATGCTTTAATTTGTGCCATTCTGCATTATGCCTATCATGCCTATTGAACAATCTTCATTTTATATTGCCTTCCAGGTGAGTACGTGAGGACCGTATGACTTGTAGTGGATTGGAGGTTTGCCAAATAATGAATTAAACGAGGCTGAATAACGTAAAGTATCCCCAAAGGATCAGGGTGACATTTGGGATGACACTGCTGCGAAATAGAGTGACAAGAGGCATACCAAGCTAAGACAAATAGCTGAAAGCATCGCCATGTTCTGCAAATGTTATATCATGAGAGTGTCATGGTATGATGTATTTGGAAATAGAACCAGTCAATCTAAGGTTATAATGGAATTGAGGATAGGTTTATTGTAGTTTATGTAGAACAGGCATGCTCCTGCATCCTGACGGTAGCTTAGCTAAAAGTCTTGCTCCTGCTCCGCGGGGCCTTATATATGCAGGAATCTGTGTTTCTAGGGGATACATTGTATGTTTACATAGGTCACTATATTATGTTGCGAGTGTAGGTGAACATTTTTATGAGTGTCACATACAGGCATTACATGTATTCAATAGTATCGGTATACAGATAGATTTAGATATGAAATAAAGTGAACTTGCCGTTAACTGTATAACACAAACACCTGTGTCACCCTAGTGGAGTCCATGCTTTAGTCCTTCCCTCTGATAACCTTGTTACCCATCCTTATCAGATTATTCCTCAATCCCATACGAGTCACACCAGTCATCAGTCTTCATCCTTCCTAGGTGTCCTCTCACTGTAACCCCCTGTTTGTAGGACGTTTGTAGCTCCTAATGTAAGCTCCGTAATGCCACAAAGCTAGGAGCTACATCATTTAGGTGCAGGGCTTTAGACATGCAGTCTGAGCCAACCTCGTAGTCCCCGGGGAATTACAATGTTAGCACCAACACAACGTTGTCCTCTACAGTTGGAGGTCACAGACAGGGTTAGAAGAACATGATAGTTGTTTAGGATTGGCTATCATTGCATTTTTAGAAAGGTATCTGCTTTAGTGGCAAGAGTACGGTCCAGCAAAACATGAGGCTAAAGTCATATAATTGTGTTTTGGATGCTAAATGTGTAACATTTTTATAATGGTAACACCCACCTAAAACCTGAACTCTGAAGGCCTATGGAAGCCGACGAGGGCCATATATTTATGCACTATGTATCTTAGTACTTTAGTACATAGGCCCATGCTATATGCATGTTTCTATTGCTGTCAACAGTGAAAATTGTGCCATCAGTCTGTCAACTTCTGTATTTGAGTTGCTGTCAATGGAGGAAAAAACGCTGTCTGTCTGTCATCTATTTTTATTAAAGCTTTTGACAGGTATCCTTTAGGGCTGGGAGGTATATGGAAGAAGGTGTAGTCAGGGAGGGCGGGAGTGAGTGAGTGAGGGAGGGAGGGAAGGAGGGAGGGAAGGAGGGAGGGAGGGAGGGAGTGGGTGAGCGAAGGAGGGAGGGAGGGAGGGAGGGAGGGAGGGAGGGAGGGAGGGAGGGAGGGAGGGAGAGAGGGATGGAGGGAGGGAGGGAAGGAGGGAGTCCTGCCCTGCCATGCCATGCTTTGCCATGCCATGCCGGGAGGGCGGGAGTAAGTGAGTGAGTGAGTGAGTGAGTGAGGGAGGGAGGGAGGGAGGGAGGGAGGCAAGCACCCAGTGTTCCAGCATAGGCACCCACAAGCACCCACTGTACCAGCACAGACACCCAGTGTACCAGCACAGGCACCCAGTGTACCAACACATGCACCAAGTATACCAGCACAGGCACCCAGTGTACCAACACATGCACCCTTTGTACCAACACAAACACCCAGTGTACCACCACAGGACGTGTGTATCACCCTGTGTGTGTCACCTTGTGTGTATGTGTCACCCTGTGTGCGTGTCACCCTGTGTGTGTGTCACACTGTCCGTGTGTCTATCACCATATGTTTGTATTATCTTGTGTGTGTGTTGCCCTGTGTGTGTCACCCTGTGTGTGTGTGTCACCCTGTGTATGTGTCACCCTATGTGTGTGTGTCACCCTCTGTGTGTGTCGCCCTGTGTGTGTGTCACCCTGTGTGTGTGCCACCCTGTGTGTGTGTCACCCTGTGTGTGTGTCACCCTGTGTGTGTGTCACCTTGTGTGTGTGTCACCATATGGGTGTGTGTCACACTGTGTGTGAGTGTGTCACCCTGTGTGTGTGTCACCCAGATGTGTGTCACTCTGTATTGAGAACTAATGCTAAAGGATACCTGTCACAAATTGGTTTGCATAAGTTGACAGTTTGACAGGTGAAAAATCCATATTGACAGCAATTATTTTACAACTTGACAGTGTGACAGGTGCAAAATCAATGTTGACAGCAACTTTTTTTCCAACCTGACAGTGTGACAGCTGAGAAATCAATGTTGACAGCAACTTTTTTTCCTACTTGACAGTTTGACAGCTGAGAAATCAATGTTGACAGCAAAAAAAATATCGCTTATGAAACTAAAAAACATATCTTTTTATTTTTCTTATTTTATATATTTGTGGCCCTCCTCGGCTTCCGTAGTAGGCCAGGGTCACCGTCATGGACATTAGTAAGGGTTGGATCGTGACAAACCCAAGGTAGTATAGGAAAAGGGCGGTTGGCCCAGCCCTATAATTGGGCTGGTGATGGGGCTATACAGGATGGACGTTCAGGTCAGAGCCTTAACATCTTATTCTGTTTGTCTGTTTATTCTCACCAATTACACAGAGTCGAACTTATTGATGTTATTTCAGTTGACATCGGTTACTGTACCATCGCGATTAATCGCCTGTTTCAAAAGAGCAATGGTCTCATGTAAGCTTTGGGGGTATGAGGGTATCGAAATGTTGCTTAAGAACTGAAATAGGATC
Organism: Harmothoe impar; assembly: GCA_947462335.1. Lineage (NCBI taxonomy): Eukaryota > Metazoa > Annelida > Polychaeta > Phyllodocida > Polynoidae > Harmothoe > Harmothoe impar. Next base: position 42,450,615 of record OX381713.1, on the reverse strand, counting down.
TTGGTTAAGAGCTTGCCTTGAATTTAAAAGCACCACCAAATTGAAGAGTGCCCCGGCGCTTTATCATGACAGTATATTGACCGATGCCTCATTTGAACTGGGCGGAGGGCTGGTGAACCTCACCAATATAGGGGCAGCAACTGACAACATTTCTCCTCATCATGCTATATTCCTGGTCCTGCTGTGACCCTATAAGGTCATACATATATACATGTATGTATACATGACTAGATATCGCCAGTGTGTTTCTGTGCAAATAACCACCATTCTGCCGGGTGGTCTCGGCTTGGCCATGTATATGTTATTTGAGCTGGGATATATTCTGTTTCTCTAAATCAGATTGTTATTGCACCCCGAGCTTAGAGGCTATCTTACCTTATGTCCCAGAGTAAGTTTGAATGGCCACAAACACTTAAAATCGAAATGCCCCGGCCCTTAGTCTGAAGTAGCTATCCCAGGTTAGTCATAGGAACATCCCAGTGGGCAAAGAACATTGAATCAACATTGATAAGTGGTTGTCAATGTTGATACAATGTTGATTCAACATTGATTCAACACTAAACTGGATTTTGTGCCCACTGGGATCGGTCAGGCATGACCAAGTGCTATTCCGCCCTAGCTGGTTGTCCACTGGGCAGCGCCATATTTGACTGGTCCCAGTGTGCACCCTCTCCTGTCCAGTCACTAGCTTCAGCAAATCATGCAGACCAAATCAGGGAGCTAAAGCTCTGCTTGGAGAGGGGAACTACATTCCCTGCATGCTAGGACACCTGCAATCTCTTCATTACCTGTCCAGGATAGGGTTGTGGATAGGACAATGGACTCATGATGGGCAGTACCTAAGTTCAAATCCCCTCCAGGCTAAGTGTGGTGACAATGCCATGCACCAGGAAATCTCTTTTACTTAGGCCTGCTAGGTTGAGTTGGAACATTTATTACCTTAGATTCAACCCTATTGGTTGCACCAAAACATTTTTGTAAACCATTTATGAATGCTTAGATAAGGTCTTTTGGTAACCACTTTTGGTAACCATCTATGTTACACTAAAAGCCACACCAAGAACCGAAGCCGGGACCCTTATATTGGGAGTTCCAGGCTCTCCTGGTTGAGCTATCGAGGCTGACTGTAGATCCATGTACAATAGGTAAACTTTGTTATTGATTATCTCCATTAATGATCAATGCTAAATAATGGGATACTGTACTAGGGACCTTGAACAACCAATGGGGTCGAACCTAAGGTAATAAATGTTCCAACTCAAAGGAATGTTCCCTAACAGATCGACCACAGGACCTAAATAAAAAAGAGATTTACTTGTGCTTGCTATGGTCACCACAGTTAGCATGGAGGGGATTTGAACTTAGGTACTGCTGATCATGAGTCCATTGTCCTAACCACAACCCTATCCTGGACAGGTAATAAAAGGAGTGTCCAGGTACAACCAATGCACAATACCCACATGTAGAGGCCTAGTGTAATCATTGCTTTACTCTCCTCCCAGTCATGTTGGGCCCCCCTGAGACCAACACTGCTAGTTCTAAGTGCCCCAAATTGTGGCAGCACTGGTATCCCGCTAGTGAGGAATTTAAAATGACTAAGGCATAACAACATGAGACTAATGCCTAACTCAAAAGAACTTAGCCTAGAACTCATTGAAATGGAGCAGACTAACCTAGGTTGGTCGTATTTGGTTAGGCTATACTGACTGAGAGATTGGTTGTATAGGTAGCCAAAGAATATCAGTGCAGGAGAGATGGGAGGGAGAGGTCCTCCACATTCTAACAGGTTCTCTGGAAGATGTATCATGGGTCTTGTCTACCAGCACCTCCTGTGGGTGATTGATTGAGCCAACTGTGGGTGTAGGCAGGCAAAGCTGATGTACAGCTTCCTACAGAAGCATGTATACTTTATAGGATGCTGTATCATGAAAGTTAAAAATGGATTATGGCATCGATGATCTATTATCAGGTGAAGGTAGTTTATATGTGGATAGTTTTAGGCTGGCAACCTCAGCCCGAAGTCGGTGTTATGCCACGAGTGCCTTCAAGCTGACGTGTATAGCTTGAACATTACTATGGACGCAATTCAAGATGATTTGAAGGAATATTTATATGGGTTCCAGACTTGTGTTAGATCCCTCCTGTTCGGCTGCTGAGTATACAAGCCAGCATCTTTCCTCGGGAGTCTCTGGATTCGTTTTGTTTAATTGTATAATGTGTATAATATCCTGGAATTTCTTTGAATGAATGGCTTTCGGGAAATACATGTCATCATTCTACTCGTAGAATTTTTTGTTATTTGCACAAAAATAAAACTTGGAAATACACATCACCATAGAACATGTCACTAGGAACGTCCTAGTTGAGAATCATCCTTGATTGTGCTTTTTCCGAGAAATACATACGGTACCAATTTGTAGGATTCTTGAGTTCTTTTTGGAAGGGTTGTTTGTGCCCAATAAAGCTGCAATTGTCCCATTCAAATTGCATAACCATGGCATCTATCTGCATAGTTAGATCAAGCAGAGGAATCTTATTCTCCAGAAGAACTATATCATTAATGGCCACGGTGAACTCCATTGTCACCATGTAACTTGAAATGAGGTAGAATTCTAAGGCTATCAATGCATCTGAGAATTCCCTCAGTAATATATTATATCCTATTTGGTCCTCAATGCTTGACGAGATTCAAGTTGGTCTAATTGGAGCGAAGAAGATCTGAAAAGCTTGAATAATCTCATTTTACATTTCTGTAGTGCTGGAATGTGGGCATTAGGACGTGGTCTGCTATGTAGTCAGACTCCTGGGTAATCAGCACCAGCAAATTCTGTACAGAGACACTGGGAAACGGTTAATTAGGTCCTTCCTATTGGTGCCATTAAATTAATTAAGGACTGTGGAGAAAGAGATGGCCCCCAGGGGAGACAGCAATGCGACTGAGCTGTCTCCATAGAGTACCTTGCCTGCATCAAATGCTATTAAAGAACATTCCTTCCACTTTCCAGAGCTGATCTAAATATAGCACTGCCTCACCTTCACTCATTTACAGACAGAGGCATTACCTCCAAACAGAACTTAAGAATGACACAAGTTAGAAACGTGTGTATTTTCCAGGAAAAGCACAAGCTGTATACACAAAATAGACATGGGAGATTCTGTAGAATAGTGAACCTTCCGAGTGACATATTCAATGGTAATCTGTATTTCCCGAATTTTACTTGTGCAAATAACCAGTAATTCCACAAGTAGAATGAGAATGTGTATTTCCCGAGTTTCACTACAAGAAATGTCAGGGAATATGACACAAGAAAGTTTTCGAAAAAACGTTCCGAAAACATTCTAGAATTCACGAATTATGACATGAGAATGGCACAAGTTCCGCTTGAGATTTTGTTTTCAGGGCTACCTCTGCAATGTCTCTTGAAAACAGTCTAGGTATACTGCTGTTACACCAAGAGTATATTGATCTGTAATAGTGAGATATGTTTTACATGACAGACAATGTTTTATAAAGTAGGAGATATACTGCACTTTGAACAGCTTGCCTGGAAGATGTGCCATGGCCCATGCTTAACAGCACATTCTGTGGGTGATTGATGGGGCAAACTTGCATTGTAAGTAGACTAACCAGATGCCTAGCAGAGGCGTAGGAAGCAAATCTTCATTGGGGGGCCAAAGGGGGGCCCACTCCAACCAACTTAAAGTATCGGTTTTAATGCATGATGTATCATATACATGCTTATATTAGACTGTATGGAAAAGTAGTATTTGAGCCCCCTTTAGGTCTGATTTGGGGGCCCAGCCCCCCTTTGCCCCCACTTTTCCCTATGCGGGAGAGTTAAGGATTAAAAATTGTGTGTATCATATTACAAGTCTTGACAAATTTTGGGGGGGCCCAAACATATTCAGGCCTCCCTCCTCTCGGTGATTGGGGGGCCCGGGCCCCCCTGGCCCCCCCCTTTTTCCTACGCCACTGCCTAGCTTCTTCAGGAACCCCCCGATACATCACAGGATGATTTGTCTTTGAATTTAAACAACTTTGATCGGTTATGGTATTGAGGATCAGCCTATATCACCAGAAAGAGCTTTTATATGGTAATTCGGGAATGCCTGTCTGCCTACCCTAGTATTACACTAAGCAGTGCTCAGGTCTGAAAAGCTCTTGTGTGTTAGAGCTGGTAAATGAGGTAATGGTTAGCTGCTGCTGAAAAGCTACAGACTTTAGCCAAGCTTCTAATCAGATGTCTTTAATGGAGTCCTTTCAAACCTTAGTTTTATTTGTCATGTTAGGAGTTCATAATGGTGAGGTATCAAAAGTGGTCACCCATTAGCCATCCATCAACGTCTCTGGCTGAGTACCTAGCTATATGTAAGCTATATATATTGGACAGGTTACCAACGATATATCCCAAAGACCGTTATATTCATTTGAGGCCATAGGAAGGTCATTAATAGCATCAACGTATCCAGACTCCATGCCATATTCCCATACCCAGTGGGTAGAGGTAACATTCGTAATTCGTTGGCAATGTTGATTTAATGTTGATACAACGTTGATTCAACTGAATTTTTTGTCCACTAGGTAGGGTCATGTGCCTGTCTTCTGTATTCTGAAAATTACTGTTCAGCTATAGGAGATTGGGTCTATTTTTAAATGTAGGCTAATGATTTACCTCCGTAAGCAATTTCAATTGCCCTGTATTACTCCCTGACACTTTCAACTGTCAATTGACTTATGCGCTTATGTCTGAAATTGAGAAGTGCTATGGCTATTAGATTCTAGAGTCAAACCTGTCAGTTCTCAAAAAAAGTATTCATCATACGATTGACAGGTCTATATGGAATTGTATTTAAGCTCGATCAGGTTTGCATATTTTATAACTCTCATTGTTGGGAACAGACATTATTTTTTCAATTTCAAGTCCAGTTGGTGCATGGGTGACAGAGACATGAGATAGGCCGTCTAGTGGGAAACAATGCTGCAGGGTGGGGTAGATAAGGGAGATGGATGATATAGCTTTAGCTTTGCAGGAAGGTCACTGACGGTGCAAAAAAGCAATTGTTGTTTCTGCCTCATGTAGCATACAGTAGGTGAGATTTTAAAAGAAGAACTGCCAATGAATTTATTCAATATGGTAAAGGTGTCTAAAGAATAGTGCTATGTAATAATGAACTGGCTACAGCCCATAACAAAATACCTAGGTTTCAAGGCAATGTCATTCTGATAGTATTGAGTCAATAGTTTGTCTATATTATTAATATTCCATCTGAGGCATTAATTGGTTTCTTCCACATAGGCCACTTTATGTCGCAGGTCCTTTACTTTTACTTCAGGGCTGTCATATCAGGCAATTCTATGCTGATAGTAAGGTTAAATAATCTGATTTGAATTATCAGATGGATATAAGGAGCGACATCATGCATGCAAGGGCATGCAGGGCCTGTTTTATAAATTGAGTAACTTGATGCATTATTCTGTTCATTTGCAAACTAGCAGTTTCGCAGATATCAAACAATGAAACGTACATGTGAAACTATTTTTGTAAGTTGCTTTGCCACATCAATAAGTACCTGCCCTCACAGACTACGATATCCAGGTCGTTTATACGTCACTGACACACAACAATAGAAGGTCAGCCAGACTTTACATGCAAATCCCAGTAAACCTTCAATCCATCACTTGTTCTGTACAAGACTTTAGTGTTGGCAGATGGGAGGAAGCAGTGGATTGTTTGGGTGTTTCTTAAAAGAATATATTAGAGAGACTACTTGCTTACAGCTGTATTTTAGACATAATTTTATGTAACCGTGAATAATATTTTTGTAAATGGGTCATCCAACTTCCAAAAGTATTTTATACTAAAGACTTTTTTCATGGCTGTCCCTGTTTAATGGGGAGTTCTAATACAAATACATAAATAGGATCTCGATTGATATCCTACACCTTCACATACACTGCCCTTTATCGTTCATGGCTACCATGAAAATTGAATCACATCTTATGAGACTCAACCAGTGAGACCATCCTTAGTATTTTAATTTGAAAATCAAATATTAGTTTCAATTGTTAAATCTCAAATGTATGAGTTAGACAAGAATTACAATTATTTTAGCATGTACATAGGCTATGTTGAAGTGCACGCCCTCCAGAAAAGTCTTCTTGTAAAGAACGCTGTCACGTTGTGTGTTATTCCTTCCTTAAACAATGTTAGTCAATTTTGAACATGAGTTCTACTTTTTGACTAATTAATATCTATGTACAATGGGTACATGACTAATGCCCTATGACTAACCAGGGTAAGCCACTGAAGACAGCACGAGCTGAAGCCAACTGGGACATCTCACCGTGAGTCTCTGAGATTCTCATCATTATTGTTAAACAACGCACCCTGTTGTTGACAAATGGTTGGCAATATTTCCTATGTCTGCATGGTGGCAATTGGTAGATAGACTGTGAAGCGGATGTTACTGGGAGACCGTGGCAAGGGGACACAGACTCTCCTGTAGTTGAGCATTCACTAAGGACCAATAACGCTGCAATAATGATGTGACAGTATAACCGAATTAGTTTATTATTTTTCATCAAATACGGCTGTCCCATTGACTTAACCAAAGAACGCCGTATTGCACACCCCCCGTGAAATAACCCATGGCCGTATTTCACGGCCCTGTGACGGCATCAAAACGGCGGTTTGTTTACATTTGAACGACGTAGGAAAAAACATTTTAAGCCTATAAACCCCCCTATAGGCCCTAACAAATTAATTTGAATCGAAAAGGGTGAAAAATAAACACAAAGGTACACTCGTTTTGGTCTGTTGAAGGGTTATTTCACTTGTTGACCATCAGGCTGCATTTCACTCGGCCTATGGCCTCGTGAAATACGGCCTGATGGTCAACTCGTGAAATAACCCTCCAACAGACCAAAAACTCGTGCACCTTTGTCTATTTATTCATTCTCTGGAAATTGGTGTACTCTTCATTTGCCAAAATATATTTACAAAGTTATAATGATAATGTGTGGACCATGTTAGATTACAGTATACCATTCCTCCTACCCGTACAGGCAGAACGCAATGGGAAAATGTAAAAGGAAACATAGAAAACATGCCTTAGACAGATGCTGTGAAACCTTTAGGTTTTAAAATGAGTTATTAGAAGTAACACGATGCAACAGCAGCATGTTGTGGAAATGAGAACTGTTACTGCAGCTGGTGCTCAGATTCTTGAGGGTGAATCCTGGTAGCTATATAGGCCGTTCACAGTGGTCTCACACAGCGCGGACAACAAGCTCTCTCCCCTCATCTCCCCTCTCTTACCACTTATAAATGCCCTATTTATGGCTGATTAACCCCAATGACCATGGATATCCTTATACCCATGGAAAGCTATGCTTGCAGTCTACACAATATGAAGTTTCTGCAATGCTTTGTACATGTTGAGTAGTGATTCTATTTGAATGAGTAAGTGGGGACTGAGAAGTGTGAGCTGCCTATGGAGTACCCACTTTTGGCACTGCAAATTGATAGCTCTCCAGAAACACTCTGTAGGAGAATGCCTATTATGCTGGGGTAAACTGCTCTGATCTTTTTGTAAATGACTGATTTGGAAAGCCATGATATAGGTCTTCATTTAATAATGTCACACCCTTTCCTCAGACTCATAGAATCAGAGCTACAGTAAAACCTTTTCTAAAGTACATCAAATCACCTTTAAATTTTAGAAGGATAAAGTGTGCGACCACACATCTAAATTATATATGTGTCTAGTATATACCGTTCAAGAACCAAAATAAACTGATGAAAATAAGTCAGCATAATACACAGATATGTGGAGCTATCCTGTCTGAGAGGTAGTACTTTCCCTATGTAAGTCACCCTCCACTGCACCTGGATCACCACCAGCTACACTCTGGCAGGGGAGGGCTATTTCTGCCCCAATCCACTCAACGGTAAAAGAGGGTCCTCCTGTCCTGTCAAAGTTCATTTTAAAATGGTTCTAATTGTGGCAGAGCTACAATTCTTCCAGCATTCTCTTAGTTAAGATACCGCCTATCTATCCTGCATGAAAAACTCAACTTTTTCTGCACTCACTAAAAACCGTCTGAACACTCTAAGCTATAGTCACGGGTTGAAATTCTCAGTAGGGCACCGAGTTTGTCTGAGAGTTACGGAGAGAAAGGTAATTTTTCTATTGGCTGTGCCTTTCCCTAAAAATCATGTAGATTTCTACCCCAAATTAAGACAGGCTATAAGTGGCTGTTTATGCTACTTAGGGCCTTAATTGGATCATGTGGAAGATATAGATTGGTAATTATAGGCATGTCTACACCAATTTATCGGTGGCATGAATTCAGTAAAGGCTTCTAGCCTGCATAGACTACCCTCCTCAAAGTACTCTAATGTGTAAGAATACTTACAAACTATGAATTCTAAAACCATAACAAGGTGGAGAATAAAATTAATGTTACAAGACCTCTGTGTAATTTCAACCCAGAAATCAGTTTGTTATGCCCAAGAGAGTGTGAATCCAACCAATCTCGCATTTGGGCTAACGCTCCAGTGATTTCTGGACACTAAACTTTTATACCCACAGCAGTGAGCTGCGGCCGTGGGTATCACAGACTATACTAGATAGATGCTGCTGCTGGACACAACATGGGAGGCTGAAAGGGGCAGGGTCTTGGTTCATGAACATGAATGGGTTATAGGGTCCTTTATGGAGTTACCATAGTCCCATCATGACCAGAAATCCAGTAATGGATTTTGGGCAAGCTTCTAGCATTACCCAACTTCTATACCCTGCTCATCAGAGACCATATCAGCATACATAAATATATGCATATTGTATTGCGCTCAGTGGTAGAGATATCTAATATCAGATGCTACCATAGTAACCACACTACTGGTCACACACCAGTAATGGAGAAGGAGAAAATAGCTGTCATGTAATCAAGTTTTTGTCATGTGCATCACACAAAAAGTCAGCCACATATGCATATTATGTTAATATATTGGCTCCAACAGGTCACTCACCGTTGCTACATGGATTGGTATTTGTCATTCAATGCATACATCTGTCCTTCCACATCAGTCCTCATTTCTATTGTCATGCAGTTCTATTGTGGCATGACATTAGTCAGGAGCATTAACTATAAGGAGTAGGACTCTGGGTGGGAGTAGGTTGCCTCCAGGGCACATTACCAGACATTAGCAAATACTGATGTTTCTATAGAGCGGTTCCTGCACCTATAACATTGTGCATCAGTGATATTGGGACCTAACCACTATTAAGCAGTCATTGATGTACTCTCTTGATAGCCATCTGAACAAATTTCATCCATTGTCTACACCCCTGTTACATTCAAAACTCCTACTTTATCAGTTTCGAACCAGCCTGTGTACATAATGTCCAAGTCAATGATACATCAAGTTTCTGATAAATAGTTAATGTAACAATTGGTGACCTTTCCACCATTTTATTACAGGCTCTATTTTGTAACCATGAGGCTCAACTCAAATTCACAATACTGTTACATGCTGCCATATTTGCAGCACATTTATGGTTCTACCCTGGAGTGCAGTAATCGGGTTGCCACCAATGAAATTGATGTAAGCACAGTACAAGAGGGACTACTTTAGCTTGAGGGACCACTCAAGCTAAATCCCTAGAGCTATTTCCCATTTAGACTACAGCATTTTTATGATTCCCCTAGGTTATAAAGGGTTCCATAGGGTAACCCCTCTAGAATATATTAGTGTAAACAATGTGACCTGACACAGGTGGATCTCCAACAGCAGCCATTAATGTTTGATGCTATCATGTTACCATCAGAAAAGTTCTCAAATGCATTATAAGGGAGCACCTTAATACTATACACATACCTGTACACATTTTCTGCATATTGATTCCAACCAATCTATTTAGCTGGAACCTCTAAAGATATTTACTGACAGTAGCACTCTCAATCTCATATAATTATATCCATTGGAACTGAGCATATTTTTTATTCCACTAAGCTTGCTTTGTGATCCCTAATTCATCTAACCGCCCTGAAACCCAAACCACGCACCTGAGGGACCTTAGCTGATGGGAAGTCCTTTAGTTAAGTAGACTCATTAAACACCATTGGGTGCTTAAAACAGCCTTTGTTGGGTGCTACATGAATTACAGATAGACCGATGGCCTTCTGGAAGGATGGATAATCAGTGTTCTACATTAAATATTAAGGTTCCTTTAACTACATGTGTACACACAGGATTCTGCGATTAACATCTCTTTGGACCCATAGAAAATAAGTCCTATCCGTGAAATATAATTAATTTCACCAAAAAGAGAAATATGAATACTCGATAAGGTGGGCAGCTAGGGTAGATTCACCTGAAGTCGGCCACACACCCCAAGTTGGCCATCTGTCACTGATAATTACATATTCCAAGAAGGGCAAATGCATGATGTGCCGATAGTTGAGGTGTTCTAGATCCTAATTGTATCTTCATCTCTTAGAAATATACCTAGTATCCCAGTCATAAGCGATTGAGGTGGATTTACTGATTTAACTATAATTAATGAATTGATATAACAATGTGACATACTAATTTTAATCTAAGTCGACCATAACGGTTTCCAACTGCTACTCAGTGCTGCCTCCTTTTAGTGACCTATCGTGAACCATATATTCTTAGGTATTCAATGGATCCATATTAGTGCTTGGCCATGTGGAGTGATTTGGGGTTCTCACGCAAATGGATGTTAATTTTTTCCAACATAAATAATTATCTTTATTGGGTCCCTAAGAATGCAAAACCACCTCTTGGAAATTTCTACTACGCTTTTTGGTTGCCATGGCAACCATTTTCCTTGGTAACACTGAAAACACCAAAAATGCCTATTAGGAAGTAGATAAATTGTGTATTTCAAAAAAACAACCAACTTTAGCCCCAACTATAAACCCCAGGCATTTTATATTTATTATTCCTGTTGTTTCTATGGGCCATGGTTACTTAGTAACAGTAGTTTATTATGATTTTACCTAGCAACCAGCATATTAAGCCTATATGTGACCCATCTAGGAAAAAGACCCCTTCAGGCGGGATTTTTAGCTCTGGTTTTGGCCACCAGGAGGCACCATAGTTGCAAAAGAGTGTAAAATACATGAAAAAAGTTCTAAAACCATTTTTTTATGTAGAATGCAATGATCTTCATTAAATAGTTCCATTTTTGATGCAAACATTCTATATTTGGAATGCAAAAAGAACGTTTTTGTGAAGAATTAGCACATATGATAATTTCTGGTTGCCATGGAAACCATCCCAAAAGCCTAAATTGGAGGTAATAATCCAGATTTCTTGAAAAGTCCAATCAGTTACCTAAACGTGAAAACAGAACGCAAAAATTCCTTCTAGAACAAAATTTAGACTAATAAATCCAATTTTATTTGGTTATTTTTAAATAAAACATATTTTTAATAATTATCATCATTTACTATGGGATACAATGCAATTAGAGCTTATTTACCATTTTGAATTAGTGATATGTACTAATGTTTGAAAAGCAATTCCCACAAAACTACCAGGATTTTTTTAGCTCATGATATATCATTTTAAAGATTATGACACCAATTTTAATTACTATTTTCCCCCCTGGAGGGGTCTTTTCCCTCGCCTGGTCACATATTATTAGGCTACTACTGGATTTTTTATCTTTTTGCTCTAAAATCTGTATTTATCCATGAAAATAGTGGTGTAATAGCTCAAAATGATGGTATTAATGAGTAGAATCCTCTCATTGCTGAATTTGCTTTATGTGTGGAACATGGTAACCATGGCAACCAAATTATACAAGTTTATATTTGTGATATTTTCGATTGACTCTATATTTAGATGTATTTTCTATGATGTATTCTCTAGTCATTCTTGAGAACTTGACAGTGTACAGCCATGTATATTATAAAGAACCCAATGGGCACGATCCCATTTAATAACTGCTTACTATCCAGCTCTCTGCACTTGCTGCTAGCTGCTTAATTATGGGGTAAATGTAATGCTATTTAGCTCTCATTAAGCACTTATAAGCATGTATTAGTAGCTTATTGTGCAACACATATTAGTCACTGCTGAAGAGCTATTGATAAGTGCTTCATCTGCAGCTCTTAAGGCTGGCTAAATATGTGCTAAATGTTACACTAGGCAGCTCTGCAAAATAAGCACTTTTTAGTGCCTTATTGTGAAACATGTATTAGTCACTGTATTGATATCCAGTGCTTCTGCAGCCCTGCATTTTCAGGTAATATGCTGCACATAATAGATGCTGCTTTTACAGCACTTAACACACACCCCTTAGTAATAACTTAATTAGCGCTGCTTGATAAATGATTGAGAGAATGTAAGGGAGGCTTACCTGAGTGGTTATGTATTTGTGGGTTTATACATGAGATGAGACGCAGAAGGGACATGTCAAGGCGGATTACAAGTCACAGACAAGTGTACACAGCCGAGCTGTAGAATATTCAATATTCTACAGTTCAGTTCATTTGGAGGGTTTCTCACTTTGCCTTCTATCAATAATAGACCATAGTTATATATCCAACTTTAACCCTTTAAACCATCACACATGCCACACACTACCACCACCTCCCTGGTTGTTTCCTTTGCATAGGTACGTGAACAGTATCCAGAACTATTTTCTGTGACATCTACTAAGCATCTGCCTAACATACTTAATGCTTGACAGCCTTGACAGCTTGACAAATGAGGTGCACGACTTGAGATGCAAGCTGGCCGACTTTGGGTGAAAAGGACCCAACGGAAAAGCTCTGGTAAATGAATTGATATCAATATGGACCTAAGCAAAGTGATTGTTTAGAAATAGTAGATATGACTCTCCCATGAAATATCTACCTTGTGGTATATTTGGCAAATATGTGAGGTTATCCGTCCTGGAAATATTGAGCCCTGAAAAATTGTTAGGAAAAACGTGTACAGAAGCAGCCGACTTCCGGTGAATCTACCCTAAGCAGAAAGCGATGTGCAAAGTATTTTTATTGGTGCAGCTGCTCACATCTTTGACCAAGACAGACACCTTTATTATCCTGGCTCTATGGAAACAGGTTACCAAGGCCATAAAAATGGCATTGCTGCTGGTAGCAACTCGAAGATTACAGCACTACATTTGGGTCTGTCTGCATTCCTGGATTTGAGTGTCTGAATTCTCACAGATCTCTCCTCACCCAACAGCACAGCACGGACACACTTATATCATTCGCACCTGTTTTCGTACTTTACCCCTGGCCTACTTGAACATTGCTCCTGATGTATTGACCATAAGGCCATAGTAATGGTTTCCCTTGGAGAAGGTATTCTAGGCTGTGTCCCACGAGCTTGGGCCAATGTTTTCGTCTCTGACTGGGTGCCAGCTCTAACCGGGTGCCAGCACTGACTGGGTGCCAGCTCTGACCGGCCTGAATAAAAACTGGTTATCTAGGGCAGATGGTGATAAAAATGGGCAACTAATTACTAGTTTAAAGAGTTATAACATCCATTAACCTTTTCAACCAAATTCTATTTACATCTGCCCTAAATAACCCGTTTTTATTCAGAGCGGTCAGAGCTGGCACCCGGTCAGAGCTGGCACCCGGTCAGAGCTGGCACCCGGTCAGAGAAAACATTGGCCCAAGTTCGTGAGACACAGCCTCTAACTGACCAGAATCATAAATGTTCTAACCAATGAAGATGCCCAGCAGGAAACATGTTGACTAATCTTGGCTTGCATTATTCAGGATGACTGAGTACATGCCAAGGCAAAATGCTATTTCTGAGGCCAGTGATACTTAAATATTTCAAACACCTTCTACACGGGTCATTAGTTTGTTATATATTATATGGCTCATCCCTTATGCCTCCCAACCTTGTCCTTGAATTATCTGTAGGCACACTGAGGTGACAATCTTAATTGCAGTGTTATCACCAAGCCACTATAATCATCTAATTAAGCAACTGCTTAGTTTACTGCCGTTCCACAGGAAGGAGCCCAAATATAATATATACATATATACATATACATATATATATATATATATATATATATATATATATATATATATATATATATATATATATATGAATCATTATTCATCAGTGAAAGTAGAATTTAATCTGATTGGTTCTCCACTCAGTACAGATAGAAATCAGGAAGGCCACTATATCTGTGAAAGTGTGCGGCATAGTGACCTATATGAAGGTCATGCAAGCTTGGCTGTCAGTTTATTATAAGTCTGTAAAATGAAGTCTATCCACAGCCTTGCATAACAAAGCATAGCCTACCGTATGTTTGGAGACTTTGTGATGGTAGGATTTAGACAAAGTGCTCTGCCTATCCTGAGTCTTCCTCACCCTCTAACAGTCTTCGTATCCACTGGTCCCTACTTTTGTAGCCCATGGTCAGATAGGGGTGTCTTCCTCATGAGAAGTGAGCAATAAAATGTAGCAGAGCATTGAATCTATAAGCATTATATATATATATATATATAAATATATATATATATATATATATATAAATATGTATATATATATATATATATATAGAGAGAGAGAGAGAGAGAGAGAGAGATAGAGAGATAGATAGATAGATAGATAGATAGATAGATAGATAGATAGATAGATAGATAGATAGATAGATAGATAGATAGATAGATAGATAGATAGATAGATAGATAGATAGATAGATAGATAGATAGATAGATAGATAGATAGATAGATAGATAGATAGATAGATAGAGATATACTTTTTATCTGTCTAGTAAATTTTCAAAAGTAATGTGCAGTAACTCCCATTTAATCAATTGATCAATAGCAAATAGGTTTAGAATTATCCACTTCCTGCTCATCTGACCATGATCGAAAATGGCAAAAATCATACAATACGTAGTGATGATGGAGAGATCCCTCTTTGCCATTGTATTGAAATACGTATTACAGGTGTATGTAAAGCAGAACTATACTCTACATTTTTCACACAATACATTTAGCTGCAATCCCTATAGCAATGTACCAAGTATTGCACCTTGTGTATTCATGGAAATGAACACAGTCATCCCACTGGACGTGTTTTGTGATCTCTAGATTCTGTACTCATCCTGAAACGCAAACCACTCCAGGGACCTCAGTCAATGCTAAATCCATTTTTTAAGCAATGACCCATCAATAACCATTGGGCGCTCAATATAGAGCCTTTGCTGAATGGGATAAGAGGTACAGATAAAACAATGTTTTACCCCTCATGGGGTACCTCAGATACATTAGGTTCAACATCAATTGTTAGCGAACTGTTGACTTAATCAGTACAAACCTGATTCTAAAATTTACTTTCCTTTGGACGTTAATTATTCAGAATTTAGAGTTATGGGAAAGCCCTTTAAAGATGTTAAAGATGATTCATCGAATATGCACTCTACATTCTGAAACAGGACAGCCAGTCAAAATGGAGGCTGCACAGAAGGCTCACAGATTATCCTTTCTTGGTGGTTGCCCACATCTTTTCTTCTTTTGAAAATATGAATACGTCATTGATAAGTTGAGCAGCCAAATAGAAAATATGTTTCACAACCTTGTGCAGAGCATTTTTTTGTTGCATCTGCATACAGCCGTCACCAAAGGCGACATCTTTGTTATCCTGGTTCATGGAAACAGGTTAAAAAGGGCATAACATTTGCAAGCAGAGTATCTCAAGAGTAAAGACGGTAAGCTCTGGATTCCTCCTTTACAGCTTCTGAAATATCTGTTTCTGAAGATATACTCTATAGGCTATATGATTAATGTCTGGCCACCTCATCTATGTGACTACCTACTTTTTTGCGCTGTATTTCCATCTTCTCCCTCAAGTGGTTATCCTCACCGTATGATGACAGCCACTCTGCAGCTACTCCCGACATTAATGCCAATTTGTCCGGCCAGCAGTTGCTCTTTACTATCGAAAGTGCGTGTAGACCTATGATTATTTATAGAACCCTTCCACCCCCCCCCCCCAGCTTCAGGAATAGGGGGCTGCTACATCGAGAAGTGAACCTATATGTAGGGTGAAGTATCTATTTGCTTCACAACACCAGGACATTACATAGAAGTTGCTCTACATCATGCAGTGTCTAGAAATAATATTATCTAAGATGTAGATTTCATAATCAATGACATGTATGCTTCTGATTGGTATCAGATTATTCTCTTTGTGTAAAATTAAACTTTTTTTGTTTCCTTTCTATCTTGAAAACAACTACTGGGTGATGCTCTAATAAGTAAGGTCAAGTGAAACTTCAACTTTTTCTATTCTCCATATCCATTTCTGTCATTGTGGCATCATACATTTTATCAACAGTCAGCATTTCCATTTTTATTGATTTGATATGGTCCAACCGCATAAAGCTAATCTGGATAATTAGCTAACACCATGTTCATCTTCCCATTTGAACTTCATGTACAGTGTATGTGATGCTGTTCATAATACAGACAACATCAGTAGGACCAATAGGAGTGAGTATTTAGCAGTGCAAGAAAATGTAATTGTTAGACATACATATATGTCTGTCAGACCGTAGCTTGCACAGAGGTAAAAGCAACCTCAGAAAAGCCTCCCCCTACCAATGAATAATAATTTTCCACCAAGAAATATAACACTGTATGCATAGCCATACACTAAGACCTGGAATCGCTAGACACTCATGCCATCACTCAACTAACCATTGTGTTAGACCTTTAGGAAGAGTGCAGCCCCATATATATGTCAGCCCCAATTCCATGTGGAATATATCTGGCTTCAGCAAGGGGGGAGATATGCATTCTGAGAGAGTTGACGCTTAAGTATACCAATGGGGCTTCCATTTCTTTGTCATGGCTTAGTTTTGAGGTTTAGTTTTTGGTCAGGATTATCATCACGCGGTTTGTCTGTGCTACTTTTGTCTTCTCAGCCCCTCTTCTCACCCCCACAATGAGGGGACAATCTTAATTACAGTGTTTATCCCTAAGCCACTATATCATATAACTAAGCAACTGCTAATTTTATTGCCATTCCATAGGAAGGACCCCATATATGACATTGTACATCAGTGAGAGTGGGACTTAATCTGATTTATTCTCCACTCAGCACTGATAGCAATAAGGGAGGAGCTTACATCTGTGGGGGACATAGACCTGTTATGTAGATCATGGAATCTAGGCAGTCAGACCATTATAAGTATGCTCTTTTACCTTTCATGTTTTTCAATTATCTTTGATCTTCTCTTGTACGTTAATGTTTTCAGCAAAATATTATCAGATGTGTGCAATGGTAGCGATAGTTTTTTTTAGTTTAGGATTTTTGCACTTGAGGCACTCAATAAAAAATAATGCATCGAAATCTCAGGCAACATATTTATCACACGATTGATATGACGTCATTAAGGGAGAATTAATACAGTCAGCCAAGTACATCCTCGGGTGCTTCATTATATACTCCATTAGAAAACAGTGGGTAAAGTGATCCTAGTGGGTGAAGCAGAGAAAGCAGGTCTAGCATTTGTTTTTTTGTTCTTGTAGGACAATAGCTTACAATAGACCACTCCAATAAAAAGGGAAGTGTCAGGCCTCCAGGCTGGTTATAGTCTGTGAGCTTTTTCACAACCGGTAAAATTGGCTTCTCCATCTTCAGATCACTATACAATAAAAAAAGGGAATATTGTCATACATAGTTGGATACTGTATAGGGCCATCTATTTCCTAGATATATGATAAGACGGATACATCCTGACAAAAACTCCCTCCCACGCAGCCAATAAAACCACCTCAGTAATGATAAATCATTTATTCATGCAAAAACTCATAAATAACCAAGGGCCACTCAACCTACAGTCTTTGGAGAGAGATAATTTAAGTTTTACACCAATTACCAGATTCTGAAATTAACTTTGCTTTAGACCTTTAGAACTATAGAGAGAGATTTAAAATCCCTAAATATTAAAGATAACAAATCTGCAATCCTTTTTCTCAGACGGGACAAATAATCAGAAAGGATGACCTGCATGATGCACAAAGACTATCCTTTCCCTTTCCATAACAGCGCAATTACCAGAGAATCTTAACACAACATTTGGTTCTCTGTCTAGACGCCCTCTTTACAAATTCTGAAATATCTCTTTCTGAAGACATACTCGACAGGCTATATAATTTAAGTCTCACTACCTCATCTATG
Organism: Harmothoe impar; assembly: GCA_947462335.1. Taxonomy (NCBI): domain Eukaryota; kingdom Metazoa; phylum Annelida; class Polychaeta; order Phyllodocida; family Polynoidae; genus Harmothoe; species Harmothoe impar. Next base: position 42,432,402 of record OX381713.1, on the reverse strand, counting down.
TAGCTACCTTTCTGCAGTATATTTCTATCTGCTCCCAAAGTGGTTATCCTCACTGTATGATGGCAGTCACTCTGCAGCTACTCCCGGCATTGATGCCAATTTTCTCTTGACAGTAGTTGCTATTTACTTTCAGAAGTGCCTACTGGAGGGCGTTTCACCGTATCATCCGGAGGGTCCGTATGTGCTATTTTTGCGTTTCAGTTCTTTTTTGGGTTTCAGCTCAACATGTCTGCATCTTACGGAAAAAGATACAGCTGCCATATGTACATACAGCCGGCCGTATGTACATATGGCGAAAATTGCGTTTCAGCTCAACATGCGGAGCACAAAAATTCCGCATCTTTGGCGCATTTAGTCCAAAATATACGGAGGGGTAGGGGGGGTGGTATGTCAAATAATGCACATATTATACCCTGTTTTGGTATGCCGTATGTGTCCTTTGCGCCGTATGTGACATTTTTGCTCCTTATGTGTCCAACTTCTACCTTTATAATCAAAGAAAAAAATATATATATATTGAGTTTCAAAGAAATTATACAAAAAACGTCTTTTCTTCTGTAACTCTGTAAATAATGGCCCTACAGAGCTGAAACTCTGTGTATAGACTCCTTGTGTATAAACGGTGGTAGACAATAGCCATCACAGTACAGAGCTGGCTGGGCGCCAGAGGTGAAGAATAATGGTTTAGGTCCACATGACCTCCCGCTCCCTGAATGTTCCCAATGGGCTTGGGATCTCCATTCCCTTATAAATATGAGAGGAGTTGAGGCCAGCATGACTTAGCCTCTAGGTGGCAGCACCAACACAGCTCGAAATTTACAGTCAGGCTTGCTGTACATGGTAGGCACAACACGCTCTGTACTGTGATAGCTATTGTCTGCCACCTCCACAAGGACAGTAAAACATGGATCCACACAGGGGAGAAACCTCTCTTGTGTTGCCTACCATGTCTGTCATGATATTTCCTATATAGGATTATAATAGATCAATCGAGTGTATTTGTTGCTGGTGATATATATTTTCGAGCTGTATAAGTTCTTTATGTTGCCAGGATAAATAAACGGGAAAGGCGTCTTTACATCTTCTCATACTCAAAGAAATGTACAGTAAGCCTGACTGTAAACTCCCCCTTTTTAAAGTTATATATATATGTAAAAAAATGGCCTTAGAATTATTTTAACGAGTAAATAAGTTAAGTCCAACTTCTACCTTCATGATAAAAAAAATAAATAAAAAATTATATGGATTTTCAGAGAAATTACATGAAAAAGAGTCTTTTCTTCCATAACACGGTAAATAATGGCCCTACGGAGCTGAAACTCTGCCTATAGACTCCTTGTGTTTAAACGGTGGTAGACAATAGCTATCAGAGTACAGAGCTGGCTGGGCGCCAGAGGTGAAGAAAACACTCCAAATCCAGTGCCTTTCCCAACCTTTCCTATCTCTTCCCCGACCTCTCCTTTCTCTTCCCCGACCTCTCCTGTCTCTTCCCCGACCTCTCCTGTCTCTTCCCCGGCCTCTCCGGTCTCTTCTCTCACTTTCCCCTCACATACGGACCCTATGTATATACCCTCCCTGACCTACCTCTGTATGTCTATTAATATTATGACGTGACAGAGGGAATTCCCTAGGGGTTCCCCGGAATGTAGACTGTTTTTTGTACATTTTTCTGAAAGAGACAGGTGACCATGTCCGTATGTTGAGAGGGCCATATGTTGGATGCCCTATGTTGTATCTTTTAAATTAAAGATACGGAGGGTATACGGAGGACCAACTGAAACAAAAAAAGTAGTTTAGATGTATTTTGACCGCTTCTTGTCCGCATCTTAAGGCCGCATGTTAGGTATAACATCAACATACGGTGAAACGCCTTCCAGTGTGGGGGGCAGTATTATATACATATATATGTAGAGCTATAATCATAGGGCAATTTCCATCTAGCTCCCGGAATAAGAAGCTGCCACATTGAGAAGTAAACATGGGAATATATAGGATGAAGTGTCTATTTGCTCTACAATACCAATTGATTACTAGGGAGTTACTTTGCATTAAATCAAATCAATACGTGTACAGTAATCATATTGAAGATAACAATGTCAATATTATAACCGTGTACCAATAATTAGAGTATGTATTTTTTCCAATAATTTAAATTCTTTACCAAAAGTTAGCAACTTTGGTATCACTTTATATGCTGACGATGCGGTTATTTCTACTACATCTGCTGCTCACATGAAAGACTCTTTACATCTCATATCACAATGGTGCCTTGTTGATTAACTATTAATGAAAAAAAGACAAAATGGATGCTTTTTAATAATACAAACGATATAGTATCTGTTTTTACCTTGAATAATGTTATCATTGAACGTGTGTATGTTTTACCTACTTGGGACTTATTCTAGACCCTGACTTAAAATTTGTTGAGCATAGGAATAATACTGTTAGAAATATTAGGCATAAGGTGATACAGTCGGCTAGAACTAGACCTTTTATTGATATCCCTACTTCTGTTGATATATATAATGGCTCAAACCTCTGACTTATGTTGTTTTAGGATGGAGTAAAGGACAAATCAGAAAGTTCTTAATATGTTTAAACAAGTTTATTACATTGAAAGGTACATATCTTGGCTTCTCAGAACAGTTTGTGATACGCCTCTAACCCTAGCGGTTCAGTTTTTATGCCCTCGCGAAGTCGATCGCGCAGATTTCGGGTGACTCCGAGACCGAAATAAGGTGGTAACTGTATATTTTGTCTTAAATACCTCACAGGAACTAATCATTTTGTTTACAGACTGGGAGAATATATATCTTAAAGCATACCAAGAATGGATGCCTTCCGAGAAATGGTTTTTGAGTTACAGCCCAATCAATTTTGAACATTTATCAAAATTATGAATTTTTCGACAATAAACTCCCAACTTTACCCTAGTTCTCTCAAAATGCCTCAAATAAGTGTCAGAATCACTCTACATTGTCCTGATGATATATACTTTAAGAATTATGGACCATTCATATCCCCTGTTGAACCTGTTTGGCACAGTATTGGCCTAAAAACCTGCTATTTCACCTTATTTTGGTCTCAGAGTCACCCCCCGGCCAGCCGCCAGGTAGGACCTTACAAAATCATTTTGTATCATTGCCAAAGTCCACACAGCCTTTCCAAACTAACTATACATCTACAGAACATGTGTGAGCTTACTCTCAGGCATATAAACAACCAGTTAACACCATTTCAGGGTAGCTACCATGTCTTATAAAAATAAATATCACCTTTTTTCAGACTTTTCCTGAGATTACGCGACCAGATATAAAAATAATATCTTCATAATAGCACTCAAATACCCATATAGCATTAGGTCAACATGTTATCTATTGGTTTAAACAGTAATAAAGACCCTCTCATAGTCAGTAGGTACATCACATGCATTCTAGAAACGTACCCCATTTCCCTTATTTCGGTCTCGGAGTCACCCCGGGTAGATACCACACATATAGAGGAATACCATTTCAACCAAAGTCCACACAGCTGTTCCAAACTAACTGTACATCTACAGAACATGTGTGGGCTTACTCTCAGGCATATAAACAACCAGTTAACACCCTTTCAGGGTAGCTACCATGTCTTATAAAAATAAATATCACCTTTTTTCAGACTTTTCCTGAGATTACACGACCAGATATAAAAATAATATCTTCATAATAGCACTCAAATACCCATATAGCATTAGGTCAACATGTTATCTAATGGTTTAAACAGTAATAAAGACCCTCTCATAGTCAGTAGGTACATAACATGCATTCTAGAAACATACCCCATTTCCCTTATTTCAGTCTCGGAGTCACCCCGGGTAGATAGCAGAGGACTACCATTTCAACCAAAGTCCACACAGCTGTTCCAAACTAACTGTACATCTACAGAACATGTGTGGGCTTACTCTCATTCATACAGTTATCACCCTTTTAGGGTATTCAGTGTCTCCAAGGCGCAGACCTCAGGGAGCCAGGGAATTTGTTCGTCCTGGTGAGGGGGTCCTTCCACTTCCGGGCCGGAAAGCTCATCAGCCCTACGATACCGTCCCGACGGGTTTGTGCGTCGCGGGAATCAACGTGTCCAGTGCTCAGTGTTCATTCTCGGTGGGCAGTCCAAATCAATTTACCAGTTCAGGGTTGCTCTTGCCAAGCGCTTGACGGTGTCGACGATGTTCTCCTCCAGCTCGAAGGTGGGCACCTTCTTGAAGACCCGGAAGTAGCGAGGCTGAGGGACACTCATCAGGATACTCCCGTACCGATAGGACAGATGTCCTTGGTGACGGGCCAGGTGAATCTGTTGACTACAGCTGGGGCTGTTGTCATGAAGTCCACTGAGTACTCAGGGTGGTGCTTGGTGATGATTTTCCCAATTTTCCACTCCTGGTTGTACATATATAAGTCAATGTTGTTACCCTCTTTTGATTATGTGGATTATGTATGGGATAGATGCAATGTAGGGGAGAATAGAGAATTACAACTACTGCAGAACAAGGCGCTGCGCCAAGCTTATAAGGTCAAACTTGAGAAAGACCCTGCCTATAATACTGACCAATTGTATGTATTAGCCAACTGTGTTAAACTAGATATGCGAATTTAATTTAGCTATTAAGAAAGAATATAATAACTGCTTTTATGTAGTTATCGGTACTTAGTACATTTATAATACTTAATCATATTTCTTCGTATAAATTACTTGTTGAAGATCCCCTACAAATGTTCAAACCCAATCCCCCCCTCATCACTCATCTCATCTCATCAAACAATCCCAGATCTTGATGTAAGTTAGCTCTGATCAGTCACACCATTAACTGAAATATGTATGATATTTTTGTAATAATGCAGTGATAGCCATACCATTGAAGTGTATACATAACCGAAATGCTAGTAATTAAAGGGGTCCTAGCGAAAGGAATGCAACGCGCACATGCTAGGTTTAATGTATTGACTATCTTTTGATGTAACTGTATTATTTTCCCGAAATAAAACACTTTAAAAAAGCGTATATACCTATTCAAACTCAACCCATCCAATTCAAATGAAAAAGTTTGATGAAAATAACTCAAATAAGTGAGGTCAAGTAAAGCTGCTTTTCTCCACTCAACATTTTTGTCAGTTTGCATTTCAATCGCCTATGTTTGTGTCATCATACATTTTATAAACAGCCTGCATTGGTTTTTTTACCATGATTTGCAAACATCAATAGGATCCATATATAAGTGAAAATATAACTGTGCCGATGAAAATGAATGTCAGACCTTGTCTTGCATGGAGGTCAAAGCAATCTCTAAAGAGCCCCCCCCCCCCCCTGATAGGCTTCCTACGGCAATGTGCCACTGTATGTATGGCCATACACTGAGTCCTGCCATCCCTAGACCCTCATCCCACAACTCATCTAGCCAATGTGTCAGGCATTGAGGAAGACTTTCTCTCTGAGTGCTATCCCATATATCAGTCCCATCCCCATGTGGAATTTAGTAGGCTTCAGCCAGGGGAACAGTATTCTACTCAGGATGATCCACATATCTAGTGCCTCCTCTCCCTGCCTTTACCCATTCTGATAGGATTGGTTCCCAAGTATCCGGAGGGCTTCCATTTCTTTGTGATTGACTCTCAGCCTTATATATGAGGTTTTGTTCTAAGTCAGGATGTATACTATTATTGCATGGGTTGTGTGTGCTAATTTTGTGTTCTCACCCCTTCGGGGTTGATATATCACATGTATATACCCATTTCTGGAAGAAACATAGTTATTACCATAATCAGGTATTAGTGCTATAATACAATTTGCACCTAAAGTGTAGGATATTCTCAACAGGTGAGGTGAGCAAATACCAGGAAACAAGACTATCGAACGTAAGGTTATTTCTATTCATGCCTCCCTCCAGTACCCGACCCTGACTGTCCCAATGTGTGAATGCTCAAGGCAGGTTCATTTAAGAGCATGCCCTACGCCTCTGCCTGTTAGGTAACCCCATTGAATATACCTATATCTTTGCCTTATCAGTTGGCCTAGATAATTTCCTCCGGCTGTGTAATGGCTTTCTATTTCAATAAAAAATACATGTGCAAAATTTAATATAGTTTAAAATTTAGATTTCTCAACTACTATAATTCCGTAAGGTACCAAAGTTCTTCCAGCTTGTACTAGATAACAACTTGGTACTACTGAGTGGATGTTATTTTGCTGTGACAAATTTGGCACAACATTCACATTTGCATTCTTCTGAGAATAGAGAGCTATTCTCCGCCATGTCTACTGCAAGAATTTGGTATACTACCTTAACACGTGATTTCGAGATATTTTGAAATACTAATTTGCTAATATATATGCTCCACTATGGTTCATAATTGGAACTCGAAGGCAAAATTTAATATCTAAATATCCATTATAAAAAGACTTTCCCTATGATTTAAGGAGCAGGGTCATATCTGAGCTCTCTATGGAGAAGGCAGGAGGGGAGGCCAGGGTGAAAATGACTACCGATTCAAAAGTAGTTGCCAGCACCTGCTTATCTAAACAATACTTTTCTGAAAGCACATCATTGAAGAGCACTTACATGCATATCTGTTGCACCTGTTTTTTGAAGGTTAGACACATCATAGCCACCCTGACCATCACTCCTGACCATAAAGTCAAAGTAATGGTTTCTCTTGTGGAAATAACTTCAACCAACCAAAACCATAAATGTTCTCGCCAATAACAACGGATTTCAAGTTTGTCTATTATCAACTGGATTGTCCCTGCAGCTGCCTTTAGTAGAACACAGGGTTAAGTGTTCTAAGCATGTTTTCAGACAGTGTTATTGTTAACTGTCTGGGGGATTGGCAGATATCAAGTTACATTTAGGGAACTGACTGTATAGACACTAAACCAGTTCTAACTTCACGAGTCAGCTGTCCTTGTCCATGCCCTTTGCACCTCACTACCCATTGTCCACTCACTGTCCAGTGACCATACATTTTGCCAGTGAGACTACTATCTGAAGTTGCAGTTGATCCCCCAGGAATCTGCATTGTGGCATAAATGGTGATTTTTCAATGCAGGTTTGGACTTAACGACAATTTAGTGATTAGTTATGTGTTAGCACCAACATTGCACTGACAATGTATACTCTGTGCTACTCATATCTGGAATAATTTGTGATTTAAGCATTGAAATGATGATGCTAAATAGCAGGATAAGAGAAAACTATCACAGTTTATCATTCCAAGGACAGCATCATTAGGCCTAAGATGGTAATGTATAAATATGTCTAGACATACTGTCAATTACCAGACTTTAGATGGCCCATACTTAATACGCTCACAGGCTGATAGATTAGGTAATGGGTAACAGGCCCAGGCTTGGACATGCCTCATCATTAGTTATAGTAGGTTATGTCTCTCAACACAGAAGCAACTATCAAAGAAGCAAGTCGAATACACTCCATCTCATGACCAGCACCAATCCAAGTCAGGTTCAAAGCTTATCCCCTCCCCTCCCCTCCCCTCCCATAGTAAGTAGGGGATGTGTCATGACATGCATTTATGTCACCCAAGTTGAAATGTGTGTGATAAAAGGGATACTCTCTTGGGTAATGTGTTGGGCTAGGTAGATTAGAAGTGAATGCCAGCCATAGCCAGGCAAATCAAAGCATGGGAGGTAGGGTGACTAATAACGATTGCATGTTAGGTTTCATGTATTGCCCCCTCAGTTATCACCTACGTACTCTCCTCCTCCTGCTCTTTAATTTTTTGGAACTCTCATGTTTGCAGGCCTTTGGCTGTGTCCTAGAACTAATCAGAAATATGAGACGTCAGCATGATATAAGATTATCTGTTCATTCTCCACTTATGATATCATCCATTATTAACAAGATGTCCATGGGTGTAGGTCCTGAAAGCGTAATACCTGTACTCCAATTCATTGGGTGATATAACTAGTCATAACAATTAAGTTATAGTCACCCATAACTCACTTGTCAGCAAAAACATAAAGCAATATTATAGTCATCTAAAAGACCATTGTCAGCACATTGCCTTAATCAACTGTCAGTCTGATTAGCTAAAGCAAGCTGCTTGGCGATAGATCTGGCAAACTGCTACAGTTTGTGTCTGAAGATTTGTGTTGTAGACACTAGCATTCTCCAGTAATATCCATTTTGAATTAGCTGTGCAGATATCCTCGATAATTAATGTCCACATAGTTCTGACTAGCATTACACCATTCTATAAATCAATGAATGCACACTGTTTAAATTTGAAGTAAAGAGGCTTTTAAAATATATAAGACTCCACTCATTACGGATTACATTACTCTCCCAGTGATTACTGACACTGTGATGAGCTGCTCCTCCTGAAGTGCTGAGAGGCTCCCCTCATTATTGTCTCAGGACAGTGTTTGCTATCTACTTGAGAGGCTAATCCTCGTCAAATCAATTTCCCATCAGCTGTTACATGTTTTACGCTGTATTTAATAACACTCTTGATCATTTTATTGATTTCTAGGTGAGTGGTCGCAGAGCATACACTTTCTGAAAAAAATTAGGTTTGATTTGTACAAAAGTGTAAGTAGACAGACATAATAATAATGAACATGAAATTTACATCATGAGTCATTAAATGTGACTAGCTGCAGAGGCATAAAATATGGGAAAAAATATGGGTGGCGGATACGTTACACACAATATTGGAATTTGCAGAATATTAAAATTTCTACATATTAATCACGAGTCTTATAAGATATGTCAGTATATGCCTCGAACAGAAAGATAGGGCACAGAATGTATGTGGGAGGAGATTATTTTGTATTATCTGGGATCCAGGCAGCCAACGTCCCAATGTTTTATCACTACTGAGACATCATTTATACATTGTATCTGTAGCTACAATAAGAACAGGTAGTCATTCTGAAACTGTGCAATCAAACTACGGGGCAATTCCAGAATTCCCTTGTAAAGTTGCCCTGCGCAATTCCGCGACTGTACAGGGGCAATTTCAGAGTTGTACAGGTTCTGATTCTGCGCCTGACAGATATACTGCCATAGCATATCAATGCATGTACTAAAAGGGCCCTCTGAAGACATTTTGTATTGGAACCAATACCCTATGGAAGTGCCACTAAGGAAAGTACTGGCAGTCCTAAGGATATTATATGTCACTGGAGGAGGGAGAGGCTCAGACCTTTCACCAGAGTGCCTACTTTTAAATTATCCCTAGTCATGGCACAGACGACTGAAAGGGATCGTATGATCATAAAGCCTAATTGGTCGAAAGCTTGCAGGGCCATACCTATTTTTCAGAGCACTCTGGGCGTTCTGCATCAACATCAATTTTGTTCAACAGCTTCTTACCCTTCCTGTCTCTATTCAAGTGTGCAGTAATGCATTATGTACTATGGCTGGTATCGTTGGGGTTCTCTCCAGTACAGTCAGGGTACCATTAATGGGAAGCACTAATGTTTAATTGCCATTCTGCATTCAAATAAAATTCTACAACGAAAGTGGGAATTGCCTAATCAAATTGGTTCTCCACTAAGCATGGATGGTAAATGACGGACACAAAGCATTGCGTTGAAAGATCATCAGCCATTAGAACTGAAGCAGTAAAGGCTGGCACTACATACGGAATGGTTGTGAGTAGTATAGTATGTATCGGAACGGGACTATAGTTAACTACTGTTTATTACTCAATCGACCTGCAGCCAATCAGAAGCCTCCATTTGACCGGAAGTGACGTCACATGCCCATATAAGGGCATACCGGAAGTGACGTCACGTGACCTTGACCTAGTTAGAGGTCAAGGTCATGACGCAGCCAATCAGAGGCTTCCATTTGACCGGAAGTGACGTCACACGTCCATATAAGGGCATACCGGAAGTGACGTCATGTGACCTTCACATGTCCATATAAGGGCATACCGGAAGTGACGTCACGTGACCTTGACTTAGTTAGAGGCTTCTGATTGGCTGGTACACCGGAAGTGACCCATTATGCAAATGAGGGACTACTTCCGGTCAAATGGAGACCCCTGATTGGTTGGGTCATGAAGAAATGTGTCTCTTAATTTTTTTTGTTTAGGAAGTGATCGACTTTAGGATCACGTGACCGGAAGTGACTTGATGAGTCACGTGACTAGAAGTGACGACGACACATGCTTTAATTAGGCGATCAGCAGCGACTGGAGGAAGTGTCACTTTAAGAGGACACGCTAGTTAATTGTTATAATTTTTTTACTTACTAATAAAAGAAGACGTATGAAAATAAAACACAACAATAATTTTATTTATTTTTTTATTTTCTTTTTTTCAATTCTAATAAACACGCTATTTTTGAAAAGATGCGCTCAATCAATCAATAACACACTTTTTTTCATATTTTTAAAGGACTTGTTGTCACACCGTTAGAATGCACGCGACGCTTATAATACAAGTAGCGCACGTCATCTTTCTCTATGGTGTAAGTGTCCATTTTTGGTTCGTACCACTTTGAAATTTCTATTTACCGCAAGGAGAGTTTTTCGTTTGCGAAAACATCTAAGAAGACGACTGGTTCTTTAGGGTTTTGTTACTTCTGTACACTTTTTGCACGCCATCTCTTTTTTTGGGATTTTCTTTCACTGGTGCTGCTGACTCGATCGTAGCAAATGTAAGTCTTAGGGTTGAGACTTAGGATCTCGTCACCTTCCTACGCCGTTTACATAAGCCTCGAAGTTCTCAGATCGTGAAGGTAACGTCTCTCACAACATCCACCGGGCGGCGGACACCATTTTCGCACTTTTTTCCGTTTTATCTTCACGAAAAGCTCTAAGTGATCGTCACACACCGATGTCGGAATCTGCTTTCGTTTCTTTCTGAAGTATGTCTCTCTCAGGCGAGGTTTGACTACACAGAGGCAAATATCAGAGGCACCCAATAGCGCTAATTCTACTCTCAGACAAGGGTCAGGCACTGCTGGACTATAATAGATGGGTCAAGGGTTATTCTAGTGAGGGTCAGGCTACGCCTGACATTCAATAACAAGCTGGACTTTGGCAAACTTGCTTGAAAGTCTGACCATGCGGGATCCTCATGCCATAGTCTGGCAATGCTGAACTCTTGGGAGAGTATGCTGGACTCTTGCTGACCAGACTTTCAAGCAAATTTGCCAAAGTCCAGCTTGTTATTGAATGTCCGGCGTAGCCTGACCCTCAGTAGAATAGTCCTTGACTCATCTATTATAGTCCAGCAGCGCCTGACCCTTGTATGAGAGTAGTATTGGCGACATTGGCCGACTCTGATATTTACCCGTGTGTACGGTGGGAGGAGGGGGTTCACAGCTACAGCTTGCGCTTATAGAGCGCTACTAGCGGAGGTCTGGATGAGGAGACTACGGCGTTTGTCTTAAAAAAAAATAGCCATAGCACATGTCGATGTCGCTTAATTATGCTCATATCTCATGGCGATTTTAAGAATTGCTCATGTCACCTGTCACTATGTTTTTCAAGCTTCATGTCAAATGTCACTAGGTCTCATGTCGAATGTCGATGCTAAGAAACAGACATGACGTCATCTCGAATTTAGCGGTCTACACTACCGCTGCTGCTGCTGCTGCTGCTTGTGCAGCTCGTGCAGCTGCTGCAGCTGCTGACAGCTGCAGCTGCTGTAGTTGCTGACGCTGTCACGGATGCTGTTGACAGATGCTGCTGCTTGTGCTGCGCGTGCAGCCGCTGCTGCGGCTGCTGACGTTGTCACGGATTCCGCTGACAGATGCTACTGCTTGTGCTGCTTGCGCTGCTCGTGCAGCTGCTGCAGCTGCTGACGATGTCACGGATACTGTTGACAGATGTGGCTGCTTGTGCTACTCGTGCAGCTGCTGCTGCTGCTGACGATGTCACGGATGCTGCTGACAGATGCTGCTGCTTGTGCTGCACGAGACTGAGTAGCCGCTATTACTAATGCTACTAATACTAGTATGAGAAAATACATTTAGTCAGTTGATTAAATCAAGGAGGTTTTCTGACTTCAGTGGATCGTTTAGCCATCGGCCACGGGCAAAACTTGAAACCATTTTATACATGGGACAATTGGCAGAGTCGAAACGTGTTGGTACGATGGGGTCGATCATGTTCATCATCAGTTCAGGCAAAGGAAGTGTGTCGACAGCACGCGAAAACTTCATGTCTGAATGTTTCAACACAAGACTTTTTATCACACTCACACAGCTGCTTTGAAGAGTGAATCCTTGACCAAACTTGTGCTTTTCCAACACAGCTTTGGCCTCTTTCTGTGCAGTAAGGGATCTCTCTTTCGGGTTCATCTCAGTGCTGTCTAGCATGTCCTCAAAGTCTTTAACATAATGTTCCAACGGGCTACCAATGATGGACTCCAGATCATCGTCCGCATATGTCGTCTCCTCGCACCATATTGTGTCTTCGCCTGTTTCGAATTCCGTCATTTTCTTGACAATCTCCTCCTGAGTGCCTTGCATATATCGAAGCTCCTTCAAGAAGTTGATAACTTGTATGGCGAAGACTGACAAACTTGAAGGAATTTCACCACAGTCAGGCCAAGTATACGGAGCTAAGAAAAATAGCTCTAACAAAATCTTCTCCCCCTGTCCAAATGAAACTACTGTTCCGATGAAGTTGAAGCATGCTTCTATCCATTGCTCCTTGGTGACGTCCTTCCAATGTTTCTTTACCTCACATGCATCATAGGGCACTGTTTCTCTTCTTGCTTCAAGTGGGAGTTGCTTTTTCTTTCTTGGACTCATTTCGAGAGGGTTTCGATGCTCTGTAGCGTCAACACTTTCATAAATAAAGAAAATAGCAGAACTAATCATCGTAACGTGCTGAGCGAGCGTAGAGTGGACGATGCTACGAAGATGAAGGGCGGGTGGAGAAAGTGTGACTGGTGAGAGCAGCGTTTCACTCCTTATGTACCCTGTCCTAGATAAGCCTCTTAAACGGCTGAAAAGACTCTCTCAGTACAGAGCTTCTACCGCAGGTGGGTTTAGACTTAAGCAGCTTAGTTCACACACGTGTCTGTTAGAAAAGCTACTTGCACACCTGCCTTCCCTTTTCACTAGTATTCACCCTCTGCCGACTTATAAGACACCTATACACTCCTTCTCGTGAAATCTATGGAAGATGATGGAAGGACCACCGACTAGATTTTCTTTGATCAGAGCGTGGAGGACGGCGTCGAAGGGAGGGAACGTTGTGAACACAGCTTATAGGTTTTGGAAGAGGACTTGTAAAGTCAAACTGGCGAGAGAGATCTCGTCTTTCAACATGACAATGCTGCGATCTTGGAAAAAATTAGCGTGATTTTTTCAAAAGCTTAATGAAAAGCTTGACGTCTTCGTTGTTGTAGTGGATCAAGTAATCTCTCATAGTTTGCATCTTCTTGTCGTACTAAACTTTCTGACATGTGGCGTAGTCGGATTTCGGCCATTTTGACGCCCGTCAGTTCGCTGTCAAAAGCCGATCTCGGTGGCAGGGTTCTGTTTACCAGTTTCTTGGTATACGTCATCCATTCGTAAGGAAAGCGACTTTTCTCTTCGTTTCTGGTGAAAGCTCGCAAATAATTCGCGTAGCTGTAACCAAGTGCCAAATAGTTGACTACTATGTCCAAGAAAACTGTGTGTAAACCGTCAAGTATTGATTGCTTCTCTTTATGACGCTGAATTGTTGGTTTCTTCGGTCTCCGGAGGCAAAGAACGAGTGAAGGCGTATTTTTGATCAGGTTCAAGTCGTAACGCTCCGTGTTGAAGCTCACGACTGGAGCTTGACGGATGTATCTCAGAAGCTGCTTCTTCAGTTGAACTAACGGTTGTCTGGTGTGAGCTGCAGCGAAGCCGCCTGGAGAAGGGGTGAATGTCGCTTCTTCTAGCAGGAGAGCTTCACCTATCGCCACATGTAACTTCGCTAACGTTGGTCGGTAAAGTTCTAGCACAGCTTTCTCGATGACTTTGGCGTTCTCGTTTATGTGATTTTAAACTCGGTCTAACAAGGGGTCGGAATCTGCGTCGGATTCTCTGAGGTACACCGTCCCCTCCTACCCTAGAAAGTCGGATGTGACGCTAGCCGACAAAGGGACGTGATCCTACAGCAGGGACACGTGTTCAGTCGACGGTTCTCTGCACGGTCTGAAGAAAGCTTCGAAATCGAAGGTAATGTTGTAAGGGTAGATTCTGGAATGTCCGTCGGGAGGAAAAGTTTCACGTGTGGCAGCGGGACAGAACTGACGTAACAAATTTGAAGCGCGCTTGCTGGTGTTGTATAAGTGAAAGGAAATGTGGCGGAAGACGCAGAGGTTGTCCTTGTTGGGAAAATCTAACACAAGGCTTCTCTTTCCAACTCGACCGTCCTGCCTGTTCCTACCGCCTATGGGAAAACCTCCAGGTCCCATGTAAACGCAAATGTTCAAAATTAGTAGGAAAAAGAGCGCACCGCTTGGTGTCAGCGTCGCAAAGTTTCCGTACTTCTTCGCAAGCGACGGTGTTTTCCATCTTTGAGAGGAGCTCTTCCAAAGTTTCTGAATTAGTTATAGTAGGGAGCGGTTGTAATGAGAGTTGCGTTGTTCTGGGAGACGTGAAAGTAGCGCAGTATGTTCTTGTCTTCTCTGTGTTGTAAGAGTAAGCCTACCGAGAAACTCACTTTTTATCATTGTGTGAAGCGGATTGCGACGCATAGTATCTACAGCGTCACTCAACTCGCCGGTTGGTAGTTTGACGTTTGTTACACTCACGCGAGTCCCGTGCATCCTGACACTCGTTCGTATTGCAGGCCAATTCGCCGTGAACGTTTCCTCACCGTTCGGTACAGCGCATGTACGTGGAGGGATAGTCACCTCGTCCAGAGATTCGCGTCGACAGGTGATCTTTTCAGCAATCGACATCGCCGCATAGAGGGCAAAACTTAGGTATTGTTCTTCATTTTTCTACGGGTCACTCGTGATTGTACGGTCTTTTAAAAATTTTGAAACACTTTTCGCAAACGTCCTGCGTCATGTTTTTCTTTTTTTTTGTTTTTTCACTTATTTACCAATTATTAAAAAAAATAAAACGTTATTTATCACTTCGAATACTAGACACCTCTTACCACACGATACTATTAGCATTGTGAAAGGTGACTGTAGTCTAGGATCGAATTCAACAGATGACCATCTTACTGCAGGGATCAGACAAGAGTGGTCAACACTGGAGTGTCACAGCTCACTTTTATGTCTTTGGGTACAGCTGCATACAACCCTTGAACATACATTGCGACGTCGCTGCGACCCATGTCGTCTTGCAACACTTTCATCAGAGCCATAGGCTCAGACGTCTCGTTGTACTTCCAAGCTCTCAGCACTTCATAGACAGGGTTCTTCACAGTCCTGTCAGAAGGCACAGGTTGAGAGATGAAAGCTATTTCATGAGAAGTCAACCCTAAGTAGATCCCTATGGTCTTCCAGTCTCTAGGGCAGAGCTCAGCTAAAAGAGAGAAATATTTCTGCACTTTCCACTCCATGTCTCCACTCTCTAAGCCATCCCACATGTCATGTTTGTCCATGTACTCACGTGAGAATTTGATGAGGTCCATACGGTAAGATTCTTCCAAGGCGGCGGCTAGGTCCTTCCACTTAGTAGTACAACTTTTCTGGTACCAAGTAGTGAACATTTCTCTAGCTTGAGTTATGACACTTGTCTCACAACTGAGATATCCCATATCCTTCAAGTTCACTTCAAGGTATGAACCTAACCGTATGTAATCTGATGTCGGCAACTTACTACTTATTTTCAGTAGCATAGCGTCTGACAAGTATCCTAACGGCTCTGCTTTGAAGTATGATGATACAGGTACTACTGCAGCACAACCAATAACAGGAGCAGCGTCTGCGCTGGTATCCGACGACTCGTTGTCGGAACAGGGCAACCACACGACTTCGTAAGGTATTGGTGAGGGCAGTCGCCACGGACCGGACGCGCTACCAGTGGAAATGAGGTCGAAAAACGGACTGTGCGCCCGTAGCCCTTCGGGTTCCTCGTACGCCTCGTCGTCAGCGTCGTTCTCTGTCTCACCCTGTTGCTTTAGGGCATGTATGTCTACTACGCGCTGCTGGGGCTGAGTGTCCGAATAGCTGTAAGTCTCAGCGCGAGCGGCGTTGATGGCGTCGGTTGATGTAGCGGTGGAGAGGTTCTGTGCAACGTGCTGCGTGTCAGTACTAGTAGCGGCAGTCGCAGCAAGAGGTGTAGCAGCAGCAGCAGCAGCAGCAGGTGCAGCAGTAGCAGGCGCAGCAGTAGCAGGCACAGCAGCAGCAAGCGCAGCAGCCTCAGCAGGCGCAGCAGTAGCAAGCGCAGCAGCAGCAGCAGCAGCAGCACTAGCAGCACGAAGATCACTAGCAGCCGCAGCAGGCGCAGCAGTAGCAGCAGCAGCAGCGTGCTTAGCAGTAACAACCGTCGCGAGTGTAACAACGTCGCTACCACGACGACTACTACTACCACTACTACTGCTGCGTGCGCTCGCTACAGCGGGAGGGTGATAAGACCAAGCAGTTGCGGCGGTAGTCTCAATTTCAGTAGCAAGAGGAGACGCTGACGCTAAACGATCACCGTTCTGCGTACTCTTCTTGTTCTTGAACTCGATTAGATCTTTGGACGACACTAGTTGTTGTGTTTTGCTCATGGTGGTGACTGTAGAGAGCAGCAAAAGACTGAGTGAGTGAATGGGTGTTTCCAGCCCCCTTATATACTCCTTCTCGCTTCTAGAGCTAAGCTACTTACGGCTCTGTTCAGCTGCCGCCGGCTGACCAGCGGCCATTCACAAAGAGAAACAAAAAGACTTAAGGTATGACGTTTTCAGCTGGATCCCTTTCCCCCTCCCCTTTGAGAGATCGACTGACATGAGCTAAGCTACTTACTGCCTTGTTCAGCAATTCAACGTGCGTTAGCTGTATAAAGGATTAAGCAGTTGCTGCCGCCGGCTGACCGGCAGACATTCACAAAGAGAAACAAAAGACATAAGTCATGACGTTTTCAGCTGGATCTCTTTCTCCCCTTTTTTGAGAGATCGACTGCCATGAGCGGGCGGTGTACCGACTGTGCTAATTCAACGCGCATTAGCTGTATAAAGGATTAAGCAGTCATGAGCTTAGAGTGTGTATACAAAAAAACTACAGGAGGCGTGTGGTGTGAAGCAGGACCCCCTAAGACGGGTGTGTCTGTCTGTGAGTAGAGTCGTGTGCATGTGGTGAGCGACTTAAGTGTAAAACAAAAAAAATCACCGCCTCCTGCCGTGGTGAGTAGACCGGCCGGCGGCGGCCGGCTAGTTCAATAGGGGTGACAGCTGACTAAGGCTGTGCATGAAAATCCGATTTTCACCTGACCTCTGACGTTTGTTACAATGAATGCTAAAGGGGGAGAGAGTCGTCCTCAGGTAGGGGGTAGGAGGTAAAGCTATGGATAAGGAAAAAACACCATTTTCAGCTAGCTTCCACAGATGGCGATGACATACCCCTCGTCATCTAAGCTCTTAAGAAGCTCTTAAGGAGCGGAGCAGCTGCTAGACAGCTGGGGTGCTGTTGGAAATAGGATTAAACTCCCTCTGTATAAAAGCTCTGATTTCTGTTGGAAAAAAACCATATCAACTCTGACCACAGTAACGTATACTACCACCACCACCAGCACCACCGCTGCCGCCACTGCCACCGCCGCCAGTCACAGCTGATCGCCTCATTAAAACATGTGACGTCGTCACTTCTAGTCACATGCTTCATCAAGTCGCTTCCAGTCGCGTGATCCTAAAGACTCTCACTTCCTAAACAAAAAAAAACGAAGAGACACGCTTCTTCCTCTCGAGAGGAAGAAGCGTGTCTCTCGATTGGAATCTTTTTCTTTTCTTTTTTTCTTAAAAGAGACAAACGCCCCTTAGAGTGCCCCCCCACCCCCCTAGAGTGCCCCCCTCCCCCCTCCCCCCCTCCCCCCCCACCACTCGCCCCATGCATCCTAAAAGCGCCCCCCTCCCCATGCATCTTAAAGGGGCCCCCCTCCCCTTCCCTCCCCTCCCCTCCCCTCCCCCCCCTTTATACACTCTAAAGAACGCTTCTACCTAGTTCAATAAGTCACTTCCAGTCGCTCGTAAAACAATAAAAAATGAAAAAAAACAAAAACTTATATCGTAGTGTTTTTTATTAGTTTACCGAAAAAAATAAGAGACTCGCCTCCTTCTCCTCCTCCTCCTCCTCCTCCTCCTCCTCCTCCTCCTCCTCCAAAAAAAAAGATATCACATTTTAAAGCGCGTGACCCCTTAAAGACGCTCATCTCTTCATTAAGTCGCGTGACGTCACTTCTTCTTCTTCTTCCGGTCACGTGATCAATCAGGTCACTTCCGGTCACGTGATCCTCAATCAGGTCACTCACTTCCGGTTGGCCATTAGGTCATGTGACGTCACTTCCGGTCACGTGACTCATCAGGTCACTTCCGGTCACGTGATCCTAAAGTAGGTCATATGACCTCACTTCCGGTCCCCTAAGTAGGTCATATGACGTCACTTCCGGTCCATAAGTAGGTCATATGACCTCACTTCCGGTCAAGTGACCAAATGGCGGCCTCTGATTGGCTAACTAGGTCACGTGACGTCACCACTAATCCCCTAAGTAGGTCACTTCCGGTCACGTGACCAAATGGAGGCCTCTGATTGGCTGCAGGTCGATTGAGTAATAAACAGTACTTAACTATAGTCCCGTTCCGATACATACTATACTACTGTTGTGGAGATGAGATGATTGATCCTGGAAGAGGAGCTCATACCATACACCAGGGTGGCTACTGGTAGCTGCCGCTAGACACAACACTGAAGGCTGACATGGACAGGGTCTAGCTTCATGGACATAAAACCCCGGCATAAAACCTGGTTAAGAAGAATAAAGAAGGCTGTAGGGTTATATCCTTTATGAGGACCTACAATAGGCACCTCACTAATGACCATACTCGAGTAATCAATTAGGGGTACACTTATACTCTTACCAAGTTTTATACCATGACATTAATCGAGAGCATTAAGGATACTGAGTAGCATCCTGGATGGGAGTAGGCTGCCTCAAAGGCAGGATTCCGTACCCTTACTACACATTACAAAGCACCTATGTTTTATTGCCCTTCCACAGAGAGGATTCCATGCCTAGAACATTGTACATTTATATTGGGAGTTAATCGGATTGGTTCTGCACTCAGCTAGGTAGTAATATGGCAGTAACATACCACTACGAGGCACGGGGGCCTGCGTTAATGTCATAGGATCTAGCCTTAGTCAAGCCATAAATGTAAGTGTAGTTACTGTCTGTGTGCATAAACAAGTGGGTGGTGGCAGATATCATGTGGTGGTCGATCATGAAGTAGTCTTGGGCGGGATGGGAGACCGGTAGTGCTGTATATTTTAGATGAAGGGCACCTATAGGTGTATGTGTAGAACAGGAGTGTTGGATCAAAGGGAAATTAACGTCTTTACATGTGTGGAATGGAATCTTATATAATAGAACACAATTCATATCATACCACCTGTTGCGGTTACATCACCTTTGAGTAATTACATGCAACCTTCCTAGTGATGCATACTAGTAACTTCGTAGGCAGAATATTCATCCATGCCCAACTGTCTTTCAGGACCTTTAACCGGTTTACGGGATTTCACGAGGGAGTTTAGTGCATAATTATCATGTCAATAGATTTTACTGTAGAATTCCATATGATCCTTTTTACACCTTGATGATTCATATTATACCCTGATGATCCATATTACACCTTGGTGATCCATACTACACCTTGATGGTCCATATTACATCTTTCTTATAAGGGCTGCCCTTCTGTTGCATATACATCTACAGTTCACACCGTTAGCAGTTCAAGAGGAGTCCAAGGCAAGACTAATAATTATTATGTTTAGATGCCATCAGTAACTGGATTTAGAAAGGTTAAATAGTATAGTGTGATACATGGCCCTCATTGCTTAAGCTAGTTTAGATATCCTGATCTTTCACCTTCTTTACAGGGACCCTGGATGCTGCATTATGGGGCCTGTCTACCAGCACTTCCTGTTAGTTATTGATGGCGCCAACTGTTGGTTCAGCAGGTAATGCTGATGCAAGGCTTTCTCAGGAACCGTATAATACATCAGAGGATGCATATTGGATTATATGTGATTATAATGATTATATCATCTTTATTCTAAATGCTGGTGTGAAGTGATGAATAAACACATGGACCTACCCGATTACAATGCGAATAATATAAAATAACTTGATGCTTGGTGCATTTCTGATGCTAGCTGGTCGCAGACACAACGTTCTTGCGATAATATCTGTTATGGGAGCCTGTTCAGGCACTGATGTGCAAGTATATAATTTACCTCCTGAGTGAGTATTTTTGGAGTAATCTGAGGCAGGTACTTGTCTCTATAGAAATAAAGTCTATTATGAGACAATTCATGAATATTAATCTAAGATTTGGGGTATCTTACTTCCTGGTTATTCAATACTGTTGTCATACGTATGCTTCTAGTTTTGAATCTTTTTTTATTTATTCTTCAGTTTCCCATTTGAAATTGATCTGGAAAAATCAGGTTTCGGCAGGGGTGTTTTTATGTGGAGCCAAGCGAGGGAAAAGTACGTCAAAGAAAAAGGATAGTTTGAATGAAACTACGAGGCCCTTTTGATTTGAAATGTCCTTCTATCTTGGCCAGTGCTGTCGCTCACATCTCTCATCAGGGTAGACACGTTTATTGTCCTGGTTCTCTGGAAACAGGTTAACAAGGCCATAACAGTTTTATTGCTTCCGTTTGTAACCAGAAGATTGAAGCAGTACGCTGCCGTCTGTGAGGCTTCCTTTTTTTCAGTTTCTGAATTCGTGCAGATCTTTCAGATCTTTCCTCACCCTGCAGTACAGTACTGACGTATACATGTGTCGTTTGCATCTGTTTTCTGAAAACCACCGTACACCCAAAACCTAACAATTACTCCCGTCTACTTACCATAAAACAATAGTTATAGTTTCCTTTGCAGATGGTATTTTAACAACCAAAATCACCAATGTTCTAACTAATGAAGATTTGCAGCAGGAAACTCATTTCAATACATAGAGGTGATTAACCATGCACATGTATAGACCTTGATATATCCCCCTTCCTTTACTAGAATAAGATTTGATAGGAAACAACTATTTGTCAACAGGCGTTCAATACACAGACTGTGCACACATCATGTTTATGTCACTTATATTGCTGATTGGTATTTCCTTGTATGTAGTGAATCATATCCTCTCCCATCACAGAGTAACCCATCCAATTCAACCTACAAATGTAAGTGGGTCTCGCAAAGTTAATTGAGGTGGAGCTTGTTTCCTTTTTCAAGCGCCATAAACATAAATAAAATAGATTCCAAGGTTTGAGTGTAGCCGTTTGGTAACTGCTTTTGGTAACCAAAATTATTACACTAAAAGCCATCACTGAGGACCGAACCCAGGACCCTTAGATTGGGAGTTCCAGACTCTCCTGGTTGAGCTAGCGAGGCTGTGGGTAGATTCAGGTACCATAGGTTTGGCATTGATTATCCTCATTAATGATTAATGCTAAATAATAGCACACTGTGCTAGGGACCGTTAGCAACCAATGGGGTCAAGCTCAAGTTAAATGTTTCAACTCAAAGGCATGTTCCCTAACCACAGAAGAAGACCTATTATATCAAACAGAGATTTAATTGTGCATAGTATGGTCACCACACATATAGCCTGGAGGGGATCTGAACTCAGGTTCTCTTGGTCATGAGTCCATTGTCCTAACCATAACCCTCTCCTGGACAGGTAATGAAAAATATTGCAGGTGTCCTAGCATACAGGGAGTGTAGTAGTTCCACTCTCCAAGCAGAGCATTAGCTCCCCAATCTGGTCCACAGGATCTGCTGAAGCTGGTGATTGGAATGTAGAGGATACCTACTGGAACCAGTCAAATATGGCGCTGTCCAGTGGACATCCAGCTAGTGCGGAATAAAGCATTTATGTTATTACATGTCACTCAACAGGTACTACTGTGCATATAATCAGTGGTAGGAGGCCTTAAATTTGTCACAGAAACATAATCTGCGGCCCAAATTGTTCCCAAAGACCTTGGCAAAAAAAATATAAAAAGTTGGTTGTTGCCATGGTAACCCTGGGTGGTGATTGGAGGGGTCAAAGGTCAAGGTCAAAGGTCGCTGGGCACCTGTAAAATTTCTCCAGTTTGTGTAAGTCAGTTTCCATGGCAACTAGCGCAAAATCGGAACACACTTTTTTATGCGGGATGCAAATAAAAAAATCAGATATGTGTTAAGCTTTAATTTAAGGGGTCATTCATTACTGCACACTCAAAAGAACCCAACCTTTTGCCCGTCTGAAGGAGAAAAATAGGGTCAGAACCGGAAATTTTGTCGGCTATTTGTACCGTGACACCTTAAAAGAGAGGGTGGTTAAGTCTATATTTTGGTCTCTGGTAGGGATTTTATGGCTTTTTCATGGATCTTTCGCACCAATATAGATAGAATGGGTGCAGCAGAAGCCAATTTTACCTTGGGTCTTTTGTCTTTGATGGAAAATTTGCCTCTAAACCCGGAAATTTGAGCCCGGAGGGAGGTTGAGGCTAATTGCCACAGAAACTGCTCCCAAGAATTTTTTTCATATTCAAGTTCAAAGGGCCTAAAAATTGTGAAAAATACCATAAATTATACTTATTTTATGGCAAACATATGGAACTTTCCTTTGAAAACAAGATCAAAGTCCCATCTCAGAATTTTTGATTGTGTCGTTAAGCGTTGCCATGGTAAATATACACGCTATGTCCCAAAAAACCCTAATTTTGGCCCTAAAACTGCAAATTTGGGCCTAAATCCCGGGACATTGGGCCCTTATTGACTGCCTTGGTGATTTCTGTTTTGAGTGTAGGCCTTATCCAGTTATAGGATATTATTCCCAGTGTGTTAGGGCATCTTCTAAGGGTGGCCCGACATAGGATAGTGTGTTCCGATTTTTCAGTAGAGGTTGCGGAATAGAGGTACCTCTATTTCTGGCAAAATCTGCAAAAAAATAGCTCCCGAGGCACCCGGTAGACATACTTTAAATGGCTTTTTGGTCACAATGTCTTGAAATTTTCAAAAAATGACTTCAAATCCATGTTAGTGGAGGAAATATCTTTATTCTGTAGTAAAAGAAACTTTTTCAGAAAAAATTAACCTGGGCTTTTAAGGGGTCACAGTACAAATTCGCCCCCACAATGTTGTAGTCGTAAATAGTGCCAATGAAAAACGGTACTACTGTGCATATAATCAGTGGTAGGAGGCCTTAAATTTGTCACAGAAACATAATCTGCGGCCCAAATTGTTCCCAAAGACCTTGGCAAAAAAAATATAAAAAGTTGGTTGTTGCCATGGTAACCCTGGGTGGTGATTGGAGGGGTCAAAGGTCAAGGTCAAAGGTCGCTGGGCACCTGTAAAATTTCTCCAGTTTGTGTAAGTCAGTTTCCATGGCAACTAGCGCAAAATCGGAACACACTTTTTTATGCGGGATGCAAATAAAAAAATCAGATATGTGTTAAGCTTTAATTTAAGGGGTCATTCATTACTGCACACTCAAAAGAACCCAACCTTTTGCCCGTCTGAAGGAGAAAAATAGGGTCAGAACCGGAAATTTTGTCGGCTATTTGTACCGTGACACCTTATGGGTCTCATACCCAACATGTAGGGAGATCATACATGGACATCTATTCTGATGTCAAGGGCCAGCAGCAGACCTGGGTTCTTTCTTAATACAAGAAAACGAGATGACAAAGAGATACCTAGAGGCCGTCCCATAATGTTCTACTGTCTGGGGGAACAGATATTACCCACCAAGTTTTCCAACCATGTTTCAATGTATACTACATACCTTAACCACCACCTCAACCTCCACTTCATCTGATAATGTCATCTAGTTACAAGACAAAACACTTCTATCAAAGTCAGTCACAAATCGATTACAAGTGAAACTCATCTGGGCAGTGCCAGGCAGAAATAGCCACTGACCCATTTGTATGCCGCCTACAAAGCTGTCCCAGTAAACACACCTACGTTATTTAAACGTGATTTTACTACGTAGAATTACGTTCCAATGTAAGGGTTATATTAGGTTATTTGATGTAAAAGAACGTAAAAGAACGTAATTTGAACGTTGTAGGAACGTGATTCATAGGTGTATTCACGTAATTTGCAAACGTTTTTTCCACGTAAAGTTACGTTATGAATATTATCATGTGGGTTCGAATCCTCTAACCAGCAATGAAAGATACAGCACCAATTTCTTCCTGGGACCCCTGTAAATTGACAAAAGGGAACAAATCACAGATGAGATTCTGTCTGAGATTGTCATATTAGGGACCTTTAGCACCCACATAGAATCTCTTCAAACGCAGACGTAGCAGTGCTAAAAGCATAAGATAGGTCCGTGTTAAATGAGCTATGTCGGGTTTGCTGAAGGTCCGTACTAGAATCGTTCCAATGATGCTTACTAGGGGCTTGAACCCAGGATCTTCTGCATGAAAGGCTAATGCTCTACCTCTGCTCTACATGAGGACGTGGTAGTAGAGCTGCTGGAACTTATCCTCATAGCACATTATGACGGAAAGTTCTCTGATGTAGCTAGTAGTAGGGACCTTTAGCAAACCTGCTGTAGATCTTTAACCCAGACTTAGCCTATCCCTTTAGCACTATTACGTCTGCATTTAATGAGCTACTAAGAGGTGTATAAACCAATATCACTCCTGCGTCACCCATTCCCACCGGATTTGGTAGTGTAGTGGTGATGGTGCCTGCCTTGTTATCAGGGTATGGGGGTTCAATTCCAGCTAGTGCCATGAAATCTTCTTAGGAAATCTCTTCTTTATTTTTTGGAAAACAGGGAGGTATGATTTTTAGGCATCAAATAGAGCTATATCTATATACCCACATTTATATATACATGTATCAAGTATAGCTAGGATTATTCAAGAGCTGGTTGCAATTATAATTATGTATATTCCTTATAGGCCCTATCGTATTGGATAGAAAAATTGTAAGGTAAACGTTTATCTAATAGGGACCTTTAGCAAACCCGACGTAGCTCATTAAACGCAGACGTAGTAGTGCTAAAGGGATAGGCTACGTCGACGTGTATTGAGCTTTTACGTGGTTGCTAAAGGTCCCTAATGTTGGTTCTAGCCTAGGTCAAAGTAATGCTTGATCATTAGGAAGTATAGCCTACATCTACTTTAAATGGGTTATGTGTATATTGGTAATATGAGTGCCAGGCTGCAGCCCTTCTTCCAGCTGCCTCAATGGCTCAATAGGTTAGATCGTGGGATTGTGATACACAGGTCCCCAGTACAAACCCCACTCTGGCTCATTGTGAAAAGCAATGCAAATGTATATGTGATAAGTTTATATATAACTCTTTCTTTTTAATACTTGAAATGATATCTATATAACGCTCTGTAGGTAATAAATTTAGGTTAGGTTATTTTAGGTAATTTACCTAGATAAACCTAGTAGAACGTTCTCATAACGTTCATTTAACGTATATCTACGTTCAGTTACGTTAAATAACTTAAAATAACCCTTACATTTGAACGTAATTTTACGTAGTAAAGCTACGTAATTTACACTTCGAGATCACGTTCTCTGAACGTTAAGCCACGTAAGTGTGTTTACTGGGGTGAGACTTTGCAACGCCCTTCTGGTAGGTACCCCAACCACGGGCCCCATTCCCGGGTTTGTATATGTCACAATGCTATACAACCAAAATCGTATGACATATTTCTCAGCCATTAAAAATCTTACGGTATCAACTGCCATATCAGCATAAGGAGGAAGAATACATCTTTCTATTTTTGATATGCCTGCATCTGTGCAGCTAATAGATAATTAGAATTTAATTGGTAAAATATATGCAACTGTGGTGCATTCAAGTAGATTGGAACGGTTTCTGTGGGGCAGGCATTGCAGATACCTGAAGAGAAAGGGGGGTTTATCTACTGAAATGTTATTTTGATAGATGATATCTCTAGTAGACAGATTCCCCTGACTGCACATATTTGGTAGGTATCTTATTTTAATCAATGCGATGATATTTACTATCTAAACAATGCAAAACAGTAATATATCCATTTCTCCAAGCGATTTATGCATTAGAATA
The DNA here is from genome assembly GCA_947462335.1 of Harmothoe impar. NCBI lineage: Eukaryota > Metazoa > Annelida > Polychaeta > Phyllodocida > Polynoidae > Harmothoe > Harmothoe impar. The sequence goes on along the minus strand of OX381713.1, from coordinate 42,406,201 downwards.
TCATCTAAAACCCCACAAAACCCCAACCACTAGATAGAATAGAGGTAACTGAAGAATATTATTTTGAGTTAATGTAAAAATATGTAGGCGAAAATTGGCGACAGGTAATTTCCTGGAACATAGCAATCAACCCAGTAGTAAGGGGTTAAGCCTAAAATATACATTTTCTAGACACAATTATCAAATAAATCAAAGGACCCAATGCAGATATTATGAAGCCTAAAATATTCAAGGGATTCCATACTTTCTTCAAGGATTTTGAAGCCCTCCTTTGAATTCTTCAAATATATAAGTCGTATGAGCAGGGCTGACCTGGGGTCACTACAGAGCAGTCCAGACCTCCTTCCCGGCCACCCCTTGAGTAGAGGGCCGGGAAGGAGCCCAGGACCACCCCGGGAAGCAGTAACACAGTGGTGTAAACTGGCAGGTCGATTATGCTGGCTTTTCTTTTTCAGAAAATCATAGAAAATAATGTATCAGCATTAGGCCAATGATGGTTATATGTCTAAACTCCACTTGACTCCCCCGTCATTTGGAGATATCATAGGATAAATTCCAACAATTATTTCGAATCGTGTTGGCCTACCTACTTCTGGGGTGTGTCTATATTGGACAGTGGGACGTATCCCTTGGGTGTGTGTGCCAGTATAAAGGTCAGTTACCTTTCTGATAGGGTCATGGGATTCGATGTTGTGAAGTTTGGTGCAGCGAAGAAGGAAAGCAAATTGAAGGCAATGCACTAGAACATAGTGTTATCCACTAGAACAACCATCTTGAATTGCGTATGTCTCATACGGGTTGGAATGGGTGAGATTCGATTAAAGCTGGCAATGGATCTATTTAAGTGTGCAGAAATGCCAAGAACTGCATTGCACTACATGCACCTGGCAATAGTGAACGGTTCATTGTGTCAGAGTACGGCAAATGTCTCTTTAAGGAAAGGAGGGCATATTGTGTCAATTTTGCCATTCCGAAAAGTAACCCCTTCTTCTGACATCCTAGCAGGTGATCAGAAAGGCTAGCTATGTTCCCAAGCCCTTGAAATCAACAATGCCATCCATTCTTTAAGCAGATCTCCCTATTTCCAAACAAGTCACTATTAGTTTGTATTCTCTCTCTCTCTCTCTCTCTCTCTCTCTCTCTCTCTCTCTCTCTCTCTCTCTCTCTCTCTCTCTCTCTCTCTCTCTCTCTCTCTCTCTCTCTCTCTCTCTCTCTCTGTCTCTCTCTCTCTCTCTCTCTCTCTCTCTCTCTCTCTCTCTCTCTATATATATATATATATATATATATATATATATGTATCTCTCTCTGTATATATACCCTACAAAGCAACAAAGCTATCTTGTACTCATCAAATTGATATCAATACTGACAATTTTGAACAATTCTGCACAAAATATTTATTCAAGCTTACTTTTCATTCTTGGTGAAATACATTTGAATCCCGGTTTGGCAGAGTTGTGATTAATCATTCAGTGCATCCTGAGCTGCTGGTTGAATTCATCATCAGCCTCCTGCCTTGAGCGATCACCAATTACATTTGTATTTAAAGTGACAGATTGGAGAAAGGGTGTCAAATTACCCAAGTTTTTGGCAAGATTCACCAGGTTCTGCCGAGATGATTACCAGGAATATTCATTGGCAGCTACTTTTGAGGGTCATGAATAATTATCAACTTGCCAAGTCAGATAGTTTGTTAATTGAATTAGATACCTACCAAGGGTTATTATCTCCTGATAGAGAGAGATTGCAATGCTGATGGAGGCAGACTGAGATTCACTATGGAAATTGGAAGGAATGAGAAAAAATAGTTTTTCAGATTCTTCTAATTATTGAAGGCAAAGTCAATACAATGCCCAGTTTCCCTCATTTATTTAAATAAATATCATATCAACAGGTAATTAAGGTATGACTCAGCAGCTACACCATCCACCCAAAGTGTTTAGTGATGGAGATTCACAATGTGGGAGGGAGGGGCACTTGAACCATGACAAATCACACCCACTATTTACCCCTTTACATCGGATCAGATGATTCAATTTGCTGGAGCACCCACCATTCTAGAAAAAGGTTGCACGGATTGCAATACTACTAGATGAGGCACAGTCAGGCACGCTGTCTGCTCCTGTAAGGGTGGCCATTTGTGACAAAGACATAGAAAACCACAGCAGACCAATTGTACAATACACAGGTGGTGTTTTGGAAGCTGTACCACTACCACCATAGTTCCTGTTATGGCAGCCTAGCAACTAGTGCTAATCCAGGCTGTGTCTCTATGTGAAGATTAGCAAGTGTTATCCTTGTGATTGCATGTTGCAGCTAATATCATACCACCTGATGCTGGCCAACAACTACCAATATCTTATCATCACCCTGTCTTGTTATGCCTGACAACATCCTGATTGGCAGAAATGTGGACACCACATTTACTATGCTATTATACCACAACTCAGCATTACATACTGCATGGTGTGTGAGTGACAATAATTATGCCTTGTCACAAGAGGAATAATGGATGTCAGACAACAGGACAAATGGCAAAATAACATGACAGACATAGGTTGGAAAGGGAAATGCTTATGACGTATGAAGTCCTGAGACCTCCTGTGTGCTTCATACTACTCTTTCTTTTTTTCCGGGAAGGATCATGTCACCCAATAAACATAGGAGAGCTGTGTGGCACACACCTATTCACCTTCTGTGGCAGGTCAGGCACTAGAGCAGCTCACAGAATAGCCCCGCAGCAGGCAGAAATTCTGTGAGGGGCTCCTTACAGTCCACCTTTGTACTGGTTTTTAAAAAATTAGCATTTTGAGGCCTGATTCTGATTCTCACATATATCAACAAGCAGATGCAGAACATTTACAAATATATTAACCAATCAGGGAAAAACTATTGCTGCACATGTTGAATAAATCGAAAATCAATTTTGGGATATTGGCTGGGAAGATACAGCAAAATTGGATATCTCAAAAGAGGTGTAAGTAGTGTTTCCTTTATAATAAAGATCTATAATGGAATGACCTTTGCATGACATGTTTAAGTTTGGCATCTGTAGAAATATTGAAGTTCCAGTACATAATGTTCATGTTTAGAATTTGACAATAATTATGAGGAGCAGACTGCTTTTTGAATAAAATTATAATCATGTCAGAATATAGTCTAATGCATTTTCCTTATTTTTATCCAAACAACCTCACAATATAAATGTCGTCTATCATTTAGATAAGCTGATATATACAAACATACTAACCAAAAAATGAGCCCTCAGTGTTAACGGTAGACACAGCCCAGCAGACCATCGTAGGGTGCAATTCCTTCATTATGTTGAAGGGAGACCAATTGGTCATCAGTTACCTCTGTGTGGCAATGCTTCAGATGAGTGGTGTGTAGGATGTTGCTTGCTTGTTGCTCTCGCTGATCGCTAACTGCTTCAGATATGCCCTACTAGTAATCTGCTCATGGTGTCTTGCCTCCTTCAGTCTGTGAATGTCTACAGTGTAAGTGGTTGTCTCATACCTGGGAGACAATACTTTGTTCTGGGCTTAATAATCTATCAGATACCAGGAAATTAACATGTAATACTTAGTTCTGGTTAAATGTACTACTGCAATATAATAGTAGGGAATTGAATCAGAGAAATGTCGTCCTAAAACTTTCTAGAGGCATTTCTGAGTAAAGTTTCGCAAGCCATTTTTCTAGGACCAATTTATTGTGTGGATTACAAAAAAAGTACTTGCGAAACTGAGAAATTCATATAAAGGGGTCAAAGCCCCCCCCCAAAAAAAAAAACATAGGTTTCTGACAAAAACCCACATTTCATTGTCCAAAAGGGCTGTTTATTACCATATTTAGTCAGGGAATTCCTTAAATGAAAGGTCTGATAGAGAGGCATCTTCATGAATTACCATTATGGTAACCATGGTAACCATCAATACCTAAGAAGGCTTCGTTTTGTTTTAAATAAATTGATGTAACCATCTATATATCTAAGTTTCCCTTATACCATTGAAGGATCACATGATGCTTCAAGTTACACATTCAGTTGTTGTCATGATGCATGAATGAAGCACTGGTGACTAATAATTCACCATACAGTATTGGTTCATCAGGCATGAATGCAGCCCCAACGATAAACACAGCAGGTTCACATCCATGCATGATCATCCCAAAATGGCATAACACACTATGCTCCCATCATAAGGTCTCATTAGCCAATAGCCCCTCCTTCTGGCACCCCCTTTTGTGGTCTTCATAGAGGGAGGTGACTGTACATATATACCACAATGATCACAATTCTTCTGCACTGCAAGGATCAGGAACTGTAAGAACTGGCTAGTTTTAAATATCATTTGTAGGTGTGATTATATAGATCAATCACAGGCTGAATATCTGTCATGGCCTGTTGGTAGGAGTTGGTAGGAACAAGGTTAAAGAGCATGGAGGTATTCACACAGAGCTACTCCATAACATTGCAAACAAAGATCTGGCAACACCTGCATCTCAGGATGCATTAGCATCAGCTCCTCCAAAAGGACAGGATCAACTAGAGCACTTTGTTGTGGAGAGATTCATTGAGAAATCGGAAAATTTCCACAGCCCAATCAAGCAGAACAATCCAATGACATTCACAAAGCTCTACAAGGTTGAAAAGAAAATGAAAGCAAAAGGGGAAACTGTTGTGTTGAAAGCTGACAGAAATGTAATACAACTTCATTTGCTGCTGGAAGAGCTGTGGATTTGGACAAGATCTTGGAGCATGAGCTAGTGGCAGTTCTCTGTCTCTTGCAGAAGCAAATGGAAGGTTGAGGAGTGGTGATAAATCACTCCTCATACGTAGCCTGACTAAAGACATTGCCTGCCCAACTTCAATTCACACAACAAATGATTCAACCATCACTACATATGTTTTGGCCACAATACATGCATTGGGCAAACCTGAAGGAGCAAAGGTTTTCAGGGACTTAGCAAACATATTCATCAACATCATCCTAAGAACTAGAGAAAACTATCAGAGGATTGATTTGGTAGGTGATCAATACAGAGACAAAAGCATCAAGGCTGAAACAAGGAAGCAACGGAAGAACTTGGCACATCCCGAAACCCAACTTTACAGATGAAGAGTTTGGTTACAAAATGCAATAAGTGCCATTTTGAAAATTGACACCAATTTTTGACAAAGGTGTAGGGAAGGCATAGGTAAATGAAATTTTGACACAAATATTCCTCAAATTCTATTGTTCATGTCTTTATATCCGAGGAACTATAATTGCCAGTATGGTAGCTTTAGAGAAATCACTACATGCTTCAATTCTGGAATGGATTTGTTGCGTTTTGCAATGAAACTCTTCAGATCCTACATGCATGGGATGGAAGATAGAAGACAACCACCTGTTACCTCTGCCAATGACAAACAATCAAATCCAGAGGCTTGCCTCTCTCTAGTCGCCTGCTAGTGTAGGACTGGGTGCAGGAATTATCAGTAGCATCACCACAGAGGAATTTCAAATATATTTTATTATCAAAATTTTTATTTGTCTTGATGCCCCATGCCGTGTGTATGATAAAACCGTTTTAATTATGTGTCTAGCATGTTTAGAACCAGCAGAATTCACGATTATCCATCAGAAAAAAGGGGTATCAATTGGAGGAAATGTCTTACAGAAACACACCTTTACATGGACCCCCTCCCCCACCACGCCAACAATGGTGTGACTGCGACCATGGCATGGCCCGCTTTCACAGCTTTTACCCCCCCCCCTCCCGGCCCCCCCTCCCGGCCTACACCCTCACATGCTCCGCCCAAGGTACCTGTCACATTGGCCCCACACCATGGCTTCATGCTACGGGAATTATGCATGTGAGAAACATTGCTGTAATTTTCTTTCTATGGACCCTGTCGACATATGACTTAGTAATATATGTGGATATATTTGTTTTGTATAACCATGATTAACCCGAGCATGATCACTTCAATATCTAGCCTTTTAGAACTCATTTAGTGTACCCTTACCCCCATAATTACGGGCCTGCTAAGGGGCAGGGCCGTGCCTTGTGGTTCCCCAACCCCACCCCAAAGGACACGGGGGTACAGGTGTGTGAGGGCCGGTCTCATTCCCCCTAGCATACCTCCAATACACATTAGACATTGTAGTATTGAAATCCGCGGACCTTAACAACAACTTATGTTGAAAATGCATGCATCAGTAGAAAGCCACTTTTCTCCTCTACACAATGTGCATACTAGAAAATGTGCGCGGCACATGCATTTTAAACGCTGCACAGAATTCTAAGAAAATTTACTTCTCAAGTCCACATCTCTGGTTAGCAGCATCCGATTTTAAAGTGCTACTCACCAAAATGTAGCTTAAGATTTTCTCTGAATAAATAGGTGGTTTCCACAAACATATGACTTCAGGTAATCCCCTCAGCTATAAAATTACGGAGGGAGAATTGTAGTGAGAGGGGAAAAAATGGCCCATGCATGCGTGTATAAACAGTAGGCACAGCCATCCAACTGATAAGGGTGGTCAATTGGTGAGGCTATTATCAGTGTGGGTATAGGAAGGCAGGGTTCCAGTATACAAGCAATTGCCACACTGGAAGTGCCTCTTCTCCTTGCCACAATGTTCACAAATGAGGACAATAAAGCAAAAAGTGTGAAATATGATGGATTATGATTATTTTCAACCAATGACATTTAAGAAGTTAGCAGTAAAAACACAGAGATTCTGGCAGAGTACTGATGACAAAACCTACTTATTATTGACATATAGCAATGTATCAGAGGTGTCATTAACTAGGAACAGGTCACTATGGTCAGTACAAGTGCAGCTGGTTTCACAAACAAGTATAGCGAGGTTAAACATTTCCTGTTATGTCTATACTATGGATGTTTAAATATAAGTATTAACCAAATAGATTAATGTGTACTTTTTGTTTTGTTGGTAAGCAGGTAACCATGGCAACCACAACAACACTATTTACTGATGAATGATAATCATACTTTTCATGTTAATTATTACTTCATGATACATGAGAAGGAAATTTTAATTCTAGGGGGAAAATAATGTTTTTGTCAAAAAATTGCATTTTGGGGGCTCTTGTCCCCCCTAAAACTCAATTCTCAGCTCCGCAAGTTATTTTTTCAGAATCTACAGAAAAAATAGGTCTAGAAAAAAACACTTGCAAAACTTTACTCAGAAATGCTTCTAGAACTTGGAGAATCCAAATTCGATTCCCTACTATAATTATGGCCTGGCAAAAGGGACCTTAATGTATCCTGCACTAAGGTCCCTTTTCGCAGATCGTGCCACATTCTATTCTATTCATGTCTTCATGGTTTCCAAATTGACACAAATGAAATAGAGAAGAGCTGATTTTAACTTCAATAATTCCATTTCACAGTTCTGCATCGATATAATATTATACAGTTCACTCATATGGAAGGCGTTTCATGTATATTTATAATGGCTTTAGATATTATCAAAGAGAACCCATTATTACTGGTTAGCTAATAGAACACTTTTAACCAGAGCAAAACCTTAATATTTTGAAACAGAGTCAACAGGGCCGGATTGGATAACCCCCCCCCCCCCCCAACCCCGCTAACCGTGCCTTGAATGAACATGACAGTGCTTCATTGTTGAATCCCTGGGGAGCATACAATGCCAATACCGATGCAGAGAGTTTACCAGAGGCAGTGAGCCAATTGTAACTGTACAAGGCAGCTGTCCCTGTCCGTTCCCTCTGCCCCAGTGCCCACTGTTCACTCACTGCCTGACCCACTGTCCACTTACCCTATGGTGGCCACCCATTGGCAGGACAGCTGCCATCTGCTGCTCAGGCTCAGGCTCGGGCTTATCTCCCATGGCGTGATGATATCAGCGCATCAATAACATGACTACTAAGGTCATATTTTGCAGGGCTGGATAATCTCTTCAAGTAAAACAGTTAAGCTGTTGTAATAAAGTTTGGATGGATTTAGTAGGCAATAAGAGGGTTAAATTTGCTCAGGCGCAGTACAGGTATAAGTGATTTTATTTTGTATTGTAGATGAAAATTTATTTTAAAAAAAGGTAGCAGAGAATGGCATGAAAATTTAGGTTGTAAAGGCAGGCAACAGTGGAACTCTCACAAAGAAAACTGAGTAAGGAAAAACTATTGACATAGGCATTTTCATCAGCTAATACGGTGTGTTAAGCCCTTATCCTACAAAACTGCCCTTATCCTACAAAATCATATAGGCTTGTAGCATAAGGGCTATCAGTCATGCCCTTATCCTACAAAATTTGCCCTTATCATACAAAACACCTGTTATGCCCTTATCCTACAAAATTGCCCTTATCCAAAAAAATATATATAGTTTTGTAGGATAAGGGCAATCAGTCAGGCCCTTATCCTACAAAATTGCCCTTATCCGACAAAAATATATAGTTTTGTAGGATAAGGGCAATCAATCAAGCCCTTATCCTACAGAATTCCCCTTATGCTACAAAAAATATATAGTTTTGTAGGATAAGGGCAATCAGTCAAGCCCTTATCCTACAAAATTGCACTTATCCTACAAAAACTATATGAGGTAGGGTATAAGATGAGGGCCTAATGAATCCACTGCCCCCAGAAAATCTTATTCTTATATAATTCACAAGGAAATCTAGTATAGTAGGGTAAGGGCTTGAGTGATAGCCCTTATATTACAAAACCTACCTGATATAGGTTTTGTAGGAAAAGGGACATTTTGTAAGATAAGGGCCTGACTGATTGCCCTTATCCTACAAAATACCTAGGTTTTGTAGGATCAGGGCAACTTTTTTGTAGGATAAGGGCACATTTTGTAGGATAAGGGCCTGACTGACGCCCTTATCCTACATAACTATACATCTTTGTAGAATAAGGGCATAACACGGTGCACCACTGAATGGTCAACGCAAATTCCATGTGGCCAGTGGGTCTTATATCTCATTGCAGCATGTGTGTGCATGCCTTAAGGAGAGATAAAAATACCGAAGAGAACAGAAATTATCATGATTTTGTATGATAGGATTATTCCCTCAGATTTGTCCATCTCTGATGAAATTCACATCGAGAAACGATGAATGATTCCATTATTAGCCCCCTGTTCTAGACTAAACGCTATTTCCATTTCTAATAACATTAATAGATCGGAAACATGTGTCAAATTACCAAAATTTCTATTCACCATGAATCACCAGGAGTTGCCTGATCAGTAGGAATATGCATTGGCAGCTACTTCTGTAGGTCATGAATACCTATGCCATACTTTTGTTTAACAAATCTAATGGAGCATCTACCATCGATAATAATTCATTGATAGAGAGAGATTGTAATTGGTAATTATCAAGCCGACTGCGATTTGCATTGGCAGTGACAAAAGGCAACTTAAATCCTGCTATTCTCACGAATTGGATATAATTCTCTATAGATAAAATTTAATATGGATCATTTCAATATGCGATCAATCTTGAAGTTTGGATTTCAATAACTTCTGAATCACTGCCAGCACACTAAACTTATAATTTCATTGTGTGAATCAATTGTGTTTATGTCAAATGGCTATATACTTCCCAAGATTTGCCTCAGAATAGATGAAAATGTTGTTGATGGGATATCTAAATCACCAGTCACCTCATAGGAATGTATGCTTCCAGGTGGGACAGGGGCAGCGCCAGCGAAAACCCGGAAAAATGGGGCTGGGGTCAACCCCCTCCCCCCATGATGTCAACATTAACTAAACTATGTGACAACTATATTCAGTCTTAACTATCAATTCTTTCAGATTGTAAGACTTCAGTAAGATTGTTGTAAGACTCACTGTGAACGTTTGTCTGTGCACATGCGTGAGCTAGGTCAATTGTGCATAGATTCCCCCCTCCAAAGGCTGCCCAGGCTCTCATCATGCGTTATTGCCCACTGTCAGGCACCACCAGTTTGCTCCAATAAAGGGCAGCATTTGTAACGAACACCTAGGAACTCACTCGAGACCCATTCTTCAATAGACAGATGGTATTTAGGATATTGCACCACTACTACAATGGCCACAGGACCCTAGTGACCGCCCAACAACCATACTAAGGTCTAGGAGAATCTGTGTCTAGTAATGTCTAGACTGTGACTTGGGTCAGTGACAGATTTATTCAGCCAATAGCTCCCTGCCAACTGCAGCTGCTGACTGCTTAACTGCTGCCTGCCTGAGGTCAGCAACTAGATTGATCAATTGTTAGGCCCACTGCATGAATCATCCGATTTAATCAACTTTAAGCAGAAAATAGTTGATTATTGGCCTTCTTTAAATACAGTTAACCTCTAAGCAGCTTTAATCCTAGAAAAGCATTAAAGTTCCTTAAAGCTGCTTAAAGAAGGCCATTATTCAATTATTTGCTTTAAGTTGTTTAAATGGGATGGTTCATGCAGTGTGCTACCACTCACCAGGGAGCGGATGGGAGTAACTCTGTCTGCCTCTGTAACCAATATGACGTTAAACCTATATGATGGTCGAGTGGTAACATTTTAAGAAGTTGTTTGGAACCCTCTTGTTTCTATTCTTATTTATTCAGACTATAAAACTGGAGGAATTATGAGTACCGGTACTTTGAATGAAAGGTATCGACCTACCTTAAACTTTAGGTAACTTTAGGTAGAGTAGGGAAAGCCAATTGACTAATCTCCTCCTCCGTTATATTCAGGTGGTTGTCCTAACAACACTGGAGGAAGGTAGCAACCCTTAATCTGACAGCAGGTTAAGGATCTAAGGCCCCATGACCATAAGATAGATCTAACCTATAACCACTAAAATATATATGTGACGTCAGCTCTTGACCTTCAGATATGACCTGCTCTGTATCATCAATGACAGGTGTGTTTTCCTCAGCGAAAACTGATGTGTTTCGAAAACATCAAAGTGTTCCCCTTTATTATAAAGTTGGGCAAACCTCGTCGCTTAACCTCATCACTTAAAAGTCGCTTAATCCCACGGTGTTGTTTGTTCGGGCGATGCTAGGGGAAAACTGCTGTAGCCAAAGGATTTTATATCAAGGAGGTTGGTTGTGAAGTATTTAATTTCAGAAGGCTCAAACCATTCACCAGGGAAGCAGCTGGTAGCTGTTATTAAGTGGGCTACCTAATCAGTATTAAGAACCTTTATGACGAATAATTATGATTCATAAAAACATGGTATAATTAAGGTTTTAAGTAAGTTTTTGTCAGCATCTCCTGTTGTCTCTACATCATGATACAATAAACTCAAGCTGCGCCTGGCACTTATTTAATGGTGTTTTTTTGTCTCTGATTCATCTTTTAATTGAGTAAGCTTCTATGTCTTTATGTTGTGATTTTAGTCACTTAGTCATTTTAGGCGATGCTGTCGCACAGGAGTTCTTGTAATAACCGAATAACTATGCTTTCAGCTGATAGAAAAATAAGTTCTCCCATTAATCTATACTATGCTATATATCATAATACCGAAGCTGTTCTTACACCATTCGATATGGTGGATTCTATTAGCACTGGTAACCATTCCAAATCTGCCATGGGTTGGAAAAATCTCATAACTAAATATTATACATGCAACATCAAATTCAGGTATGGATTAAACATTCAATAAAAGCTGAATGGATCAGCTCCAGAAATACTAAAGCTCGCATTCAGTGATTCGCTATTGTACAGCACAAAGCTACATACATTTTCACTTAATCAGTCTAGCAGCTGCTATTTATTTCAATCAGCTGTCCATTCGATCCTGTTTGTGCTCGATTTGTGACCAATAGTTCTCTGACACTTATTAACATTTGCTGGTCTGCTATGTTGGCCCCGTGTCTAGCTTTGATTTAGGAAAGCATGAGGCAAAACGTGTTGGTGACACGCCATCAGGGCTGCTTTTAGGATGAAAAGTGCTACTAGCTGTAGCTAATGCAGCCTAACAACTGTTGCATCCCATACCTAGACACATTGTGACTGGCAATCCTTATTGCAAAGATAACAATAATTGCTAAACTGAAATAAGAGCATGATTGTGAAGAAAGCCTCCTTGCATCTTCCGGGAGGAGCAGTAAGAATCCAACCCTTAAATCAATTTCAGTTCAAAGAATATGTAATTAGAGTGGGCCCTCTTGGACCACTCGCATACCTTGTGTAACTGCTTAGGTTATTGCTTAGAGTGTGTCAATAACCTCACTGCCCAATGGGTAAATTGGCAATAATAGTCCATGTCTATAGCGCTAAGAACACCTGGGCTGACTAATTAGCAGCGGCTGATTATAAAAGGAGGCCGGAGACTGTTTGAGCTACATGATGTTTTGGGCCAGAAAATCGATGCTTTGGCTAACTATATGTCAAATGGGAATCCTCTGGATTCATAAAAACGTGTCTGTCCATGAGAAAAGTTCCGATGCAACACTAAGGCTAATAAACAGCTTATCATCTACCGCCTCACATAAGAACAGTTGTATGGGTCATCTAAATGTATAGGGCTCTATGTTTATATCATTTATCAAATTTGTCTGCGTCCAACCCATTGATAAACTTGGAAAGACTTAGTGTAGGAAGATAATTTCTGAATATGTAATTCATGTTGGACTGTGAGAATATATGGCCAGCAAATCATTCAGTCTCATAGTATGAATATAAACATGAGATATCACCATACAATTATTTTTATGAAACACAGGTCGAGACCGACATACCCAAAATTGTAATGCAACAGTGCAAGTCCAACATGGGACGCTCAAACGCATGATTACTGGATGTGCATTAGCTGGTTAGAAAACGTGCACTACACAACTTGATGGCTGCTTACATTTTGAAAACAAAGGCAATAAAAATCATCAGTTCTGTTTGTAACCCGTCCATAGCATCCAAACGCCTGGGTCCATCTGGATCAGTCCCTTTGAGTCTTCACATTATCCTTCCTCAGCCCCAAGCACAGAATTGACACACATTGACAGGCGTTGCGCCTCTTTTCTGACACGTCCCCATGTCTCCCTGACCGTTACTATTGACGTACTGACCGTAAAAGTATTGATTTCCCTTGAAGAAGGTTTTTTCAAACTGACCAGAGTAATAAATGTTTTAACCTATGAGGATATTCAGCGAGAACCCCATTACAATTTAGCCCATTCTCCTTTGCATTTATGTTTTTTTTTTCTGTACCAGGGGCACTCTGAAATACGCACTGCAGTGGTCTCAAAGTGCAGCCATGGGTGACACACAAAATTGGCTCTGCATCTAGGAGTCTGCCTGAGATGAGGTTCAGGGTTTTTCAGATTGTTCAGCTCCTGATAGGACTATGACACTATGGAATAGCACGTTGGAAAGCCCTTGAAGAGTAATATAGCATTTAACATAGGTTTATAACAAAGGGGGAAAATGACAGTTTGCAAAAAGTGATGGTCTTTTTCTACCCAATAGATAGCATTGAAATATTACCCAGCCATCTGTTTAAACAAATCAGCCAGGACCTAACATATCAGAAGATTGTGTGTACCCATCGATAGCCTCCTACATGGATGCCCAATCGCAAGGGGTTTTCTAGACTGCCCAAATTGATGCACTGCAAGTACTGCTCTAGCCTACATGACATGGGATTGTACAGCATGAAGATGTAAATAGGGAGTTTCATATAAATCTCATGTGAATTAAAGAATATCTTATAGTAATATGGAAAGGGGAATATTGTAGATTTCCAACAGTGTATTAGACACACCCTCAAATATTATAACAGCCTAAAGAGATCCATACAGGTAGATTACTGATATAGTGGCTGCATGGTCACACACCAACTACATGTATAGTATAGACCCACTCCAGTGGTGCCAATCTCTTACAGGTACCCCGGTGCATTTCTATAGTGGGCACTTGCTTCCACAACCCTCCATGTTCTGGTCAATTTCTCCACTTCTTGTTATGATAGAAGGATGATTAAATATGTTCTGGAAAGCTGTTAGTGTGGCCAATAACATGGCACAATAAAATACAGAATCTACACAATTTGGAAAATGTATCCATGTGCCTTACTTATATGTTTCAAACACCTTCTACACAGATTGTTCCCTATCTCCTCCTTCCTGTACTAGACAGTCATTATACCCCTCTACAGGCTCCTTGGTATATGTTCAATCACTGCCTCTTTGTTGTGTCTCATCCCTGTACGCTACCCAACATTGTCCTCCTAAATCTCCTGTAGACACAATGGGGCAACAATCTTTATTGTAGTGCTTTGCACCAACCCACTCTATCAGCCAACTAAGCAACTGCAGTAAATCTTTACTTCCCTCGGTCTATGTACAGTATATGTGGGAAACGTACAATGCTGAGACATACGATCCTGATTCCTACTCACGTTATACCCCTACCCTAATCCCACATGTAGAGAGCACTCCTAATATTAACATTCCCTTTACACTTTGCAGTGCTCTACAGTCCCCAGCCATCTAATTGATGATCTATAGTACCGTGATTTTAGTTCTTAGTCAGTTTCTTGTCTAGAGCTCCATATGCCCCTCTTTAATATTGATCCAGAGGCACCGAGCATGATCTGCAGCAGGCACCTATTTCATCCACGCCTTTATCATTTCGTCGGTTTAGTCAATTTGAAGATAGCAGATGGGTTATTTCTGAAGAAAAAAGGAGACTTCAGCAGCTGATTTATTATAAAGGAAAAAAAGGTCGATCTAACTGATATCAACCCTGACAATTCCCTTTCTCACTCCTTATCTAGAACTATTCACTGAGGGAATCCTCTAACAAAGATAAAAGGTAATCGGAATCTTGTGTGTGAGAGGTTGTAAGAGCTCAATCGAAAAGTTTATGAAGGGATGAAGATAAGGATAACATTTTTCGATATCAATGGCTCTAACGTCTTAGAAGTTCTAGAAAGAGCACTCATATACATTTGGCCCTGATGTCAAAGATATCATATGATAATGATACGGACTTTTCCTAGAATATTTATTCAATGCTTACGCACCAGGCAGATAGTGCTAAAGATAAATAAAAATAAACTATGAGTTGATGAATGTATGTTTTCTCTAAGAATACGATCTACTTTACTATGCCCAGGATACAAAATTCACCTCATTCCATTAAGCAGAATATTCAAGGAGGAACATAATGTGCTGAGTGCACACATGGCCATGGACTCTGGTGTGAGGGCCTTTTCTGCTGCAGAATTAATCACTTTAGTGCAGGCTTTAAGCCTTGGTTTAATCAGATTACTTTACCCTAGGAGGATCTTCTCCAGGGCCACAGGGGAGTTTAGGGTGTTAATAGCCTTAACTGATGCAGGCCGAGACATAGAGATCAGTGTTAATGACAACAGGACAAGTCGTGTACAATACTTTGGAAATTTATTCCTGTAGGAACAGTTGAGTATTTGTGATAAACAGGAATAATACATGTAATGTAAACAAATTAAATATATGAATAAAATAAAAGGCCTGACACTTTAGGCCTGAGTAGTAGTATATTAAAGTAATGATATATACCGGTAGTAGTATAGGCGGTAACCATGGTAACCAGTTGATGTGATGTTACCATGGTAACCAAGACCAACTAGGTCAGATTAAGAATATAGATATACCGGTAGGTAGTAGATAGGTCACCATGGATACTGGGGTTACATGTATTGTAACCATGGCAACGAACAATTGTAAAGACCTTAGTTATATAGTATTAAGTAACCATGGTAACCTGGACGGAATGTATATGTGTTAACCATGTGAGAAAGATGATAATACAACAAACTCTATGAGATACAAGTAGTATGAGTCAGTCTATAAGGTATACCGGTATAGTGGATTATACAGTGTATGGGGTACAGAGGTATTGTATTTATACAGGTGTGGGAGGGTGGGAGACAAAATTAAAAGCGACTTTGCTTGATGTCTTGAGAGGGGGGAAGTGGAAGAGTTCCGCTGGTAGCGGTGGTTAGGTAGTACCTCAGCGTCCCGGTGGTGGCGCTAGTAGTAGTTTGGCGCCCTGCCCTGAGTCATTACCGGTAAATCTTTGCAGATTTCCTATAATGACAACAGGACAAGTCGTGTACAATACTTTGGAAATTTATTCCTGTAGGAACAGTTGAGTATTTGTGATAAACAGGAATAATACATGTAATGTAAACAAATTAAATATATGAATAAAATAAAAGGCCTGACACTTTAGGCCTGAGTAGTAGTATATTAAAGTAATGATATATACCGGTAGTAGTATAGGCGGTAACCATGGTAACCAGTTGATGTGATGTTACCATGGTAACCAAGACCAACTAGGTCAGATTAAGAATATAGATATACCGGTAGGTAGTAGATAGGTCACCATGGATACTGGGGTTACATGTATTGTAACCATGGCAACGAACAATTGTAAAGACCTTAGTTATATAGTATTAAGTAACCATGGTAACCTGGACGGAATGTATATGTGTTAACCATGTGAGAAAGATGATAATACAACAAACTCTATGAGATACAAGTAGTATGAGTCAGTCTATAAGGCAAACAGTGTAGCAAGAGACGAGGCTACGCGAGAGGACTGTTGAGATGGTACGTAGGGTCTCATCCCAGACAAAGTTGTCCATGTGCCATGCTTGGCAACATCTAGTCTATCAGCTCCTGCCTGCACAGCTGCCTGGCTCCCACCCCGTCTTAATGAGTGTCCTGAGAACTTGAGTCCATATGGGCAGCCCAGGGCTACTAGTGACTGTCTGATGACAGAATTAAAGACTGTAGGTGTGAGGGGGTCGCCAGTAAACAGAGTAAAGGCTGGAGTGTCTGGTGTACCGGGTACATCAGTAATGTACCTCTCCCAAGCTGCTGTAGGGCAGACAGCAGACCCCAGTATCCTCGGTAAGGCTAGGGCCACTGGAGGGGCGTAGGTAGATATGGTCTTTGAGGAGTTGAGGATGACAGTCAGTCCAGATACATTCGTGAGTATGTCTGCTCTAGTGAGGGTATGTGGCCCTGACCACAACGTGACTGTCGGGGACAGTAGGTTGGAGGCTCTGAGAAATGAGAAATATCCTACACATAGTGCAGCCTTGACTGGAGAGGAGTAAGAGATTGTGTCTAAGTACTGGCACAGAAGAAGTAAGTCTTGAGGTGTCAGGGGTGGTGCTGAGGATGGTGTATGGGGCCTTGTAACCAGGCCACCTTTGTACACTGACATCGCCTCTACTGAGGAGAGAGATGAATCATCACCACCTCGAGCCAATATCCATTTCTTGGCACCTGATATATAGTTCCTCCTCGATCCCGGTGCCGCCAAAGAATTAGCCAAAAACTGGTGAAACATGGCCGCATGCGGGACCGAGGGGAACAGGATGTCAACATCATAGTACATGGCGTAGGTGAGGTAGTAGGTAGCTTGCCTCAAGCAGTTAGTCCTTGTAGCATCAGTAATTGAGGCATTGAAGGAGTTGATAGTCTGCAGACCCAGCGGGGAATCTGGAATGATTCAAATGGGGTCAAACATGGGAAGTGGGAGCAGTGGGGTGACACGCTGAAGACCTCTCTTTGCTGCTTCGACCACTGCATATGATCGCTTTGATGGTATGTGCTGACGGCTGAGGGCATCCGCAAGGGGGATGTCCTCGCCTCGTTTGTGTTTAATAAACACCTTATGGTCACGCCGAGCTGCCTCCAGCCATAGTTGTCTAGAGCACATGGCAAGGATGGGGTCGGTGGCACGTCCTGTATGGAGGGCATGGCTTGACGCCATGTTGTCCGTGTATATGAGGATTGTGTAGCCTGCACTGTCTGGAGGTGTGAGGGTGCGGTAGGCAGTGACCAGGTTCACCGCCTCAAGGTGAACTATGAGGGGGTACCTGGATTTCTCATCACGGGTGTAGGTGTGCGAGTAGTACTTGGTGAAACTATTTCCACCGCCGCCGACGAGTGTGGAGTCACATTCGAGTATGTAGTCAAACTCTGGAGGGTCCAGTAGGTGTACACCATTTGCCAACCGTGCGTACTGATAGAACCAGTTGACATCCATACGGTAGGCATTGGAGATGTATGTCAGTCCGGTGGCAGGTGCGTGTCGTAGTGTCTGCAGTATTCTACATATGAACTTCCTGGCAGGGGGTATACACTTGGACACGTGTACAATTTTTCCCACCAGGGATTGGATGTCTTTGGCCGTGGCGAATTTTGTGTTCCTCCACACTGCACATTCTTTCTCAATGTCGCTGAGTTTAGGGTCAGGGACAGTTATAGACATCTCAACTGTGTCGAACTCGAAGCCCAGCCATTCCAATTTTTGTGTTGGCGGCTGGCACTTCTTTGGGGACAGTTGAAGACCGAGGTCAGCACACAGGGTAAGAAATGCATCATAGTCAGTCCGGGCCTCCTCCAGGGTGGCCGCCGCGCCACAGAAGTCATCCAAGTATGCCAATGACCAATGCTTGTCCTTGGCGAGGAGGTACACTACTGCAGTAGTGGTGCGTTGGCAGGCCGAGGAGGAGAGGCGTGCCCCAAAAGAGGGACATAAGTCAAGATAATACAGGTCATTAAACCTCATGCCCAGGAGGGGGAGGTCTCCTGGGTCCGTCCGCCACTGGTGGTATGCGCGAGACAGGTCGCCTTTCCACAAGAAACAGCCCGGGCCAAGTATCCTGATTTTTGTTGAGAGGTCCTCAACAGACGGTAGCGTGTAGGGCCTCAACTTTCCCTCCAGGCAATGTTTCGTTATACCTGCATTTACGCCTGTGCCTTCAGGGAAAGAGAGGTCGAGCACCACCCTCCTCTCAGAAGAGTCTTTCTTAGGTGTGGTCATGAGAGGTGCCGTGTTAGTCCATGGTGTAAAGGGTGGTGCTGTAAAGGGGCCAAGCAGTCCTCCAAGTCTTAGCTCTTTGTCGATAAATTCTTGGACCTGGGCAGAGTGCTTGGTGGCAGTATCATGATTCACACTTGTATGTGGTGGTGGTGAGGAGGCGGTATACCCAACTGGCCAACCATAGCGGAGGAAGTCGACAAGCTCAGTATCATGGTAATCGTGCAGTAACTCCTCCCACCTATCTAGATGTAGTTCAGATGGTACTTGTTTTCGTGCACCTAGGTGGTTCGGCATGCTGGTCCTCCTATTAGCTGTGTACAGGGAGGCATAATGGGGGAACGAATCCCACTGGGGGAGATTTAGCTCCGGCCAGAAAGAGTCCTTCACTGGTGCATATTCAGCGGGGGTAGGTCCCACTGGAGGAGGATCAGGTAGGGCCGGGTCAGAGTTGGGGTGTAAATGTTCATCATCACTTGTTGAGCACTGGGTACCGGGAAGTGTACTAGTGGCGCTATGTTGTTGTAGCGCAGTGGGAGTTAGTGAAAATGTAACAGGCTGTAAGCCTATAGAGGTGAGGTTGGTAGCCTCAGAACAGGGATGATCACGTGGTTTCCCTATAGTTGTAGCAACAGTAACAGGTTGGGAGTACATCCAGTGGCTGTTAGTGTAGAAGGAGGCTGGTAAACCCTTTTTTAGTGGGGGAGTAGCAGGTCCTAGTGTGAGGCTGTCAGTGGTAATATGACAGTCAGACTTTTCAGGAGAAGTCAAAGGGCAAACCGGGTCATAGTGAGCTGAACAGTTTTCAAGAGTAGTGCCGGTGTATGCCGGCTCAGTTACGAAAGGAGGACGCTGGGCCTCTGTAACTGGTTTTGATGTTGCAGGATGTGTAGGGATGTGTGTGCAGTAGCTGTATAGTAGAACGGCACCAGCTACAGTGGTGACCTTGTACTCTACCAGCCACAATGTGTCCGTCGTCCAGTGGGCAACCGCTAGGGGCATTGTATGCCTCACACACTACGTCAGTACGACCCACAGTGGAGGGGGCGCGGCGCTTGGACTTTCCAGCAGTTGAGTTGGGGTATTTAACCTGGGCTGGGGCAGAGGAGGCTGTTGCAGCAGACCCTGCCGCCGCAGCTGGAGTAGTATAGGTGTTGGAGAGGCGAGTTGCTCGTGCTGCAGCTCGTGCTTTAGCTTGCTCTGCCGCCACCATGACGGAGCCAATAGTGGGGTATAGGCGGCCTGGTCTAAATCTAGAGAGCTCGGACCTGGAGGCAGCTATTGTAGGATCGGTCCAGGCAGGATTTAGGGGATCTGACCACCTGATGGTGCCCTCAGCGACACCAGTGAGTACCTCCTCCGACCACTCCCTGACTTGGTCCCAGTCAAAGTCAGTAGCGTCGGCCAACACCTGGCTAAAGTGATCCATGATCCTGGGCCTATCACTTATGGGGGTCTTAGGGTCAGCAGCGAGCCTTTTAAGGCCAGAGAGGTATTCAGCGATATCTAATGATGCAAGGGTAGTTTTAGTGCGTGTAGGGCCTCTGGTAATATAATCAGAAGGATGACTGTTCTTACCCTTCACTCCCGACAGATGCTGTGCAGTGTCGAGCAGCGCCTGTACCCTCATGGATACCGCCGGGTCAGGATTGACGGGCATGGAGAGGGGCCTTTGGTTGACAGGGACACTAAGGGGCGGCATAGACTGTAGGACAGCCTGCACCGACTGTTGTGTGAACTGGTTGTAGGCCGGTGGCTGGAGTGAAGGTTGGTACTGAGGAGGTAGAGACACAGCCTGTGTGACAGGCGGTGTGACAGTCGGTGGTGTGACAGCAGCGTTGAACTGAAGGACTTGTGGAGCGACGCCTTGAGCAGACGCCAGGAGTGGCGCTGTCACCGGGTTGACAGCTAGAGGTGGCGCTGTCACCGGGATGACAGCGGGCACGTGGACCGGGAGGACCCCGACCGTCGCCGGGTTGACAGCTGGCGTGTGGTTGACACTCGGGGCCGAGGCAGAGAGGTCAACGACAACAGTAGGGTCGGCCGCCGCCGAGGATGTTGCCGACTGAGCGGGACGTGTATAAGGGGTGTTACCTCTGGAGCTGGCTCTAGTGGCCACCTTACCCCCTCCCGCAGGTCGGGAACTGGTTGTGGGTGAAGTGACAGCAGGTGTAGAACGGGGGAACGCAGCGTCCAGCCTACCTAGAATCTGCGTGGCCGTAGACTGCACTTCAGTGACCGTCGTCTCGATCGTAGATATACGGCTGTTGATGCCCATAACTTTCTCCGAGAGCTCAGCGGTCGTCCACTTGCTCTTAGGTGTCTTTTTAGGAGGCATGATGACACAACGGGTATGGTAAACCCGTAAAAATACAACTTAATGACGAGACAAAATTAAAAGCGACTTTGCTTGATGTCTTGAGAGGGGGGAAGTGGAAGAGTTCCGCTGGTAGCGGTGGTTAGGTAGTACCTCAGCGTCCCGGTGGTGGCGCTAGTAGTAGTTTGGCGCCCTGCCCTGAGTCATTACCGGTAAATCTTTGCAGATTTCCTATAATGGTGTCAGGGGTTAGACGGTCATCTGGCAGGGGTAAAGGCTACAATGATAATCTTTAGGCTCCAGAACTTAGACAATAGCGATTAACTTAGTCTTTTTTTTACTCCCGATACGACCAAACATGGTTAGTTTATACTATCAGGTATAGTCAATAGTGACCAACCCATCTTAGTAGCATTACCACACCAGAATTACAGAGTAATTTATCTCTATCACTTATGGTTCTATCTGATGCGTTTTGGTATGGGGATTTCAGAACTATTTTCGGTTAAGCTCTATCTTTAGTGGTTCTCTTTCAATCATAGATTAAAAACAGCAAAATATGGGTATTTATTGGAGGAATTTGCAATGATAAACCTATGGGGCCTGTGGACCCCCTGCTCCCCTCCACTTTGCACTATTTTTCACGTAAAATCAAGCATTAAATGCTTATCTTAAAGTCTGGCCACAAGCTGTGGGTGTCATTTTAAAGAGGAAGTAATCAGCTTTTTGGAAATGTAAATATCAATTTCTTCTGATGAGTACAACCTTTGCGGGATTTTATTTGAAATAGCCATGTAATGGTAAATTCTGAGGTATTTCATTTACCATTTTCATTTACAATGCTTACATATTTAAAAAGCCCATGACTTCCTCTATAAGAAAATGTATTCAGTAAGAGCCCTCAAAGCTCATATCTATGGTACAAAACCTTTTTTTTTTAAAAGGACCATAAAAATCATGAAAAAACACAGAAAAATCCTCCAATAGGCATGTAGCGCCATTTTGGTAATGCTAATCTTAGCCATTCCATTTTTATGAGTATAGGGCTAAGCCCCTAAGGGAAGGCCTTAGTTTTGCCATATTAATTCAGTTCATCATTCTGACCAATATTCCTATGACTAACCTAGTATAGCCAATGAGCCTCCATATTGATTTTAACTTTTATCCGTCGGAACACATTTCATGTCATGGAGATCAGAGATACAATTAGAAAAGGCATTTCGACATAGTCATAAAAAGCAAATGGCTTGGTGTTACAGCCTTTGATTAGAAAGTGTCCATCGGTATCTAAATACAGCTGGTGACTACTTTGCTCTTTTTTCTCTTACTCTTCACCTAATGGCATTTGCAAAGTAACTAGGGATTTCTTTGGTGATGCAATATGTGTGACTCTAATCATTCGGACACTGTTTAGGCTTTTATAAATCTAATAGCCTGTATTAATCAGAACATCGTCACTACAGTCCACAGGGAGCTATAACTAAAAAGGTCAGAGTAAAGCATAAAAACCTCCTCAGCGCAAATACAAGAGGACTCCCTAATCGCTATTATAATCGTTATTAGTGTGCCATCTGCGTTGACTATCACTATGATTAGATATAGCAAATTGTAAATAGACATGACAAAGAGGTACAGTTTGTTTTTAAATATGTTAACATTACACAGTTCTACAAAGTCTCAACAGTTGAAAAAAGAACGGGACCAGACACAGTTGTTCTTATGTATTTTGACCTGGGGAATTCAAAAATAGCACTTAAAACTGTGTGGTAAGTCACAGTTTTAAGATATTCACATAGTCTCTTTTTGTATCATTGGCTAGTTCTTATATATACACTATCCGATTTAAAAGTAGAAAAATGCCCTCTTTCACCTTAAACCTATTTTAATCCGGTTACCTGATTGATATGTTACTGACTTTGGTTAATGATTAAGTATGATAATCACATTGCAACATATAACTACTGCCTGATAAGGGCTGTTTTGCCTTCCTATTGTATTCACTATCAGGATCATCTCCAACCAGGTTCCAGCAATAATGCTTAGCAAATTTATTTATTGGTTAGTGTCATAATAAATGGATAGCTTTTAGTATAAATTTGGTTCAAAGAGGAATTTAGAATGCCTATTATAAGGTCCCCAGAAAGGCTGCTTGTGAGATTATCCTGCAGTATCCTGTGTTGACACACTGATTCAGCAAAAGATAAAGGTCCTTTGTTGGAAGCCTCCATTCTGGAAAACCATTAACCGTTTCTTTTAAACACTCCCTGAGTGTATTTACAATAACAGGGTCTGTAGGAAGTTCTCGATATGAAATTGCTTATTTGGTACAATCTTCCAATAATATGATGATATATGTAGGGGTTTATACTACTTTATCGTGTCATCCTAGGGTAAATAAACTATATCCAACCGGCTGAGAAGAGGTTTGCTTGGGTTCTTCCCACCTGGTGTTAGTGCCTGTGGTATCCCGGAAGGGACAACTGTCATCTCGAGGGTACTGTGCACCACACTTAGGCGGGAAAACCAATAACATGTGGCCATGTCATATTTTACATGCTAGGGGTATATAATGCCCTGCTTTTCCTGGGATTGGTAGACATTAATAAAACAGATTTTTTGCTTCACACCTGGAAACTGCTGCTTAGTGTCTTTCTGAACGTAACCAGAACCACCACATATATATAGACATAATACAGTCAGTGTGCGAAAAAGCCCAATTCTCAGAAAATGTCGACTTTAGATTCAGTTCACTCCTATTTAGACCTGTAAATCTTACAAATCTTACTTAAACATATTGACAGTTACACTCTCAAACTCTAGTACAATTTACGGTAACTTACCAGCCAGCCATGACTTTCCATATTTCTAAAAGTTGAGCATGGTCCTACATAGTTATTAAGTAAAAAAACAAGATAAGCAGTTCGAAGATCTATGTGTACATATTGTGCATTTTACATGGCTGTAGGAATTAATTTGCCTCTAATAAATAGACCTATATTATGACCATTGCGTGTGATCCATCAAGTTGGCGACAATACTACATACGGCCCCTGACCCTGGGTCTAGCATTGACTGTGAGGCAGATGTCACTGGGAGACAGGAATGTAGACACAGACCTCGCCATGTTTGACCATTCACTCAGGACCAGACACCCGGAATTTATTACCTCATAGTACATAGCCAACCATTCTGGGGCTGCTGTCAAGTAAGGGTATAAGTGGAGCTCTCAGAACCTAGGTGATGGGCACTCAACAGAACTGAATGGATGGAACAGTAGGGATATTTACTGGGCACCAGATCAAGGATATTATATCGTTGGACCTTCTATTCATCAAAAACCCAGGTAGCAAGGGTATATTGGGCCAATGTCGGCAATGATCGACTCCATCGCAATCGTTATACCAACCATGGCCCATTATAAGAAATGCATACATTGGTTCAACATACAAATTACAATGATGGCCCACCTCTGGCAATACTGATAATGGGCCATCGCTGGGTTGACCGCTGGCCCAGAGCTGGTCCATGCTTGATATCGTTGATATTGACCCAGTGTTGGCCCAGTGCTGGGACACTTCAGGGCCATCATGTTATTTCTGATGTTGGACCAACATCAATTCTATCTACAATTGTCCAATATTGGCTGTGATCTACACCAGGGGGATTCAATGTTGCCTGAAGAATTTCTTGCAGGATGGCTCCTACTTTGCCATCATATTGGGTTATAAACGTGATCCCCAGTGTTCTCTACATATATTAAGGTCAGAGGAAGTTCATGGATGAAATTTGATATCTAAAAGTGCCATTTACTGTATGACACCCGTGGGAATTTGTCAAAAGTAACTTTAAGACACCTCATGTGTGGACAATGGAGTTAGATAAGTCCTAAATGATAGTAATACAGTTTGTATTATTTCTAACCACTTTGGGATAGAATAATATCAAGATGGATTAAAAAGACAGAAATGGCTTTTTCTAAACTGATGATTCTTGAGAGTCATGTCTTAAGTATACTTGCACATTCAATTATACACATAAAATAGTATTGTTCAATATCAGTGATTGTTGCAGTGGTCCTATATTGAAAATTATATGTTGGGGGACATATGTATTACAAGGTTGGTCCGATGTCTAATTGCTAACCTTGGAATAATGTAAAAACATTTTGATGTTGGCCCAACATTGGGACAACATGAAATCAATATCCCTTAATCCGAGCATGGGCCATTATTGGGCCAGCGGTCAAACCAGCGGTGGGCCAATATCAAAATGCCATTATTGGCCCAATTTTAAGTGGTATATTGGCCCAATCATGGCCCAATGTACTTATGTTACCTGGGAAGGTAAATTATAGGCAGGAATATGTTGTAGGAACTATTTGTAACGGTATTGCTGATTGTAATATTTTCAAGGATCAAGTGAATCCTACCTTTTACCATGACATCATACCATGGCCCGTCAAATTCAAACTCCAAAATGTCATAAATGAAACATATCCATAATTAAGTGGGACAAATTTCCTACTGTGATTGCGGAGGAAGTGAATCCTCTCCCTAACCACTGTTTGTGCCATTCATCATCAAATTACCCTTTATCATCTGGTTGTGCCTTTTTTTAATAATCTTCTTTTTATTGACTTCCAGGTGAGTGAACAAGGAACGCATGACCTCTGGCGAATTGAAGGTTTGATTAAGCTTGTGTACACACTAGCAGAACTAACAGAAATGTTAGTAGCAGAAGTAGGGAGGCATACATTCCATGGGTTATGGCAGGTGTTATGAAACATCGATATCATGAGTCATAAGAACCTATATTTAACCAAAATTAACTCTTTAACATGTGCTCCAAGTTACAATGGCATATAACATACACATGTATATATAGCACAATCGGTAAGTAGGAGAGTAGACAAGATTATGTTAAAGGTATGAGATTTTTTCCCCCGCCTTATCTAAGGTTAAAGATTATGTTACTGGAGCAGGGTCTCACGTCATGCACCAGGGTGTGCTGGTAGCTGCTGCTGGACACGGAACAGGAGGCCGCAAAGGGCAGGGTCAGGCTTCATGAACATAAAACCTGATAAAACAGAATATAGAAGGCAGTAGGGTGAAGACCTACGTTAGGCGCCTCCTTGATGATTTATGCCATAAGATTGGTCTGGTGATAGATGTACGGATGTGCTGGGCAGAGCATTGATTGACCTCCCAATCCATTGGCCCAACTCAAATTACACTGAGTAAAGGTGTGAGTACAAATTTATTAAACTTATCCAAGCACAGGTCAAACATTCTCCAGTTTGTAAAAGAACCGATTACTGCTTGACTTTTAAAGTGAAAAGATTCAGTAACAAGAATTGTAGCTGTTGCCGCGTAAAAAAAGACACCAAATAAACAGGGGGGGTTATCTTGGGGAAGGATAATATGACTTGAAATGTGGTAGTTCCTATGAATTCCTTGGGTCCATGTTAGGGGGGGGGGGGTAGATATGATTATAATCAACATCAGCACCATGGAAATCTGTGTAACTTGGCAGATTAAGAATAGCTGTTGCTACGCAAACAGTTGTATAATTAGGCAAGAAACTAATAGAACTAGTGAATTCCTTGGGTCCATTTTAGAGGGGTAGGTATGATTATAATCAACCTCAAGACTAAGGAAATGTGTGTTGCTTGGCAGAAAAACAGTAGGAATAGCTGTTGCAAGGCAACCAGCTGTCTCAGCAACACACCAATAGAACCATTGATTATGATTATAATCAACCTCAGGACCTATAAAAGGTTGATTAATATTAATGTTTTCACATAGGCATACATTTGGGTTGTGACACCTCAAAAAAATGGTGGCACCCCTTAAAACAAAATGGCGGCACCCATACTGACTTCCTGTCAAGTAAATAGACAACGGTTCACGAGTTTTAGTCTGTTGGCTGGGTTATTTCACGAGTTGACTGTCAGGCCGTATTTCACGAGGCCTCAGTTCCCTGTTGGAAACCACACCCTTATTCAAGCAAGCTCACAACCAGGGCCCCTCCGGGGCCTTTCGGCCTTAAAAATCAGGTTTGTTATCAATTGTGCCTATTTGTCTCTAGAAGATAGTTATCATTTCAGGTCATTCAGATGAACCTAGATGACAACTTAATGCATCACTGTAAACATTCATTTTATGGAGAAAATAATGGTAAGCCTACAATAAATTCGGTTTTCACAATACCATTTTATAGGGTTGTATGAAAATCGTCCTTTTTCAATGTTAATATCTACACAATCAGATAATCAGAGTGAGCGTTGCAAGAACAATTGTGTGCCCATTTATACATAATCTTGATTTTAGTTTGGAATTGAGGGAAATATTTGGAAAATGTGAAAATATATAATATGGGTGTGGTTTCCAACAGGGAGGTGAGATCTCACAGTGCTGTGTTAAAAAAAACCAATTTAGCAGTGAGATAACAGAGTGTTATGCTTTCTCACTGCAACCTGAGAAACGCATGGTTTTCCTAGCCTGGTAAAAGGTGTGTACAAACTTGGGGCTAAGTGCCTCTCTGATAGCAAAAGAACATATATAAGGTATTAGGTCATCACTGTAGGGTCAGAATGTTGTTCTCACACTTTGTTTGAATGGATTTTTAGCAGCAGAATCTATTCCTCAAGCAGACACTAGTGCTGAGCTACTCATGAATACACACTATACATGCAACATCACATGCAGCTATCGATAAAGCGTTCAATAAAAGCTAGATAAATCAGAGCCATACACATCAGCCCTACCCTGAAGGTGGAATTTGGTGATTAACTGTAGACATCACACACCTGCATACATCAGCAGAGTTCCTCTGGCAGTCAATACCTATAAGTAGAACACATTTTCGTACATCACAGACATTGAGTTTTCCATTAGATCCACTTTCTGTTGGGTTCGTGACCACTGCGTCTTGATAGCTACTGGTCTGCCATTTTGGCGCCATTTATTGTCCCGATTCAGGAAAACGGTGTTGATGTGACATTGCGGTTCTGCATCCACCTGGAAAATTGCATGCAAATAGATGTAGCTAATGGAGTCATATAACTGTTCATTAAAAAGCTTGCACTCAATATC
Organism: Harmothoe impar; assembly: GCA_947462335.1. Taxonomy (NCBI): domain Eukaryota; kingdom Metazoa; phylum Annelida; class Polychaeta; order Phyllodocida; family Polynoidae; genus Harmothoe; species Harmothoe impar. The sequence goes on along the minus strand of OX381713.1, from coordinate 42,378,010 downwards.
CAAACTGTTTTCATTGTTATTACACAGTTTACAACTGCTATGGTGAGAGCGTGATTAGATACAAGCCTGCGTTTCCTTGGGTCAACATTGATTTGTCAATTATTTGTCGTTTTAAAAACCAGTCCTGTGAAATGCTGTGGAGACAGTCCTTGTTCCACTTAAGCCTTTGGTAGAGGTCATCAGATCGATGATAGGAAAGACAAAACCTAATTTTCCTTATAAACAATCTGGTTATCGCCCCAGGAGAGAGCTTAAGGTGTCAATAAGCGCACAAATCCATGAATAGGCAGTGTCCATGCACAAAGTGCCAGGGACAGCTGGTCTGGCAGCCTGTATAGAAGGGGGGGTCAGGTCAGGTCAGCATGATGTATTGACCAAAAGATCAATGACTTACCATGTTCACATAGGTCCAATGGGAACTCTTTTTTTCATCTGTTCTTTTCTTCATAATCATGTCATATCAATATCGATTGTCCTCTTGATGGTTGATGCTAAATCAACATCTAAAATGTATGGATAGTTGTATGAGATTAGAAAGAAAAGGTAAAATCATTTTTCAATTGGTGCTCAAACTGTGATTTTGCACCTGCTTTAAGCAATGCCCAGGGTTTCCAGTCGGCATACTTTTATCCACCTCACGGATTGTGTTGTAGCCTCATAGCTAAATTCCCGAGGGGGATTCCCGAATGCCGATTCAGACAGTTAGGGCAGTGAACCAGTTCTCATTCACTAAGGCAGTTGTTCCTGTCTGTACCCTCTGCCTCACTGCCCACTGTCCACTCACCGCCTGACCCACTGACCACTGACTATCCCCTCATCCTACCATGCCCACTAGTCAGCACCATAACTAACATGGGATGCTCAGACTCAGTGCTATCTCAGTCAGGAAAATGTCCCCGGGAGTCTGCTTGATGCTTGGGCGTGTGTTAGGCTATGACATTTCTTTTCCGATACCAGGGATACTACACAGACTAACTACACAGGTCATTAATTATCTTGTCCTGCATGTACCAGACAGTCCTTGTACCCCTTTTCGGGTTTATGGCTATATGTCCAACCTCTACACCTTTGTTATGACTTATCCCTCTATGCCTGCCAGCTTTGTGCTGTTAAATCATCTGCAGGCACACTGAGGTGATGATCTTTATTATAGACTTTTGCACCAAGACACTTTATCAGATGACTAAACAGCTGCCTTATATCCATACTTCTCAACTGTTCTGCTTTTGTCTTTAGCTGTACAGACTGATATTCTCTAGGGTGTTTTTTTCATTTAAGATGACGAATTCTGGTAGACAATAGATAATGGATATGAGATAGACTACTATCATTTACAGTTTGTGTCATTGTACAACCTTTGAGACATAAGCCCCTGATTCTTATCCACATCACGTCTTTACCCCAATCCTGCATGCAAACGGCCCTCAAGATATCACCTTTCTCTTTCTCCTATATATTTTAGATCACTGTACAACCTCCTACATCCCCCATCCCTCACATTGTCAACACTGATCACACCTGCTCTGATACAGAGAGGGAGTCTGTAAAGTCAGAGCCAGATTACCCCTTGATGCCATCTCTGAGCAAACACCACTATACAGTGTACAATATATATACATATATATATATATATATATATATATATATATATATATATATATATATAAATATGTATATATTTATATATATGTATATATATATATATTTAACCAATAATGAATGGATATGGGGCAAGAGGGGCGTGTATTGATGAATAACGCATGAGTGGCGTTATTCATCAATACACAGCCTGAGTGACCCCATATCCATTCAATATTAGGTTTATTATACGATTATATTATTCAAATGTAAAAATTTACCTTAAAATCGTCCTAATTTGGCCATTTTGAAGGATATTTACATGGACTATATCGAGCAAGGAGGGCGCCATGTTGATTTTGACATCCCACCAACCCTGGTCTCTGATTGGTGGAGCTGAGCTGGGAGCATTCATTATTCTAAATCGACTAAACCACTTTCCCGCCCAACCTATCCTCAGTGTTAACGTATACGAGTGTACTCACGCCGCGCAACTTGTTGTTTTGATAACTAACCGCTACCCCAGCCTAAGTTTTAACCAGCATTTCCCTCCCGTTGTACCATGGTCTCTGTGACCAGGCAGCTAGCGCGTTCGACTCACACGCCACAGGTCCCGGGTTCGACCCTGGGCCTGGGGGGCAAACCCCCCTTTTTTAAAGTGCATATATATATGTAAAAAATTGACCCTAGAATTATTTTAACGAATAAATAAGTAAAGTCCAACTTCTACCTTGCTAAAAGAAAAAAAAGAATTTAAATTGAGTTTCAAAGAAATTATACAAAAAAAATTCTTTTCTCCTATAACTCGGTAATTAATGACCCTGCAGGGCTGAAACTGCCTGTAGACTCCTTGTTTCTTCCCCCACTATTACCAGCGCCTCGATGGCCTGGTACGTAGAGCGTCTAACATCGAGTCTTGGGGTAGCGTGTTCGAATCACCATGAAACCTCGGATTTTATGGGTGACGAAATTTCGGAATTGCTCAGGACCACCGGAAATGGGCTGATATCCCCCGGAAGCGTGCTGATATTCATTAAATCGTGCTGATATCCGTGAATATCAGCATGATTTCACCTGGGATATGCATGAATATCAGCACGGGGATATATCCTAAAAAGCACAATGAAAGACAAAATCTTATAATAAATATAATATACATCAATGATATCAGATTTATCACCAATAAGTTAGGGAATGATTGGCTGTCCAAAGGTAATGAACTTGAAATTTCCAGAAGTTTCATACATGCCTCAGACGCATACCTTATCATCTACACATAATGCTACTGCTCCTACACCCAACAATAGGCCAATGCTACTATCAACTTAGCAGTCAGTAAAGATGTCTCTACTTTCTGGAACCTCGCCCGGATTTCCTAGATTCCATATAGGAATGGACCTGCCTGTATTCACGGTCTTGTTGTATAATACTGCTGACAAACAGGCATGGACTGCGTTTGCATGCAGCAGCATCAGGAATCCGGAACGAATCCCACACATTTTACTTCAGGAGCTAAAATTACCACATTTGATCATTCAGCCTGCATTCCCATATGTATACAATTATTATAGAGTGTAAAAATACAATGCTGATGTGGTGCACAGGGAAGTGAATGTAGGCAGTCAGGCCAGGCTCCAAAGCAGCAATTAATATGGACAGTTGACTGTTTGCTTATTCAATTCTGAAAACAAGTATATAATTGTATAGTATATATAAAAGCTCTGTGTCAGTTTTTGCAGCCTGTTCCAGATGAAAGGACAGTGCCAGTGTACACAGTCTTCCAATCTAGCAGGTGTTATGGCCGAGAGCCTATTATGGCAGAAAGCTGCAAAGGAGGTTGACTCCCCAGGGGCTTGCATTTAGAAGCAAATCAGCCGTGTTAGATTGCTCCTAATCCTCTCCTCACCCCACTCTTCACACCCTGTAGCACTGACGCAGAACGTTTGACCAGAAAGAGCAGCTCATATTGCTGACTTGCTGATTAGGCTATATTGTAACTGGGGCTGTTATGTTGATGATGGTCAATTCTTACTTACATAATACAGATGTGCCTTACTATCAACTTTACACTTAATTCTTACTTACATAATACAGATGTGCCTCACTATCAACTTTACACTTAGCAGGTCTCAACATTAATTACACTCCTCTACTACCAACTGCTTATCCCAACCTATCATACCTACCTACTCAATCAACCGTTAGCTACAGCTATGTTTGCTTCTGTGCCATTGTTACATTACAATATCAGTCTACATTGGTCAAGCCTAGTCCTGACAAGAGTTTTTCCCCATGCTTAAATTCAGCGTTTAGAGAGCTTATTTGAGTCGAGCCTATTGATGGACACAAGTCTATTGATATACGGTACCAGTAATACAATAATTGACCTGCGGTCTACACCAAAAATAAGTGGGAAAAAACATCAATTACAGAGGTTGAACATAGGTTCTTAGAGTCTGAACCATTATGGTGCTCCTAAGCCAACGAACAACTATTATATTACTTTAAATATACTGGTGGGATGTGCATCAACCCACAGCTGGTATAGTTTCAAGCAAAACTCATCCACTGCATTACTGTCCAAGTAATTACAGCACTTGCACTTTGCAGCTGCTCCCGTCGTTAATTGCACTTTGTTGTAGCTTCTCCCATGGGAACTACCCAAACAAGGAGATGTATATGTACATCCATATATATATGGTCAAATTTCCTCCAGCCCAAGGAAGGGAAAAGTGATTCATTAACTGATTAAGAAGCAAATATGGGCTTATAAATCACACACACCATCCTCTTGAGACTTTTAAGAGCCTATGTATAGATAAAGGAGGCTTAGTAGACATTACTCATGAACACCTTGGCATTCTCTCCACTACCCACTAATATGGGTGATGGGAAGTTGGCTATGCCTCAGGTCAGATTGATATCTGATATCAGGATTTTCAACTACTATAAGGCAGACTATTATGCATGCCTTTCCCTTCACAGAATTGAAAAGGGCAAGTCAGTATATGCCTAGCCATTTTCTCCATCCAAGTGGGCTGAAGGATACTGTTTTATCCAAAGCAAGTTGTGTTGCAATGTGAATATCTTCAGAATGATGCATATTTTTATCGAAGGAAGAGACATTACTTGAAATTGGCCTTCATTAAAAAGTGACCAGGCCGGGACACCAGGCACCTTCTCCAATACAGGTATAGTAGCATGCAAGGGATGTTCAACCAGCATGGTGAGATCCTCTCCTAATCAAGGCAGTCGTTTTCTCCACAGATAAGGGCCACTGGTCCACACCAGAATCTGAGAGTGCAGTATCTAATACAGGTGGGGTAGAGAGGGAGGGGTGAGGGGAAGGGTGAGTCCATATTAGCTCAGCTATAGTTCACTTGTCATTTGAATCATTGCATTTCACCAAATACAAGACTGTTATACAAGCCTACTCACATTTACCTAGATAACTATTTTTTTTACCTGTATCTATTACATAGGTTAATCAGTTTCCGCACTAATGTTTAGAAATTAGCAAATAGGTTTTCCTAACCTGGTGTCTTTCCTCCTACATTTTTGAAACATCAATATTATTTATCCGATAATGTAATTCACAGTGAAACAGTATCAAAAAGTCAAATGGTAAATGTGATATGATTGTAGGAAATTCGTTTTGAGGTAACAAGACAGATATGATCCTCATGGTCCAGTTTTATACATACACAAAGGTGTGTAGGTCCCCCTCAGCTGCATCAACAGCTAAAACAAAGACCAGTAAGGGGCAGCATCTAACATGACAAAAATAGCCCCCTGAGGCCCCTATCCCCCACAGACACATGTACATGTCATTCTGAAACTAGATAGGGCCCAATGTGTGGCAGTTTTACTAGGTTTAGGTTGTTCCAAGTGTTGGTAAGGAGTATAGCCCACTACTGCCCTGTGATTGTGTGTTACATTGTTGTAAATGGGACAGGACTAACAGCACTGCCCCTGGCTGGTGGCACTCAATGCTCTTAGCAACAGCTTCTGCTTTATCACTCTCAGTAGCAGGATTCTGGCTGGTAGTCACCCTGAGTAAATATAGAGGACATCTGAGCCCCACATCCTGGATATCTTCCTAGGGTGTGCCCATTGGTAATGGGTAGTCATTCCCATTTGACCTACACTGTCAGAAGTTAGTGTAGCTGCACAGTATGATATACTGTAGATTTACAGTATATACTACAGTATAAGTGTACATCGGCAGTATAATATAATGTTGGATAACAGTATAAAAGGACGTAATTTTGGTTTCACGATCTTTTTTATTACATGTAGATCCAATCCTGTACCTGGCTTACATTTGAGTCCATTTTTAAACCTTTTTTGTTCTCATTCTGATTACAAAGGACTAATGTGGCCGGATATGTTGAAGTATCCATATTTTATAAAAGGTGCAGCCCAAAATCTTTTACCAACCTGGCTCATTCAAACTGCAACCTTGAGCTCCTATGATTTCTCAACTACTGCCTGCTCACACAATCTTGACAGATATTCTTGACTCATGACTCGCGACCTCCTTGAGAAATGGCACCCTTGAAAATGTTATAGGGTATTACATTTAAGGGCATTCTCATCATTTGCTTTAATATACCTTTATATTTTGACACTAAAAATCCAACTCATCATGTAATCTGCAACACAAGGACAGAGAAAACATTTAGATAGACCCAATCATCAAAAACCTGTAATACCCCTTCTGGAAACAATTGTTTATAATTCCTGAAAATTGCTAGTGCCTATCGCATATGATAATCTACCTTCCCCAGATTGAACCCAGCTGCAATGATGCTGGTCAAGTGCTGCTAAGAGGAAGACAGGGTTCAATTCAGTCTGCAGGCATCTACCTGCAGCATCAGCATGCAGCTGTAGTCTAGGCTGTGTTTGTCTGACGAGGGACCTATGTGTCCTGAGGATGTACAGAGCCACATCCACTCAGGGTCTCATCCTATCTGGGGCGCACCTCTAAGTAGGTCTGGATGTTGTGCCAGAAGCTATGTTAGCTAAAGCAGATGAAGGGATCAGCCTTGAGGTCAAAACAGTGTAGGAGCCATCTTGCCTATCTTAAATCAGAACATACATGTTGGTCTCCTATTTCAATAGATATATAGACAAAGGGCCATGGCCAAAGGATATTTTGGTATCGTTCCCCCCGAGGTGGGCCTGGGGCCGTATACCACGTAGCTGCAGGCTGAGTGCGATGCAGCCCCAGCCCCACCAAGGGGGGAAAATACCAAAAAACCTCTGGCTATGGGCCTTTGTCATTTTTCATGGTTTCTACTCTTAAAAATATGTTTAATTGCATATAAATGGTCATAATAGTTTTAACAAATGATGACGTCACAGGCCATAGGATACGGAAACACTGTATCCCATGGGGAGCATGGGATAGCGGATTTCTAGTACTTAAGCATAGTGGTCATCGTATCCACAATGGAATAACAGATGAAGGTCTTGACAGTTATACAACAACAATTCAATATTGCAAAGATATCCAGTCCTTTGACCAATGTGAATTTTGCAGATTGTGTATCTAATGCTGTACATTTCACTTAAATTTACCATTCACTCTTGCCAAATAAAGCAGAATGTTGAAAGGCTTTCAGGTAGTGCAGTGCAGTTGAAACATATTGTGTTGGGGCTGTTGTAAACGTCTATGTTAAGTGACATGGAAGCTATATGTTCGTATGAAGGTATGGATGTAAACTCGCCTAGCTTCCTATATCCCTTAAGTCTCATCCCAATACTCAACATAAACATGGTTCAGTCAATTCCAATGTCGGATCTGGCTGGCTTCAGATAATGGGTTTCCACTCAGGATGATACAGAAATGTAGCCCAATCTCTGTCCAATATGCACTCCAATAGTATTGAGTCTACCTAAGCTGGGAGGGTATCTCTGTGACAAGTGTATAAATCCTCATAGTGCTTTGGAGGTCCTGACTATTCCATATGCCATAGACCATTTCGGACTATTAATGTTTCGACGGAGTTCACAAAAAACAGCCACATTTTCGATACACACTCTCGGGGAGGTAAACACATGATTCTTTATGTTGGGGATGAATGATTATCATGTTATCCAGTATTTCTATTTTCAATCTGACTTACCAGTAGTATCATAATTGAATAGCTCGTATCAGAAGGGTGAAGTAGGTATGTCCCTGTAAAACAAATTCCCCGCTGATTCCGGATTTGCTGACCTTACCAGATCATTTAAACTGAACCCTGTTATAATTGTGACTTATTATTTCAGTATAGTACCACCTTTGGCAATTGTTGGAAAACTCCCTTTTGTATGTGAATATGTTTGCCAAATAAAAGATCTAATCTAATATAATTAGTAAGACCTGTTTATTACTATTCTAACATTACTATTCTTGCAGGGGTCATTCTCGTTGCATGGGCTTTAAAGTAACTTAAAGCCATAAGAAGTATTGCACTGCATTACATTTTCGTTCCGTATAGTACCACAACTCTCCTATTGTTTGACGGATCAGCATTTGGATATAGCATCCACTTCATCAGCCATTTGCTATCAATACCACTATGGATGTGTGGCACAAGTGATGAGAGAATTCACGGTGCAAATGACAATCCTCTCAATTTGAATCGAAAGAGGCGGAAGAATGAGTCCAGAGTATTGCGACAGCAATCATTAGTAACTGTTACAATGCTTACCAAACAATGGCTGTCACAGATCGATAATCCCAAATAATGTGTCAGAGCCCATCTCACCATGGCCATGAACACAGCTCATGTCATAAGTATAGGAGGCACTTATATGACTCTCTGCCCTGGGAGAGTCACCAGGATATCTCATAAAAAGTTGACCAAAGGGAACAGTGCCTTTTCTCATGCCTTCCATGGCGTTACCCCCTATTCCTGATGACTGACTCATTCAGATATTATATTTCAGCTGATGAGTAGATTGGTGGGCAGCAGGACCTGTAAAGGCACATTCATTCAAAGATATTCAAACCCACATTATATGGGAGACTTTGGCGGGTGCAAATGTCATGAAAGAACATAGCATTCCGCCATTAATCATAGTCCTTGGTACAGTTGCTAGGAAGCTATAAAACGGGTCCAAAAGCCAAGGTCTTGTAATCATGTGGGTCAAGCTAAGATCAATGTCCAATCTCATCTTAAATATCTACCTCATCTCTAGGCAGTTCTTACAGTAGGTTGGAAGGCACGGCAGGAGAGTAGCAGACCCTAATCTAACAGAGAATATGGTTATAATGATCACGTGACCTTAATGAAATCGAATGCACTTTCCATGGTTACTTGATATACCCAACACCGATGGAACAGCTTGTTTGGAGATGACGAAAGCCTTAATGCACTTTCAGTTTACTCAACATATACCTTTGTACGATTGAATGCATTGTCAATGTCAACAGTCGCTCAATGAATACAGTATCATGGATACCTTTAAAAGATTCAATTGCTGCCTATCATTCAAACCTGTGAATATTTGTTCACAACTAAGTTCATTACAAATAGAGATTGTCCAGGCAGTGGGACAGTATACGCCGTCTAGTGAGACACGTATTAGTTAACCTATGATTCCATCCAGTAAGTGGTGAGCAAACTGTGCCCATGACCACTAATTAAACCAATACATATAAGAGTCATATAAATTGAAAAGTCTGGATATTATGAGAAAATGCAGCGAAATGGGCTTTGTGGAGAAACAATATTTTGGCTTGGCCAGGTGCTGTGAAACATCTCAGGCTGCCCAGGTAGCAAAGATATTATTGGGCCAATGTCGGCAATGATCGACTCCATCGCAATTTTTATACCAACCATGGCCCATCGTAGGTAATGCACACATTGGTTCAACATACAAATTACAACGATAGCCCACCCTTGGCAATTCCGATAATGGGCCATTACTGGGTTGACCGCTGGCACAGAGCTGGTCCATGCTTGATATTGCTGATATTGACCCAGTATTGGCCCAGTGTTGGAACATTTCAGGGCCATCATATTATATATTGGCTGTGATCTACACCAGGGGGATTCACTGTTGCCTGAAGAATATCTTACAGGATGGCTCCTACTTTGCCATCATATTGGGTTATAAATGTGATCCCCAGTGTGCTCTACATGTTTAAAGGTCAGAGGAAGTTCATGGATGAAATTTGATATCTAAAATGGCCATTTACTGCATGACATCAGTGGGAATTTGTCAAAAGGAACTTGAAGACACCTCATGTGTGGGTAATGGAGTTAGATAAGTCCTAAATCATAGTAATACAGTTTGTATGGTGTCTAACCAATTTGGGATAGAGATCAAAATGGATTAAAAAGACAGAAATGGCTTTTTCTAAACTGATGATACTTGACAGTCATGTCTTAAATGTGTTTGCACATTCAATTATACACATAAAATAGTATTGTTCAATATTAGTGATTGTTGCAGTGGTCCTATATTGATAATTATATGTTGGGGCAACATATGTAGTTCAAGGTTGCCCCGATGTTTAATTTCTAACCTTGGAATAATGTAAAAACATTTTAATGTTGGCCCACCATTGGGCCAACATGAAATCAATATCCCTTTTTCCGAGCATGGGTCATTACTGGGCCAGCGGTCAAACCAGCAGTAGGCCAATATCAAAATGCCAATATTGGCCCATTTTTAGTGGTATATTGGCCCAATGATGGCCCAATGTACTTATGTTACCTGGGTGGTTATCAGAAGTGATGGTGTATACCTGAGGTTGCAAAGGGCCGGTAATCTATATACATAGAGGCTCATGGTTACTGGAGGAGGGGCTGATACTATTCACATACAAGGTTGTATCCTTCTAACCACCCCTTGTCACGCCACGGAACCCAGCAAGGGGGTCCGGGGCCATAAAAGTCTAGTATAAACAAAGCTTAGAGGGGTTTATCTATTCAGTAGAGCTGCCATAGCTCCAACATTTATGGCCTAAGTTCGGAGATGAGTGTGGGTCTTACTCCAGCCGTGTAACAAAGTTTTATGACACACTCATCACAAAGCTATTCGGGGCATTGTTCAAGTGTGGTGCAGGCACTCACTCTGCCTCTATTGAAGAGAACAGTAGCGCAAATTGCTTCATGGCTAGCATCATTGGTCGGAGAGGGTTGTCCCAATCACAGATTATGTGTCATTACCAGAAATTAAGAAGCACTAACATTATATTGCCATATTACAACCCTATAAAACTGCACATCAGTGAGACTAGGGATTGTCTCACTGACCTATATCTCACTGATATAAAGGAAGTAATGCACACTTGTAATGCCCAGGCACTGGCATTTACGACACAAGTATGAGGAGATCTAGCACATGAATTCCGGGCTCTTTGGGAAAAATTGGATTAATTGTCTCTACTCACCGTTAAAATTGAATTGCAGTCATAAGTATAAGGCATTAAATGTACCAGGGGATTCCCTTTGCAATATAGGTTAAATGAAGCTTGACTTGGATAAGCGTTAATCCTATTCACTCTTTAACGATTGATATTGTCCTGGTGCATATCTACCTCTCTCAGTGCATCACAGGTCAGCTTTTAGCAATCTTGTTGAGAGATACATGATACTGAGCAGAGTCTAATAGTAATATTTCTGAAATATCTTTGTAACATCTTGGCATTTTTTGAAGAACGTCTGTATTGCTACGAATCATCAATGCCAATAAAAATCTAAACTCAATCTAAACTCAAGAGGGAGCATCAGTATCATTCTTTACCTCATGGTTGGAACCATGCATTATTTCATCAGAGTCTATTGGAAGTCACTTGACAGAATATCAGCAATAAGGAACTGTGGTACTCAAGAAAACATCTCTCTTTTTATTTCACTAGCACGTTTATGGGGCAGATAAAGATTTCCTGATATCCCATACAACACATTCGTAAAGCATGTGCAGAACATGGATTTTTATAGCTTGATAGTTTTACATAATAGACTAAATCTAAAAATAAAGTTTATGCCTTAACGGCTGGTTTAGTCGATGAGCATACTTGCCACTCCTATAATCGTTATACTGAATAGGGATAATGTTAACTTTGGTTACTGCATAGTCCCATCTGAAAGATGACTATAGAACTTTAGAACTCCGGGTGTACAGAAAAGTATTTATCATAGATGATCAGACAGAACCTAATTCCCTGCCAGGCAGAATGAAAGCGTCACCCAATGGAGATGTTAGTAGTCTCTGTGTATCCATAATGGTATATTACTCAAGGTAATGCATATAGAACAGTTTGGGGGTAGAGGGTATTTCCCCTAACAGAGCAGACTGTTTTCAGATTGTGGTCAGTAATGATCCTTTCCCTCACTGATGTGGAGCATGCTATATATAAAGGAACACCATCAGGGAGGTACAAAGCCAGCTGGGTTCTTGTGAAAGTAAGAAAGGTATAGTCTGGAGAAATTGCAATGAAATATTCATGGAAACACATGTGTATGAACAGTGTGCACTCCATTGTTAAGGCATGACAGCAGCCCATCACCTCCACCTTTAGAATATCACGGTGTCTCCCAAACAAGACAAACCACTTGCAATATAGCCAGTCCCTAACTGAGGAATGCCCAGTGCCCAGACAGCACAACTGTGTTACTACACTCCTCTGGGCAGTGCCAGACAGCAATGACCAATCTTTCCCATTACAGAGTTCACGGCCTCCTGTGGTAGGTCTATATTGGACAGTGAGGGTTATTTTCTCAGTGAAGCTGTCTCCATAGGTCAGCAGAATAAATGGTGGGTCACACAGGTGCTGGGGAGCATTGGAATACATCCATGATGAGGATCTACTGACAGTCAGTTACATTAGACGTAGGCTCCCAATAACATACATTACCTGTCAACACAGTTGCACTAGCGACGTTAAAAAAAGGTTCTAACAAACAGAACATGTCATGGCTGAACTGCATGACATAATATGCTCCGCCCACAGTAGAATGAGGGTCAGATTTAATTTAAAGAAGTTCCAACATATTTATCTAATATGGGGAAGATGGCTACAAAGTGGGGCTATGTAGCTACTGACTGATTGCAGTACATGGTCAAGTGAAACTTCGTTATAAGGAACTCTGATATAAGGAGACCTTGCTTATAAGGAGCAGATTTGTGTGGTCCCGATTTTTCCCTATACATTTATATAGTAGGAAAACTCTCTTGAAAGGAGGTGTTTTTACCTTAACCTCTGATATAAGGAGGTAATTTTGCTCATTCCTTATTTCATACGTGCAAGCCTTACCCAGGGAAGTTATTTCTCATGATTACAGTCACATACTGCTTAAGGCTGCCCACTGCCCCATCCCATAGAGGTGGGGAGAATACTTTTGTAGCTGCCCTAGGGAGGAATGGAGATCAAAAGCTCCATGAAGGAGATCTAGAAGACTTGAAATAATACACACACACATCTGAATTGTATTCAAATCAAGTCTATAAGGGTATGAGAGACACATGTAGGGAGTGTACTGTTGCTGGACCTTTATAAGGCTGGCCTTGCTTGTAAGGGGACCTTGGTTATAAGGAGCAAATTGTGCTGGTCCCAAGGTCCTCCTTATAACGAAGTTTTACTGTATGTACATCTTTCCCACTCAGGACATTACCTCTAAGCTGCATTAACCACATACATGTATTACTTTGTGGTTATTTGTCGTAAAGACCGATTTCTAATCATTTACTTTCATCCTCACCAAATGCCTCAAAGTGAATTAATGCCATCCTTGTTATAAAGGTGAGTACAACATATGTACTAAAGAATGGGTTTTTGCCCCTCTTCCTCCCTCGTACCTTTAATTTCTTTGCTACAATATATGATGAAATACCATTCATTGACATATGGATCCATCTTCTGATTCTGCCTTTGGACATCTCTTCTGTAAACAAAAACCATACATGGTCCCCTTTAGATTTATTTGGCCAAGCATGTGATTTGGAGGAACAGGATCTAAAGGACCTCAAAATGAACAAGCACTCAATTCGCTAGGGGTGGTCAACCATAGTATGAGCCACAATTAAAGCTGTTGTACTGATTGATGGATCTGTCTGATAAAATAGGGCCAAGTTGAAAGCTTTTGACAGGTAGCAAGTTTTGGTTCAGGAAAGCAAGCCCATTATCATGTCTCAGATTCTACGATCCCCCACATTCCACACATTCTTCAGACAAGCTGAGTACACCTGGCACTTTTCATTTGTAATTAATTAAAAGCACGAGTAACTAAGGCCAACTGAGGCTAACAGTTTTATTAACAGTATTCTAACAGGGGAAACAACATAATGCTTGGCTTTAATATTGTATTCCTATTTTTCTGATCGAATTGCCTGTTTTCATGTTGTCGTGTTTCATCAATGATCTTTTTTAATTCATTTTAGGTAAGCATGTGGGTAAGCGCTATCCGCATGCCTGAGGCGTCGGAGTAGGCATCCTTATTTCCACCCTGTCAGTGTGGGAATAGTGTCTCTAATTCACACACCAGACAGGGTGCAGGAAAAACTACATGTACAAATAGAGGGTTGACAGGAAGAACCAGGCTGTGGAGCAGTAGATACAGTGCTCGATCGCGACTCTTGTGTGGGCGGCCATTCTTATTCGCACAGCCCCTGTATGGGGTGCTAATAACAACCCACACAGAAAGTTCCCGAGTTTGGTCATAATGATCATGTCCAATAAGCAGGCAGCAACAGTGGGTGTCATAGCTATAGACGAACGCTTGAAGATCCTGTGTCAGAAAACTCATTCTGTGGTGGACACTCTTGTCAGTCTCCAATATCTCAAACGATATGTAGCATAAAGCAGTGCTGATCTTGCACAGCTGGAGCAGTATTGTCACCAATGCCTGCCTTCATCTATAGACGGACTGGATAAAAAGGATGAGTCTACATGACACCACTTAGTCTCACTCACTGTGTTTTATTAGACTTCCTTGATGCAGACAAATCGAATGAGTTCAATGATGTTCAGCTATTGCAGCATCTGAAGTATCTTTGATGAGCGTCCTGATAGTAAAAGATGTGAACATGACATATTGGACATTAGTCTTGATATATCACAGAGTGCTCCCAAAGATAGATAAGGATGTTGAAGGAGCCTTTTTAGGAAGGATTTTCCAAAATGTGATCTGAGTAATTGAGCAAAATGGGGATTGAATACATAAGACCACACAGGATATCATTACATCACGTGCACATGTTACATGGCCAAGTAAAAAATCCTTTTCCTAAGACATGTAGCAATGTAACCATAAAATACAAGAATGAATCATCAATAAGACCATAGCCATCCCGACCAAGCTGAACAAGCAGGTCAACGGCCCGGCAGATAGTACGTTCTGGATCGGAAAGTCCGTCCTCATTCGCGGGGTCTATTACCCCCACCTCCCCACTTCACCCCTCTCCCGCAACAACCGCTCCTTCCCAGTTTACTAAACTCAATATTTCTCAGCTGCTCCAGAAGTTGGACCTTATATCTCTTGGATTCACCTAGAATATACCTGTGGCCATTACACTTTCTATACAATTTCTTTCTAAAATTTGGCAAAAGAAATCACAATTGTTGCTTTACAGTTGCAGTTTTCATAGATTTTACCCTCATCTGTTCACATAAAGTCATTTGAATTATTGTTGTCGCCATCCAAATGCTATATATAAATTTGTAGGCATGTGGGCACATCAATTTTTATTGCATTGGATATGTTTGTAAGGGTCTAAACTACAATGATTTAGTTAAACTTTCAGTTAATAAATTTCAAGTTTACAAATCTAGAATGGCAGCCATGCACTAGGACGCTGCTATGGCTCACACCCTGGGAGTCCTCCTTTAGGGGGGCGCCCATAGAGGTAGCCATGACGCAGGAAGCCGGAGTTGCCGGGACCTGACAAGTGCAAGGGCTCGGGTTTCAGGGACAGAGGCCAAAGGCAACGGCTGTGTTGTCGCTGAGACGCTAAAAATCATCAAAATTATGATTTGAAAAAAACACTTGAGGTGACCAAACATCAATTTCTTAAGCACCACGCCTACGGTATGTAAATGTAGGCCTACTGGAGTGTTAGAACCCCACACCAAACTTTGTTGGCCAGTACACTGAGCATTCTGTGCACGTTTCTATGTCCCTTAAGGGAGGTCCAGACAGTGCAAGGTGATTATAAGTACTACTCATCTGGGGCATTGCCAAACAGGAATACACAAGCAATTGCTGAGCCCTTTTCAAGCTATGCACTGTAGCATGTCTTACTGGGTTGGGTCTATAGTAGACGGTGAGGGATAGTTTTTGTTTGAGTGAGTCTGTAGAGGTCGGCCATATAACTGCAACTGTAGCATGATTCAGAAACTGTAAGATACTTTTGTTTATTATTGTGCTTCAACCCACCACTTTTCTGTATATTGTGAGAGGCTCAATAAATCCACACTCAACACGTAAAAAAACTATGTGCAACAGAGGTTACACTATTGATCACTCTGCATGCATTTGTTTGAAATTTGTCAACCCATCACCTGTTGAGTCATGCGATCAAAAGGATAAATGTCAATCTAGGACAGGAGGACACTCAGTCTTAAGTAGCAGCTGGTGATATTGAGTATCAATGAAGCCACCATAAACTACATCCTTACTCACTCTTCAGTTATGAAAATGCTCAGTGGTAACAATGTAGTTCTGCTACCACAACTATGCTATGATGACAGTATTAAAGCGAGATCTGAACCATTGACTGTAGGTCTTCAATGGGCATGGTCCCTTGGTGTATGGTGTCCTTCAAACAATTTATTCCCGCGCCTGTGTCCAGTTTCTACAAAATATTTTGCAGCCCCTTTGACTGTGTGATCATGGCTATGTGATTGATGAGATGATATCGGTTCTCTGACCAAGATGGCTTCCAGTAGCCTGCCCTCCCTGAGGTTTCCTCATCCTCCAAATTCTGTACTCATTGGTCCCTACTCTTATCAAGTAGCCCCGAGTCAGATAAGGCTGCTATCTTCACGGCCAGTGAGTGATTAAATCCACAATTACGTCCTTGATTCATCAACACCAGCCACATTGCCATGGCTTCAGTGACATACCTACCACAGAGAAAAAATGGCTATAAGTGGGACGCAAATGGGTCAGCACAGGAAAACTTTTTTTCCCATAAATACAAGTACCGTAAATTCTCGCGTATAAGCCTAACTCGCGTATAAGCCGCACCCCTAACTCTGACAAATCATATAAGCCGCAGAGGGGGTCTGAATAATGCTATTTTGGTATTGTAGTATACTTATAAAAACTCTCGTATAAGCCGCACCCTATATAGGCATGTTTGGTATCAAAAGAAAGCTGAGTCTGACTCGCGTACAAGCCGCGGCTTCTACGCGAGAATTTACGGTACAAGTATTTTTAAAACAATGTCATGCTGAGATCTGATTTTGCTCCAGAAATAATCGTATATTATACATTTTTTCTTAAGTGGAATGAATCCTACTTTTTGATCAAATAATGTATAGATAAGCTCTGACCGGTTATATGAAATAAGTGAAATTCTGAAAACCGAGACTTACCACACAATTTTAAGTGCTATTTTTGAATTCCCCAGGTCAAAATATATAAGAATATGATTGTGTCTGGCCGCAGTCTTTTTCAATTTTTGAATAATTTGTTTTACAGTGTTACCTTTAAAGGTAATCAGTTGTTCATTTCATAAGGGCATAGAATTCTAAAGTAGAGCACAGAAAATCTGTTATCGTAGAGTTGGTTGGTGATCATACAAGTAGTATGAAAAAACATAAAACCGTGAGACATAAACTCCTGATTCATGTTTCCACACTAATCCTACATGCAAAAAGACCTCCAGATACCAACTTTCCCTTTCTCAACTTCTCCTATCTATCACATCGCTTTATTTTCTTCTACCTCCCCAAGGTCTTGTATTGCAATCTCTGGTCCTACCTAAACCCTGATACAAGGCAGTTTTCTGTACAGGAGCCAGATTGCCATTACACCAGATGCCAACTCTGACCACAGAATACAATTACATATTATATGCAGTAGGAGGATCATATCGCACACAAAGTCTGTATCAGACTGGTGTAATTCAATATAGTGCAATTTAGAACGCATCAAACGTATCGAAAAGACGTTAAACAACTTCTGATTGCCCATTAAGAGGCAATAAATTATTTCCACTGCAAGTTTTATAACCTGTAGCATAGGATATTAAATGTATGCTGTATCTACTCAGAATGCAACTGCTCCTAAACCTCACCAACTCGTGAACTGCACTATAAAAGTATAATAGTATAGCGCCCTGAGGATGTCTCTATCTAGTTTCCCTCTTTTTTCGTCATGCAACGTTGTGCTAGACTGAGTGTAGGACGTGCCTGGCATGTAATCACCAGTCCTGGTGTACACTGTTGCTGAAAAAAACAGTCATGAATAAAAGCATTTTTCTTCACACTGCCATCAGCGATGCCGAACTATTTCTGAAGTTTTTAACCTGAGGAGCTAGAATTACCACATCTAATCGGGACGCCAGCATTCCCATATGTAAAGTGAGTGAAAAAAGCTCTAGATTCCATCCATCCATCAGGTGGCTTAAATTTCAGGCTCATGCATGGTATGTCCATTTCTAAGTGGTAAAAATGGTACATATTTTATACACATGGTAAAAGCAGGCAGAGTGGGGGGGGGGGGATGAATTTGGGCACTCTTTAAATTTATCCTTTCCAAAAGTGTGTTTACAATAATGCCCATTCATTGAGAAAGCAGCAGAAAGGCATCAACTGAGCAGGTACAATTATGTCTTGCTAAACTCCTAATTTGTAATATTTCACTGATGGAGTATGATGTAAGGTGCTTTAGGTCAAATCTTCCAGGTTGTAAGAACACTGTATACATACATGTTAGGCACAATGCATCAATACAGCCCTGACAAGTTATATAGTTTATGCATCCTGGGCAAAGTGCTTATCAAAACTTTGCTGCTTTTAAAGGGTTGATGGTTCTGCCACAGGGCTGCTCCGGCAATAGAAGCAGCTCCCGCTAGCAGAAGCTCATTAAGTGAGGAGACCTCGTGTTTAACTGCCATGTTGACACCTGATTAGTGACATTCATGCACTGATATCCAGTTACAGGCACATTTACTACAGCTGATGAAAAAGCTACTTAGCTTTATATCGTTTGGAAGTTCTGTCCATGCAATTTCTGTTTGTTCAGTTTAATCCAGACAGACTAAAAGTGCCTTGCTTACAGACACTTTTATCCTGCCCGTAGTTTGGACTGAGAGTCTATTTGAGAAAGCTGAAAAGGAGGCTGACTCCCGGGAGCTTAAATTCAGAAGGAAATCAGCAGTGCTCCTCACCTCAGACCTCTCTCCCTCCTCACACCTTATCACATGAGCACAGTTAGGGTCAGACCAATGAG
Source organism: Harmothoe impar (assembly GCA_947462335.1). Lineage (NCBI taxonomy): Eukaryota > Metazoa > Annelida > Polychaeta > Phyllodocida > Polynoidae > Harmothoe > Harmothoe impar. The sequence continues at coordinate 42,359,030 of OX381713.1, read as the reverse complement.
AGTAGCTCATACAGCAGGTCAAAATATGTTGAAGAGAATGTCTTTGGACCCTATATTGGGGTAATGTGATCGGGAACTGAATACCCTTCGCAAATGTTCATTTAATCTTTGTTATTCTCCATTTCAATTGCCTGATATCCCGTTGTCATGGGCTTGCAGAATTTGAGATCTGGTAAAAGTCTTAGTACGATATATTTAGAGCAAATGCTTTAAACCATGTATTAATTAATATAATACTTTATATCTCTACAAGCAATTGGTGTCCATAGTACTGGTGGCATCAATATGAGTAGATAGGTATTCAATAGTTTAAACAAAATTACTTTTTATCGCAAGTTAGGTATATGCCAAGGCTTGGATGAAGGTAAGGGCATTCTTGACACCGTCCCTCTCCTACACTGTTAATAGCTAGTGGTCCACGGTAGAATCTACTGTAGAATGGATTTATGTTATATACTGTAGATTTACAGTAGATTCTACTGTTTACCTACAATTAACTGTACACCTACAGTAGAGTCTACTGTACAGCTAGCAGACTTCATGCAGCAATGTATCCCCATAGGTTTGGCCGTGTACCACGTCCTGACACGTCCACCAATGGTTTACCCAACATGTTAGGCATTTAGAGAGAAGTTCTCTCTGAGTGCAGCCCTATTCCGCATTAGCAACATGACCTGTGTACAGCGCCATGTTTATTGGTACCAGTGTATATCCTATAACCACCAGCAAGAAGCTCAGCCAAATCTCCGAGATGTCAAAGATTTGACTTGACAGGGATTTGAACTTACGTCCTTGGCATCATGAAACCACCATGCTAACCATTACTCTATGAGGGACAGGTTACATAAGGAATGCCTAGGTACAACCCACTCACAAGGGGAATATGGCAAGTAGGGACCTATTGTCATTCTTCTATGCCTACGGCCATTCTCATGTTATTCTCCTCTATATATGTCATGATCTAAATTGGCTGAGGAATTGGTGTACTCCTAAAAGTTGTAGGTCAAGGCTACTTTGCCTTTAGTAGAGATGTGTTTGTGTATAGCTTTTCCCCTTTGAATCACTATGAACATGCTTAAATAGTCCATAAATGTGCTCAAAAGTACAAAAGGCCTTTTAGAAAAGCTATGCTACTCCCACTAGATTCATATGTACACGTGAAAGTTGCAATATGATACATAAATTATGTAGTTTGCATAATCCCTATATATGATAAGTGTACTGTTCATAGAAATGCGGTGAGACAGGAAAGGAACCTGGTAATTGACAAAACCTTTGGCAGTGCCAAAATATACAACATGTTATTGTTTCGAATTGGACAATAATTAGGAGGAGCAGACAACTCCTAGTACAACTATGATTAATGTCGGATTTGCCAAAGAAGAAACAAAGACAACAGAATGGTGCTTTCCTTATCGTTATCCAAACAGCCAGGCAATATGCATGACACCTCCTCCTGAAAAACACACCAGGCATGTGTTACATCTGTCATCTTGTCAGTAGTATTGGCCAGCCATGGCAATAGAAAAGTAGCAAACACAATATCCACATCCAGCAGGCCAATGTAGTATGGTACACAGATAAATCATATTTAGGTTGGCCAGTGAGTCAGACACCGGTTTTGGAAGAGAAACCTATTCCTCCATGACATGGGGCTTGACTTAATTTTAATTCCTCAAAGTTTTGATTTTCTGTTTTGATTACGATCTCTGTTGTACCTCGTACTTTATTTTGATCCAGTGTGGGTCAAGTCATAAAGCATGAACATGAGAGATTATGCTTTGTATGCCTGCCTGACTCCAGGTTGGGGTTTAAAATGTATCATCGTATGTAACTTATGATGGGGATTTAAACATACTTTATTGACTTAAATATAAATGGATTGAAACTTTTAATGCACACAACTTCACACATAGACCCCAACTACACTGCAAATCCTCACAGAAATGTGTTATTATTAGAACCTGAACCTCCATCGATATAATCTCCACACTCTCAGCTGACAAACTGGCAACAAAAACCTAAAACTATCCCAGTGGGTAGAAGAGGCTACTTGGCGGTGATTTAGGTTGAGATAGTAAGGAGTATGGCCCACTGCTGTTCTGTGATTGTGTGTTACAGTGTTATGAATATGACAGGACTAACATCACTGCTCCTAGCTGCAGCTAGGTGACACTTGATGTTGCCTAACAACTGCTTCTCTTTTATCGTCGTAATCGGCAGCATCCTGCTTGGTGGACACTCTGTGTGCATGTGGGTTCAAGGCATGCTAGTCTAAAGGTGCTGAAGCATAGTAAATGCAACAAGCAGGAGGTTGCTACCATTTTACATAACCCCAACGTCAGGATGCTGTTTTATTTCATGGTGAATACGGTCTATCAATGATAAACCAATGGGCATACCATTCCCTAGTGCAGCGTGCAATAACCGTGGGCCGTTCTCCACGCTCTGGCCATATTGCAGGTTCCCAGGGTCACGTGACTTGTGCGGAATTCAAAATGGCGTCCAGGGGAAGTGAACAAACACCGCGGAAGTGAGCAAACACCGCAGAAGTAAGCAAACATGGACTGAAAATCTATTTTAGATAGAAAAAAGTGCCCTCGTCAGTGCTTAGTTCACTCGTTGTGCCTGGCCCGTATTGCATTAGGCCTACGGCCAGCGATTATTATGGGCCAGGCACCACTGATGCCCTAACCATTGATTCAGCCACTCTAGCGTGCAGCTGTCAATATATACTGCCATATGGGGACCCAAATACAGGCTCTGCCATGGAGTGCAGATAATAGTTTGCCACCATTAAAATACACAACACACCCTGAGGGACTACTTCGGCTAAATCCCTTGAACTCCCCCATTTTGATGGTAGTACTTGAATATTTCCCCTAGGTTTGGGCAGCTCCCTAAAGTGCTGACTCCACTGCCGTCGACACTTTTTCTGTCTATCAATGGATGTCAACGGATGTTGGAAATCCGTCCAAAATGGGCGGACGGACGGACGGACGGACGGACGAATTGCTTCCACCAACCTCGATCCACTGACATTTTGTGAATATTCCGTTGACGTTTTGTGAATATCCGTCGAGGTCTTGTCAGTGGAAGCCAAATTAGCACATCCATCGACGTTTTGGGGGTCATTTGATGGATAAAACCTTCTTCCACTGCTCCGTCCGTCGACGGATCCGTCCAAAAAGTGGACCGATACATCCGTAGACAGCAGTGGAATCAGCGCTTAAGATGAAATAGAAAATTTATCTATTAGGATACAAATATTTGCCTATGTATGGTTCACAATATATACCCTTTGCTCTATTGTATAGATTCTATACTACTTATTCGGCGACAGCCAGCAGTGCCCACATTTATGTATGAGTGAAGAAAATGTTAGAACTATGATTTGGATTTGCTGGGGGTTAGGCAGTTCCTATTGTCAGCTTGGAAACAGAAAACAGGAACAGGAAATGGAAGTTCAAGGTCATAGTGGTCGTTACCAGAGCCATCCTTTGAGAGGATTTGGGAAGGAGAGTAATATTCCACAAGCAAAATGCCTAAACAGTATTTAGTTGAGACCATATTGCCCTTTTCCCTTTTTGACACATATCTTTATATAGTGAGACAGGCCGTTCCAGACCCACCCTCATTATGATCAATCACCAGCACTGGCTGGAACCCTGTCTGACCTCTCTTAGCACTTGGGGCAATGCTTCTTCACTACTTTAGTTTATCTCTTCCAGACACATAGATCTATTTTCATATTTTAGTTTGCTACATCACAGCTTAAGTCGCTTAAAGATATTTGGGAGGGGACAGTCAATTTTATGATACCAACAATATCTCTTAATCAGTTAGGAATACATTAGTTTCTTATATGAAGATAAAACCTAAGAAAGCAATACCTCATAGTGCTAGATTTGGATATAATACAATAGTATTGATATTTTAAGATGGGACACCCTTAACTATGGCCGAGTAGGGTGAAAATCCTATTTTTTTAACGTTTTTAAACTTGATGACAAACTGACCAAAGATATCCCGGCCAAACTTCTCCATTATTTAGAGGAGCTTATCTGGGACATGAACAAAGATGAAACCAATTAGCTATGACCGATTTTTTTGGACAAACACAAAATAAAACGATCATATTTTTTCTATATTTTGTGATACAGAAGATAGTGGAGGGCCAATTGTCATCCCGTAGGAATTTTATGATCATTTTAGATTCTCAACTGGATTCTATAGCAACCAATAAATGAAGCTATAGCTCTACAGGAAATTGAGATATCCAAATTCTAAAGATACCTAACCCTTTAGTAAATTGAGTCCAAGGAATCCACTCGTACCAACAGTTTCTTTTCTATACCCATTGGTTGCCTAGCAACAGGCTTTTATTGCTATTTTCTATAGCAATCATGGAAAATAGGTAGTACAGAATACAAAATAATAATATCTAAGTTACATACAACAGGCTGCCCTATTCCAGGATAGTTTAAGTTGATAACACTCTAAAGCTGCAGCACTTATTGCCTAGAAACAACATTCTATGTGTCTGATTCCCTAACAACCTCTGCCATATTGGACAATATCCAGGAACTTAGCCCTAAGTGTTCAATAAATATGATTTGATACTGGGATGCCTAACTTGGTGTGGCTATCTAAAACTATTTTTGAAATATTCACAGGAAGGAACAACTTATTTTGCCATACAGTTGCCCCACAACAGACATATTTTGATGATTTTTTTCATAGCAACTATATTAAGAGATTTAGGTATTATCGATCAAATTGCATTGTTCCGATTTTCGGTTAGAAAGGGCTGCTTAGCAATGCAAATTTCATGTATGATTTGACCTATATATTATGTATACATATATATAATATTATATATATGTGAGGGACACAGTTTCTCCGAAAATGACGTTTTCGGAGACACCGGGACTCAAACCCGGGGCCTTCCGCTTGCCAAGCGACTGCTCTACCACTGAGCTACATCCCCTGTTCTATCAGATAGACCGTGTCTCACGTTACTGGATCGGTATGGCACAGAGGGGAGCGGATTACCCGAGTGATACCCCCTTGCGGGGTTACCACCAGGGAACGGGGAATCCGAGCCCCTACACTGCTCCCACCAGCTTCCATCACGTCCTCTAGATTCGGATTTTTCCGGGGGGTTACCAACCCTGGGCTTTCTCTCCCTCCGAGAAGGGGCTTTATCAAGCAGTTACAGAGAGTCCCAGCCCCCGGAGCATAGAGGCACCTAGCACCAGGCCTTCTCACCCACTGGAGAACGAAGGTCCCAATGGGGCTTTATCAAGCAGTGTTGAGATACCCTGACATCCTAGTGATGGAAGCTTTCCACACCATACCGATTCAGCCAATCATTGTTGTAACCAAGTTTCTAACTGCGTAACCAACTACCCGTACTAGGACTCGGTTGCTCCCAGACAGGACGGATCCCATTCCTAGGATCTCTGGGGGCTGACCCTGTTTCCAAGGTCACCGAACCCTAGCAAGTTGGAACGCTTCCTGCCGACTTCTCAACATTTTTGCACCGAGCATGCTCGGTGTCTCCGCCAGTGTGAGGGACACGGTTTCTCCGAAAAATGACGTTTTCGGAGACACCGGGACTCGAACCCGGGGCCTTCCGCTTGCCAAGCGACTGCTCTACCACTGAGCTACATCCCCTGTTCTATCAGATAGACCGTGTCTCACGTTACTGGATCGGTATGGCACAGAGGGGAGCGGATTACCCGAGTGATACCCCCTTGCAGGGTTACCACCAGGGAACGGGGAATCCGAGTCCCTACACTTATATATATATACATATATGTATATATATTTATATATATGTGACGAAACCTGGGAAATGGTAACATTAGGGGGAATAGCCATAAATGCTCTAAACATGATATTTCAGGAGATATAGCTAAAAATGTGAATACTTAAGAGAAAATAACTTTAGAATAACTTCTCCCAAGGAATCTTTTGAGACTATTATCAAAATTCTATTTTCATTCTAAATTGGTCTTATTTGGAATGTAAAAAGAACGTTTTTAGCCATTTTTAGCCCATTTGTTGGCATTTGGTTGCCATGGCAACCATCAATCCATTCTTTTGGAATAAAGATTATCCTTGTCCAATTGCCCCATCCATAAGGATTTCAGAACTAAAAACAGAATGTGTATTGATGAATAAAGACCGAGGTGCGTAGCACCGAGGTTGTTATTCATCTATACACAGCCAGAGTGCTCCCATATCAATATATTATTAGGTTTATTATACCTTTTTTCGATTCATATGTCCTTATTTACCTTTAAAACGTCCTAATTTTGCCATTTTGAATGATATATAAGTCATCTTGTACAGAGGGTGCAGTCGCCATGTTGTGGAACTCTTCAGTAGGGGAGATGAGGAAGAAGAAGCTAGGCGCGGGGAGCGGTCATTATTTTGTTACGCTGCTTTCGCCAGCTTAAAGAATACGACTGTACTCCCACGTCGCCACCTGCTGTTTTGGTTACTAACCGCTCCCCTGTATACTTCAATATAGGCAGCGTTTCCCTACCCTTGGACCATGGCCAGAGATGAATGGGTGCTAGCGTGTGCGCTTCCTACACCAGAGGTCCCCGGATCAAATCTGGGTGGAAACGTACCATTTTTAAAGTGCCTATATGTATGTGAAAAAAAATCCCTAGAATTACTTTAATAAATAGGTAAGTCAAGTCCAGCATCTACCTTTATAGAAAAAAAAAATTAGAAAAAAAATATTGATTTTCAAAGAAATTATACCAAAAAATGTCTTTTCTTCTGTAACTCGGTAAATAATGGTCCTACAGGGCTGAAAATCCGCCTGTAGACTCCTTGTTTCGCCACCTCCCTCTTCCAGCGCCCCCACGCGTAGTGCGTAGAGCGTCGGACTCCAAGTCTTGGGGTCCCATGTTCGAATCACCATGAAACCTCGGATTTTATGGCTGTCGAGAGTTCCTCCAAAGTCGTTCTGATATGGATCCATGAAATCGTTCTGATATCCATGAATATCAGCACGATTTCCACGTGCGCTATGCAGGAATATCAGAACGGGAATATCACCTAAAAAGCACGATCAGAGCCAAGATCGTATAATAAATATATATATATATATATATATATATATATATATATATATATATATCAGATCAGTATTTCCCTGTGCCCATTGATTGCTCTTATTGCTATTTTCACATAGCAACCATGGCAAATATGATAGTATGACAAAATAATATTATAAAGATATCGAAGTCATGTAATTCACATGCAACAAGCTGCACTACTCCAGGTACTTTAAGGTGAGAATATTCTTTTATGCAGCACTAGTTGCCTAGTAACACACATCCTATGTATTCTCCTCCATAGCAACAATAGGCATGTCAGGATACGACCAGGTCCTTTTCCTCCAGTGGTCAATATATATGTAGGGATGCCTAAAATGGAGTGACTATTCGAAACTAGTCTTGATGTATGATGCTTGATGCTTGTACGGAATGATGCTTTGCCCAACAGTTGCCTAGCAACAGGTATGGCAACTGTGATAGATAGACCAATAGTTATAGCAGTGTACATACAAACAATTTGGCCCCCTTGCCCTCACTCATTCATGCATCTAAAGGGCAGAAGCCCCCTCCACTTACTCAGCTGACTAGTAGTAGGACATCAGAGGACAGAAACCAACCCCCACTCCTGCTGCACTCAGGGGCATAAAGGAAACACTAGATGCTATCACTGACTCTCTCTAATGTGACCACCCCACTAATGAAATCACTATTGTATAGTGATCACATTAGAGGCCAAGGTAATATCTGCCAAATTGCATTGTGCAATTAGATTGCACTGTGTAATTAATGTGTATGGTATTAATTGTCCCAGCAACCAAACCAGTATGGATTGATATGGGATCCAGACATAGATTTAGACCACTATTGTCCAGGCTTGCCATTGAGAACCCAGATCTCTTTTGCCCTCTTTTTCTTTTGATACATCGCAAATACTTCAATCATTCATATCTCTTAACATTCTGAAAAAGTCTACAAAGGGTGTTTTGTATAAGTTGGTTGGATCTGGACCCAGTTCACAAGCACCGAGATCACTGCTTTAAGTTACTTATTCTTGAACTATCTTAAGCAAATTAGCTAATTTCAGTTCATAAGCAAATGCTACGTTACTTAATTAGCTTCAAGCTTAAGTCACCTCCATGAGGTGACTTAATGTTAAGCTAGAGACTATTATCAAAATTCTATTTTCATTCTAAATTGGTCTTATTTGGAATGTAAAAAGAACGTTTTTAGCCATTTTTAGCCCATTTGTTGGCATTTGGTTGCCATGGCAACCATCAATCCATTCTTTTGGAATAAAGATTATCCTTGTCCAATTGCCCCATCCATAAGGATTTCAGAACTAAAAACAGAATGTGTATTGATGAATAAAGACCGAGGTGCGTAGCACCGAGGTTGTTATTCATCTATACACAGCCAGAGTGCTCCCATATCAATATATTATTAGGTTTATTATACCTTTTTTCGATTCATATGTCCTTATTTACCTTTAAAACGTCCTAATTTTGCCATTTTGAATGATATATAAGTCATCTTGTACAGAGGGTGCAGTCGCCATGTTGTGGAACTCTTCAGTAGGGGAGATGAGGAAGAAGAAGCTAGGCGCGGGGAGCGGTCATTATTTTGTTACGCTGCTTTCGCCAGCTTAAAGAATACGACTGTACTCCCACGTCGCCACCTGCTGTTTTGGTTACTAACCGCTCCCCTGTATACTTCAATATAGGCAGCGTTTCCCTACCCTTGGACCATGGCCAGAGATGAATGGGTGCTAGCGTGTGCGCTTCCTACACCAGAGGTCCCCGGATCAAATCTGGGTGGAAACGTACCATTTTTAAAGTGCCTATATGTATGTGAAAAAAAATCCCTAGAATTACTTTAATAAATAGGTAAGTCAAGTCCAGCATCTACCTTTATAGAAAAAAAAAATTAGAAAAAAAATATTGATTTTCAAAGAAATTATACCAAAAAATGTCTTTTCTTCTGTAACTCGGTAAATAATGGTCCTACAGGGCTGAAAATCCGCCTGTAGACTCCTTGTTTCGCCACCTCCCTCTTCCAGCGCCCCCACGCGTAGTGCGTAGAGCGTCGGACTCCAAGTCTTGGGGTCCCATGTTCGAATCACCATGAAACCTCGGATTTTATGGCTGTCGAGAGTTCCTCCAAAGTCGTTCTGATATGGATCCATGAAATCGTTCTGATATCCATGAATATCAGCACGATTTCCACGTGCGCTATGCAGGAATATCAGAACGGGAATATCACCTAAAAAGCACGATCAGAGCCAAGATCGTATAATAAATATATATATATATATATATATATATATCAGATCAGTATTTCTCTGTGCCCATTGATTGCTCTTATTGCTATTTTCACATAGCAACCATGGCAAATATGATAGTATGACAAAATAATATTTTATAAAGATATCGAAGTCATGTAATTCACATGCAACAAGCTGCACTTCTAAGTTTAAAAGATTTGTTCTGGATCTCTTTTGCCCTCTTTTTCTTTTGATACATCGCAAATACTTCAATCATTCATATCTCTTAACATTCTGAAAAAGTCTACAAAGGGTGTTTTGTATAAGTTGGTTGGATCTGGACCCAGTTCACAAGCACCGAGATCACTGCTTTAAGTTACTTATTCTTGAACTATCTTAAGCAAATTAGCTAATTTCAGTTCATAAGCAAATGCTACGTTACTTAATTAGCTTCAAGCTTAAGTCACCTCCATGAGGTGACTTAATGTTAAGCTAATTAATTAAGATCATTTTATCTTCCTATGCATATCACTGATAAGCTACAATCTGACACTAACATCATCATATATAATGATTTTAGGTCATATTCTACCATTATACCCTAAATACATATAGTACCTGTCCATTGTGTGTTGATACTAACTTTCTGTAATCACCATCACTATAAGTTGCTGGCATAGCTCAAATTGTGTACTATTAAGTGACTTAGCAACTGCATGTATCACACATTGTTGGTTACAGTACTATTCTTGCAGCTACAGCTATGATGAAATTATACATTAATGTGAATTATGCATCAATTAGCATGCATGGGACATTGAGGACTCCTGCAATTAAACAGCATATCACTTACCATTAAATTGAATAGGCTTATATGACAGAAGAGGGTCATGCAGTGTTATAATCTTTGGAATAGTGCTGTTCATGTGATGTTAGTCCCATGTATAATGCTATCAGTTGCTATCCATTGATTGAAAACATAGCATTCTTTGTTAGGCATGTTATCCATAATTATGTTTGTTTAGATGTTAGCTTGAAAATGGATAAATATATTGATCCTGAGACTTTGTGTAACTTATGTCTATTCCTAGTACTGATAGGTCACTGGATAATGGTAAATAGCTGCTTAGTATAAGAATATGTCAACTTAAATCATTGTAGCAATCACTGTCTTTGGCTACCAAAATTATGACTAATGACAAACTAAATCATTTTCATGTTTTTTATGGTTAATATGTCCAATTTGCCATAAATAGTATTGTACATGCATAGTTTACTTTGATTTTAAGTGACTTAAAGAAGTGACTTAGTGAAAACACTTAGCCAGTGCTTGTGAACTCACCATTAAGTCAATTAAATTAAGTGACTTAAATCTACAGTTTAGCTAGTTTGCTTGTGAACTGGGTCCTGGGCTCTGGGCATATTCATATGGGTCCCACTTGGTCTCAGGAGAAAATATAGCAGACCCAGGTTAGACCCTTATACTTTCAACTGGCTATGTGCCTAGTATGAACATTCAGTGTTACTCGGCCCTCATACTAATCCCTACTGCTCCCCCTCCCCTTTTGTGTACAACTCCCAAGAGCCATATCCTACACTATCACTCACCGGACTGCCTCCCTCTTCCTGTACAACCTGAGACATGTCACAACTGCCCCTATTCCTGTACAACCTCATTGTCCTACCCCTCTTCTGCAACCCCCTCTCTATGTATTATCTCCTAGATGTGGGTCCTGCACTCCTGCTGCCTTCCTCCCCATGTATAACCTCAATGATTAATAAAACACCCTCCTACTACCTCCCTCTCTGTGTATTCCTTGATATATGTACTGCCCTTATACTGCCTCCATGTCAATTTACAGTCGACCCTCACTTCCTAGAACACATACTGCCTTGGATTCCTCATTCCTCGGGTAATAGCTCTTGCAACTGCCCTCACATGTCCCAGATTTGGATTTGGACTTCGCTAGATCAGTCTGTAGATGTGCTTCCTCATATTTTTGTAGATCTGAGTTAGTGGCAGTGGTTTTGGTATAATCATGGAGATACATGCCCTATCCATCGGCATTGCCACCCCCTCTGTATATAAAACCTCAGATACATACTTCCTACTCACAGCTACTGCTATACAACCTGCCAGAGACATGTTTCACATGTCTATTCACTCGTATTGCCTCTCACTTAGACTACAACATCATAGATCTATGTCCTAAACGCCTACTGCCTCCCTCTCTATGTAAGTTGAAACCCGTGTAGGTTGAAGCTGCGCTATACTATTATGAGCGATTCCACAGTTCTAAGTTGAAACATGCATAGAGTAATAAGTGTGTAACGTAACACGCCGTTCTTAGAGTGCACTAGACGCTCTACCTACAACCATTGCTAGGTGGGACATTAAGCACAGATAGTGCCATAGGTTTCCCAAGGGGGAAATAACTATGGTTCTAAGTTTAAAAGATTTGTTCTGGATCTATAATATAGGACTCTAGACATATAGACAGATATGCCAAAGTCCAATCAATGAAAGATAATTGTAACTCTAAAATTGTTCAGTTTCACTGTACAAATAGATAGCACTAGACTTATCATCAGGAGGAAGTTTGTATTCAGAGCAGCGCCACAGGGAGATGGTCGATCAGGCCATTCCCTTTGGTGCCATTTAATTAATCAAGAGCTATGGGAAGAGAGATGGCTCAGAGGGGAGACAGCGTTGTGCATAGAGTACCGGGGTTGCATTTGACACTGCTAGTATGCGTTTTCCTATTTAGATCAAGTTCTGATGGTGTTTAGGTATAATATGATGCCCACCTCTGATACAGCAACTTTATCAGTCTTTCAACCTTGTATTCTCAGCTGATGTTCATATGTGGGAAATTTGCAAGGTCACACTGGTTATATTCTAAACTTAGTTTCAAATGATATTTTGCCATGCAGAAAAATGTGCCCCATATCTAATACTGCGCTAAGTTATGCATGGTCTAAAACCTTTTTTCAAGCATTGGCTTTATTGAAAAACAGCCTAAAAGTAGGAACCTGGAGTAAGTAGTTCTCTTTTGAATTGGCTGTATCTCACTCACTGCTGTCATGCAGACAGAATTGCAAAGCATTAAGCTGCCAGTAAGCCTGCCTTTATCACACTATACTTTCCCTCTACCCCAATTTACCTAACACACCAAGAACATTCCTACCTACAAATGTACTTCCATCTCCTCCCATGTAGCTTTGCTTTTATTACCCTCCCAATGTTTACTCACAGAAGTGCTGGGAGAAGCCACTCACACTGTAACTGCTCCTTGGCTAATAATGGCAATTCCTCAGAACATTAATTCTCCTTCTACCATTGGAAGGATGCACTGTAAAAGGTTGTTGTTCCAGAACAGCAAAATGTGCTGTAATTATACCGTACTTTTGCTGTAAAAGATAATACAGTCAATTTTGCTGTACATGTTTGTTTTGTTTTTTTGTTTTTTTGGGTTTTGTTTTTTTGTTATAAATTCATTGCAGTGTTTATTGCCGTGATTTTCAACATGTACATTTCTGTTGCTGTAGATGAAGCTTACAGTCGTGAGTTGTACACCTACAGCACTTTTCGCTGTACTAAGTACACGGGGGGTCCTGGGATTGATCCTTGGACCAGCCACCTCTCAATGTGTTCCATACTAAATGGTCGCAAGCAATTTAACATCATTCTCTATAGGCCTAAAAGTGATATGCAAATCCACACAAGATACTTTCTAGGCATTTTTGAAAAAACACATGAAATGTTTTGTATGCAGGACAAAAGAGACCTTTAGCAAACTCTACATAACATATGGTTCTAGCACTACAAGGTCAACCTTGCACTTGATTTGCAGGAGGTCCTAAATAGGGACCTTTAGCAACCATGTAAAAGCTCATTAAACGCAGACGTATCCTATCCTTTCAGCACTACTGCGTCTGCGTTTTAAATAAGCTTTTACGTGGTTTACTAAAGATCATCTACATGAGAGCTATGCTGCAGGCCTCCCTCCAGCTGCCTCGATAGCTCAGTCAGACACAGCGTCGGACAGTGATAGAAAGCCCCGAGTTCAATCTCCGAGTTCAATCCCCGGTCAGTTAAGTGCAACAAATTTTCCTCAGTCTGATTTCCTATGATTGGGGAAGAACTAAACATTCTTCATTTTAATTGCTTGTCAAAGTCTTGTCATTACCTTAATTAACATATGTTATGTATTTTTATTGGCTTGATTATTACCCTCCCAATGATTACTCACAGAAGTGCTGGGAGAAGCCACTCACGCTGTAACTGCTCCTTGGCTAATGGCAATTCCTGAGAATATTAATTCTCCTTCTACCATTGGAAGGATGCACATGAGACTTTGGTTCGTATATTTTGACGTCCCATTAACTATGTAGAGGAGACTTTCTCAAGTTTAGTTTTTTTACAACTAAAAGGTAGGCCGAATCTAGGATGATAAATGTACATACAGACCTTTAATAAGAGAAGAGCCTAAATGAGTAAAAGAAATATGCTATAAATTTAATGCAGTTAAGTGCAACAAAAAAGAAGTGGTGTGTCTATATTTTTATGAATTTATATAGAGTTTGGATGGTGACAAGAATGGTTAAATTGACTTTATGTGAACAGTTTGGGAGAAAATCTATGGAAACTGGAACTGTAAAGCAATTGTGATTTTTTTTGCCAAACTTTGGGAAAAAAATGTATAGGTGGTGTACTAGCTACATAATTATATGTTCTAGGTAAATCCAAAAGATCTAAGGTGCGCTTACTGGAGCAACTGAGATATATTGACTCCAGTGAAGCTGGATATATAGACAGAGCTGCACGCTAAAGTGACTGAGTCTGTGGTTATTTCATGAGTGGTGCTTGGGTCGTATTGCATGCTGGCCGTAGGCCTAGTGCAATACGACCCAAGCACCACAAGTGAAATGAACACTGACGAGGTCACTTTTAAGTGACGCTCTGTATTTATTTCAGGGTACATCGATATAAAATAGATATGTAGTCTATGTTTCTTTACATCCACGATGTTTCCGTCGGCCGCCATTTTGAATTCCGCGCAAGTCATGTGACCCCTCGGTAGCCTAGAAACGCCATGGCGACCCCATGGCGACCCCATGGTAACCCCTAGGAGCGTGCAATACAGGTACAGCGTGCAATACGGCCGAGGGTTATTGCACGCTGTACTGGCATACGGCCCTCCCATAGGTTTAACCTTGATAGATCGTATTCGTGATGGAAAACCTCCGCAGAGGTGTAGTATTTGCTGTAAAACCTCCGAGGCGTAGCCGAGGAGGTTTTACAGCAAATACAACACCTCTAAGGAGGTTTTCTAGCTTATACTCCGTCCTATTGATATATGGTACTTCTCGAGGTTCTTAAAGATGATATAATAATGCAATTTCTTCCTCATATCCTTTGTAGACGTAATGTGGGGAGAGTGGGATTCGTACCTACACATTCTACCTGTGCTAGTGCTCTTATATAAGGGGTCATAATGTTTTCATGGATGAATGGTTTGAGGATAGCCCCTTGTTCTAGTGTGGGACGTGCCTACAGGGTGACTTTGTTTTACGAAAAATGAGACTTAGATAAAAAAAATTAAAAAAAGACAGCAAAATTAATTTGGCTTATAGGCGGGCTTTTACGGTACCCTTGATATATAGATTCTAAGAGTAACATGTTATTATATTATTATTATATTAGGCTGGCTATAATTTGGAATTTTAGTACGTTATAATAGATGAGGAATTGTGATTTTAGGGACCTGATGTTATGTTATTTCTGTACTATAGAAAACAATGATAGTAAAACATTACGAATGAATTCTTTGATAGTGCACTGTATATAAACAATTCATTGACATTCACTAGATGTTCTACAACTCACAAGCTACAGGCGCCATGGCAGAGTGGTCAAGACGCAGGTACATGGAGTCTTACCTCCTGGGTTCGAGTCCCATGAAGCCAAGGCTTTTAAAAACGAAATAGGGCAAATAATCTCCGGACAGCACCCACAAAACCTCCGGACAGCACCTCCAAAACCTCCGGACAGCATCTACAAAACCTCCGCTCAGGGCAGTAGAAAAGGAATATGAGAATAAACCTACAGTGAGAACAATAGGACCAACACCTGAGCGGAGTATAAACCATGAAATAATGATAATTATACACTGAGCAGTGTATGACCTGGGAGTGGGCCCTGGCCCTGTGCCTCCCGTTGGATTTGAGTCAGTCTACCCCCCCCCCCTCCGCCCCACCTTACACATCATGCTACCCCCTCCCCCCCTGCCGTCACCAATGCTAACCCTTATGTGAAACTAAACTTTAGATCCCGCTTAATGTGTGATAACTGTCTTATTTGTTAACTTTTCTTAAAACATCTTATAGGTTCTAGATATGATTTAGTGAACACACACACTCGTTTTTTTGCACTGCCCCTGTAGTATGAGAACATGTGGTTTCATTCTATTCTGCAGAGGCCGTGAATGCTAAGGCAGGTAACGGCAGAAGCTTTGACACCTCCCGAGAAAGCCAAGCCGCCGCCGCCCTGCGTTGAGTTTGACCATAGTCTACCGGTGCAGTTGGGGGGGGGGGTGAATGGGGGGGGGGGGACGGACTTTTCATGTGAGGCCGTACCATCTTCTTGGAAGTTGTTTCGACCTGTTAAACACATAAATGTCTAAGCACTGAGCTAAACATATTATTTGTCTAAACATGTTTAGGAACATATTGTGTGGATAAAAACGGGGCAGGAATGTGTTTAGGGTTTAATTGACAGGAAACCTCTGAAAACTGCCCAGCTTTAAGAACTGCTTTGATGAGCCCACATATTTAACTTAATTAGGTGGCATTTGTTAATCGTTTAGAATTTGGAGCCCATATTTACAGGTGATGCTCATATCAGGACACATTGGCTATCATCATAAGTGAAGATGAAATTCTGTCCTTATCTGGATTCTTCCCTTCCAGTCTCATCTTTATCTGACACATCAGTCATCTACACCCTCTGTTATCCTCCTGGTTTATAGTTGTACCCACCCTAGCAGAATCTAACAATGGTGAGGGCATTTCTCTAACAAGATAAAAAGAATCATAATCTCTTCGTGAGTGCTCAGGAGAGCTGAGGGGAAATTGTAACATTTTGCAGAAGGATGATGATACGGATGCTACCTTTTTACCATCTTAAGCTATTAAACGCTCTACCCTGAAGTCTGAGCATGAGCTATCAGTGATTTCCGTATCAGTATCATTTAGCCCTTCATCTTCATCTTACTGCTCTTTTCATTCCATAAATTCCTTTGTTTTTGTTAATCTTGTAATTCATATAATTCTTATACGACTCATAAGATAGTGCTCAATGAAAACTGAAGGTTCTCTTTTACTCTAAAATGAGGCATTGTGGGATACTCCACGATAATGCGTTGTATGTATTATAAGATAATGTATTGGCTCCTCTATGTAGGAAAACGACAGTTCCTTGTTTTAACTGTACTATGTCCATTGTGCAATATCCATCATAATTTTGATTAAGCTGGGTTCGTTCAGCAGAAGCATACACCATTGACTTGCTGTGGTGTGAGGGTCATTCTGCTGCGGACTTAATCAATTTAATGAGGATTTTAGCCGTAACGGTTGCTGCAAGCGACCTAGAGAGTATAAAGTCAGCATGTATATGGAAATGAGACAGGGGAGGGTTAAATGGGGACAAAAACAGTGGGTATAGACAGCATGACCTTCTTGTCATGGAAGGTCACCCTAAGTGCTGAGGCCTGAAAAGGGCTGGAGCGTTTCAGCTTGTGGGCAAGTCAATGTGTGGGCTACTGAAAAGGGGCAGCCATTTAGCTAAGGTTCTAATCAGGTATCTTCAATGAAGCCCATTCAAACTCACAACCTTCTATCAGGTCCGGGAAATGGAGGAAAACCCTCCCCAGAGCCCTTATTTACACCAGTGTTAATTTTCACAACGGAGGTAGGTGTGAAAACACTGCAGGGCTCACTGCCTACTGGGTGAAATGGAGGAACACAGAGGGAAAGTCTATAGAAAAAGCATATTTATATGTGATTTCATGGCAATCACCTGTATGATTCACTATTCCCCATGTATGATTCAAGAGCATACACTAATCTATCTTATGGGATATATACATTTGACAGCAAATTGATAGAAAATTCAGCAAATGGGTTATAAAAAAACCGTTGCTACTTTTAGCCCTGCAGTGTTTATGCTACAAGCAAAACCGTTGCTAATTCTAGCCCTGCAGTGTTTTCACACCTACCTGCGTTTTGAAAATTAACACTGGTGTAAATAAGGGCTCTGGGGAGGGTTTTCCTCCATTTACCGAACCTGTCTATGGACTATTGAAAATTCACTGAAATAAATGGCAAGTCACCAGATTTAGTTCCTGACAAAATATCTGTAAATATGGGTCATGCGACACTCAACATCTCATTCAGGAGCTCTACCTTATCCCCAGGGCATCGCCAGAGTAGGTTGGCGAGCACAATAATTATGAGAGTAGCCAGTCCTTATCTGACATGGAAATGGGGATGGGGGAAACTTTTGACCTTTAAGCTATCTTCATTAAAGACAAGAGTATAACGATTGTGATACCCTTACATATTAAATGTTAGGAAGAGCACTATACTAGAAAACAACAATGAGACAGTAGGTTGGTTAGGTGACAACAAATGCAATGAGCAGACTCACAGTGTAATGAAACTATGCGATCCCATCCTCAAACATTGGTAATGTATATAATCCCACAATGAATGAAAACCCATGAATACCTTTATGGTATTCAACTGGTTTTAATGGGCTGGTGAGTAACTCATTCACTAAGTTGTGTCCTATAGAAATGTACTCAAATCAACATCAATCCGACAACTAGGAGAAAAGTTGCTAGCACAATGGGAGGGAGACATATTCTGGACTTGGACATGCCTGTGTCACATCGTTTGGTGAGTCATTAGGGGTGATGGTGAATACCTGCCAGGAAAAAAAGGCTGGCACTATACAGAAAATGCTGGTAGAGATGAGGTGATGGTTACTAGAGGAGAGGCTCACATTATTCACAGCGTTATCCCCTTCTGACCATCTCTTGTCACGCTACAGCAGGGTCTATGAGTCTATAAAGGCCAGTACATCTACAAGCGGATTTTATCCAATTTGTAAAGCAATCATGATCGCTACGTTAATGGCCTAGGTTCTTGAGGCTTACTGATGTCATATAACCAAGTTTCATGACATTTATGTTATTGCTATTACGAAATACTCTGATCGTACTTTATTTCGCTGGGTATATATTCGCGGAAATTAAAAATCTGTGACATTTTTCTATGCTTCAATATGGAATAGCTACTTGCGAATTAGTCTTTTGTGCCACTTCCACGAAAATGTATGCCCGTGAATATAAATACGTTCACAGTAGGTACATTCTACATACCTATAGAATCTGTTATGCACAGACACTTACAATCAGATCAACAAGATAAAAAATGCAGATCTTTATGAAAATTCAGTTTTCATTGATTAATAGAATGGGTATTTCTGTATCTTAGTATTTATACTATTCAAAAGCATTCTCATTAGCATTCTGCGTATGTTTGAATATACCCTACATATTGATAATGACCATCACAATGCCGCTTCCACCCGAGCTCACATTGCCTCCTACGTACAGGACAAACCACTTCCAGTATATCTGGTCACAGTTGGCGTCAAACAGCCCAGCACAAGCTAGTAGCTAGGGCTCATGTGGGGCTCACAAGTCATTGCTTTCCCCGTTAAGAGTTAAACACTCTCTGCTCGGCTGTGCCTCAGAGGTTATGTATCATATTGTACAGCTCCGAGGAGGTTTTCCGTCACATAACCTCTGTGGCTTTGTGTGCCAGAAATGATGGGGAAGAGCTGCTGGAGCCAACGAGTTTCACGACATGTAGATTGGTTGTGGAGAATAGGTGATGGTAACTTAAGGAGGGGCTTACAACCTGCACCAGGGTGTGCTGATAGCTGCTGCTGTACACGGCACAGAAGGCTGCAAAGGGCAGGGTCAGGCTTCATGAACATGAATCAGTTATAGGGTCCTATAGGAGGATTGACCATAGACCTCTCATGGCCAGAGTCTATTATCTAAATGAGATAAAAATCTCCATGGCCATGTCCAATATATCATATAGATGGAAATGCGAGCTCAGGACAAAACAATACTTATGATTTCTTCTAGTATTCCCCTTATCAATTTAGAGGAAAGATCGGATCAACACTGTCTCAGTGATATTGACCCTGACAAAGCTCATTCAGCTTTACCGTCTCAAACCATTCCCTGATGCCATTATCTTTTTTATCTGAATCTGTTATTTAAGACTTGGCCACCTTATCTGTTCTTCCCTCAGAGTATGCACATCGCAGCAGAATACAACAATGGTGAGACAGCTCTCTAACAAACAGGAAAAGAACCTAATCCATTTTCTCTGTAATAGCTAGAGGTTGTAAGAAGCATGTGAAAGGATTATGGTATTATGTTTCATAATCTTTAACTGTCAAAGGTTCTAACATCTTAAAAGTTTTGTATGGAGGTATCACCATCAGAGTTCCCATTGTTTCATATCGACTTGTGAGTACGAATCTATTGTAAAATGTTAATCTTTGCACTATCCATCAGGTAGTTATCAAAGAGAACATCTAGAAACTAGAAAGAACAGATATTCACAAGAGATACCCTAAAGCAGTATTTGTTGGCCTTTAGATCTATGTGTGCCTAGCTAATATGAGTGTTCTTTCATCTTTTGGACTATCCCCATGGCACATCTCCCACTGTATATTATCAAGTACATGTATAAGTATCACATTCATTTTTGTCCACACATACAGTTTTCTTGTATCCTTTATTAAACTCCAACCTTCACAGCAGAGGCCCCAAGATAGACCTCATATCTTTACAGTAATTGAAAACTCATACGGCGATTTTACGGGATGAAATGCATATCTAGAACATAACTACTTAATGTAGCAGTCTAACACAATACAAGTGTTTAGAGCAATGCTGGACCCTCTTTACACTGAAAGTCAGCGTTACATTCACATGAGGGGGCTTTTGGCTGACTCTGACTTTCTCAGTGGGCTTAACCCCGAATTTACGAGCTCCCTATTGATAAAAGATGGTCAGCCCCCTGTAAAACACTGTATTCAAACAAAATGGTATAGCAGTCCTGAGTCCTATTAGTGAGTCGAGCATCCAAGAACTATGAGAAAGGGCACAATGGAAATGCTTGAAAGACGTTATGTTGGCTCAGACATGTACCACGCATATAAAACATGATGATGGGTGATGATAAATGGCATTGAATCCCGGGATTGAATCCCTACTAGGACAAAGGACTGGCATTAAATGGGGAGATGAGGTAATGGTTACGGGACTAGGGCTTCACAAGATTCACCAGATAGGCTCCTTGTAACTACTCCTTGTCATGACACCGAAAGCTGAAAGGCATGAGAACTTAAATCAAGGGCTTTCAGGGTTTCACCCTATTTATAAAGCTGCCATAGTCACCACATCAATGGTGTAATGAGTGGGAGTCTTACTGCTGTAACCAACTATTGTCAAACACACACATCACAAATTCTTTCAGGGCATTGTGAATCTACGTGTTCTATACACTGGTTTCATCAGTGGTCTACAGTAGATGGCGCTAGTGTCGACCTGGGTAGTTTTTCTCTGTGTACAGGGGCAGACCTGGTTACCAACACTTTCTTGGTCAGCCAAGGGGGTTGAGAGAAGCCCCAGCCACCTTGGGGTGACAGGACCAGACACTGGCGGAGGGATACTTATCACAGAGATAAGATTTTCAGGCCTGTGATAATGATTAACATCCCCTGTGGTGGAGTAAGCTACATTTAATCACCTTGGTGCCCCCTATGGGCAGTTTGTGTTCATGTTACCAGTCCCCCCCCCCCCCCCACACCCATTCACCCCCTCCTGCACCCCTCCTGTTGTTATGGTTTTACACTCATAGTTATCATGATCTAAATCATTTTTGAAGTAAGATATTGGTCCAATATCAGAGGCTTACATACTTTCACTATTTCCCTCTAGACATGAGAATTTTTCTAAGCCAGGGGAGTATTATTTCTATATGATTATTGACATATTGTGAGAGGTGTCTCTGTCCCCATGTTAAACCTATGGGGCCTAGGGGCAGGGTATAGGGGGAGCCCCTGCAGTAGGCTGTTCTACAGGGGCTCCCCCTAGTGGAACATGGCTGATGAAACAAGTGTATAGGTTCTCCCCTTTTAGGCCTCAACTCGACAGCAACCCGACTATACCCTACGCGATACTGACCTAGATAACCATCTCTCCACCCCCACCCTATCTCCCACTGCCTCCAAGGTACAGGACTAACCACCTCCACTGAAGCCAGTCTCAGACTGAGGAAGGTCCAGACAGCATGAGCCAATCACTAGTAGAGCTCATCTTGGGCAGAGCTTTACAGAAATAACTAATGACCTATCACTGTGCCCCTTTCTAGCTAAGCACCTTGGAATGTCCGGTTGGGTCGGATCTATAGATATTGGACAGTGGCGGGTATTTTATGGAAGAGCGAGTCTGAGATGTCAGCCACATATCTAGGTGACTGGATAACCAAGGTGAATGCATGGAGTAAGGTCGTTACATCAAAGTCAACTCAATTTTATGAGTTTGCCATTGACAGCTGATCGATCTTTAGTACATTCTGTCATCATTTCACACAGATCAAAGTGATTTAGAACGTATCATACCAACACAAACCTTGGGTTTTCGTTAATATTGTTTTTATGTTTTGTTACATCCAGGGTTACATCCCAGTGTGTGTCAAGTGTCAAACGTTGCACATGGTGTTAAGTTACAATGATAGGACACACATCCAGTGCAATATGCAGTGGGTGTCATGTCTGCTACTCAGGACAGACAAGAGTCAGTAGATCCTATATCAGAAACTCATTTCATGCTCTTGGGAGTCTCTTATAACTCATATAAAAGTTCCCCAAAATAAATATGAAAGAGAGTTGCTTCTGCATAGCTGTAGCAGTATCGCTGGAACTATTGCTGCTTTTATGTACATACCTACTAGCGGCAATATGATACATCACCATTATACCCCTTAGACTTGCTTACTGTGTTCTACTGTATATGTATCACTCCTTGATCTTAGATAGGTAGGCTCTGTGAGAGTGTATCAATAGGGATTCTCGCATTAGTTGAATACAATAAGATTTAAAGTAACTAGTGTCTGAATAAGAAAGTTTCATTCCCAAACTGATAGAAAATGTTTCCATGTAAGGATATTTCCTCCCCAAATACCGTCAACTTCTAATACAAATATGGAAAATCAGATTATACTGCATGTGTTGTGTTTTGATTAGGGGAAGATTAACTATCTCACCTTAGGATTACTAAGGTGATAGTATTAGGATAGGGTAAATTGAGGGTTTCATTCTTTAACAATTAAATTTTGTTGACACATAGAAACTTGGTATCATATGTGCAATAGGAGCATACTCAAAGGTCTGGTTTGGTGTCTTAGGTGTGGTCCTATATAGAAAAGGTTATGATAATGTGACATTCATACCATATTAGCTGTTGCCAATAAACCATCTTTGAGCAGCTACCCGGAAACTTCCCCATTATGCATAGTGGGGGTAAATTGGTGTGCACACCTGTCACATTCAGCCGTCCTACAAAACCTTTTAAGGGCTTACATAGGGATCCACTAGGGATCTTGGTAAGTATTAAATCATGACGCTTTGTGATTCCCCCTAGAAGGTTAGGTAAAGGGCAGCTGGCACTGGCTTATACCATGGGGATTGATCTGGTTACAAGCAACGCAATGAGCCACACGTTGTGGCCCAACGCCTGATAACCTTTGGTTGCATACAACCTGCTTCACTTCCCCCTGGGCAAATAGATGTATGACACTATCCTAATGGCCGGTGGTCACCTATATATATGTGTGTGCAATCTGAGTTGGGATGTAAATTTTAGATGACTGGTCACTTTTCCATCTACCTCCCCTTGGCTCATACTGTGCATTGCTTATAGAGTCTGCCCTTCTGTTGGATGTACTTGAAGGAGAGGATATATACGGGGATCACCCACCTGGTTCGACATTTTGTGTTCGCAGTGTGTTATTTTATTCATAAATGATATTCAAAATGCAACAATGAAAAAACGTGTGAACTTCATGGCGTATGATATCCAAATTTGTCACAATAGTAGGGGTTAGTGCCCTTCAATCAATCGAGGTTGTAAATATGCCACATAATAAACTGTTAGATGCTTAACAGAAATTACTGCCTGTTCAAAGTATCATATATAATGTGCTTTATGTATGCAGAAACCTAAGGATTTCAATATTACACAACACGCAATATACAGACAACATTCCACTACTAGTGTGGAAGTAGAGCTTTGGCCAACAATAGGTGATCTTGGTAATGCGTTATAAGTGTCACCTATTGAAATAAATAAATAGATAACTGTGGATCAACAAGGGAAAAGGGACCTCCGCGGGGGATTTCTAGTTCCAACTTTGGCCACCAGGGGGCTCTATATAGCCAACAATGTTCAAAATATCATAAAAATTGTTCTATACTACTTTTTGATGGAGAATACAATAAGCCACTATAGAAAATTCCAGCTTTAGTGAAAACCTTCCATATTTGGAATGTAAAAAGAACGTTTTTGGGCCTAAATTGGTGTTTTTGCACTTGTTGGTTTGCCATGGAAACACAATTTTCGTTCTAAATTGAATTTTTCAAGAAGGTTAATGATTACAGGCCCCACAAAGATTTCTATGCTGAAAACGGAATGTAAATCCCATTTTAAGATTAAAAGCTGTGACCAAATGTTTGAAAAAGTTTGGATATTTGGGAATTTTCATAATTATGCTAATTAGATAGAGATATCTCTAAAACAAAGTAAGATAGAGCTTATTGGCATTTGAGATTGGACAGTGCCCACACATATTCAAGGAGCCAGTTCTCAAAAACTAGAAGTGGTACCTGCTAATGAAATATATCACTGTAAAGCTGATGACCTCAATTTTATAATTGAGTTTAACCTTTGGAGGACCCTTTTCCCTCGACTGTCCAATTAATAAGTAACATTTGCATATACATTGAAGGTGGGTGTATGACTAGTTGGCTGCTTCCAAGAGGAAGATCAATAACCATGTAAAAGAGGTCCAACATAAGAATGATACCTTTAAATGCTGTCAGGATTATTGAATTGTGTAACACCATTATACCTCCTGTATGATTAGCCTTTTAGACCATTCGGTCAAAGTTGTGTTTACCTTGGTTTCAGCAGAATTCACTTAATTAACATTGTCTGTAGTAGCTATGATGGAGGAATCTCATATCAGGAGATTTACAGGATAACAATATTTAAAATAATATTATATTGAAATGCAATATTCTGAGGTTAGATTCATGCATTTTGTCAGTCACTCTTCAGAGATGTTCAAAAACTATATTTATAAACAATTTGTCTGAAAACTCACCATTTATTGCTGCATTGGTCTATAGCTGATGAACTTCATTCTTCCTGGAAATGATTGGATTTATTGTCCTACTCATCATTGCAAATGAAGGCCCAATTACAATGCAATCAATGAATCCGAGAATTTCCTTTGCATTGCAGCTCTAATGTAATTTGATCAGTTAGCAATTACCTACAAATAGTTCATTTATAAAGAGCACAATCAGACAAGTGCTGCTTTTTTCAATCGCTGATATATGGAAAACTGTAAATAAAGTGAATTCCTGATTATTCCTGGAGATGTCTCCTTAAGAAATATTAATTTAATCAACAAAAAACAACAAGCATGCCCCAAAACAAACTACTTGATAGATGCTCTTATCCCACCGTACCATTCTAGTAACATAAACTAGCTGTTGATGGAAAGCAATAGGACTGTGTTGTAATGGTCTCAACTCTGACAAGAGTGATCAGTGTTTCATTCCCAGTTTTCCATTGCCCTGCCCTAGTAAGTAATTAAGTCGGTGAAGTGTGTAGCTGATTTATTCTACTCCATTTCAGGTACTGCTGTGTGTGATGGTGATATTTGATCGGCTAGATGAATGTGATACATCTTATACTAGATTCAATGAGAAAAGCATTGACTGTTATATGGAGAAGATGTTTACAGATAATTATCACAAATCTATCCACAAACTACCCGCCTCAATAACATAATCCCTTTCAATCCTCAAATCTTCACAAATCACATTTTAAAAACCATTTGAGATTAAAAAGAAACTTGGGAATTTCTAGGATTCTTACTTCAGACGAGAATCAACCACTAGAATAATTACAAAGAACTGAAAACCCCATCTCACACTGCAGAATACAATATTGCTATTCCAGACGATAACCCAATACGCCCAAGACTCTAGCTGTGGTCAGAGTGGTCAGCCATAGTCCTGCCCTCTGACAACCTCATTACCAATCCTCATTGGATTATTCCTCAATCCCATACAAGCCGCACGAGTTATCCATCTTCATCCCTCTCAGGTTTCCTCCTGCTGGAACCCACAGCTATGACTCCTAATATAGGATCTGTCACATCACAGAGTCAGATGCTGCATCATTTAGGTACAATACATTGAGCATGCTCTCTGTGCTGCACTGATGGTACAAGGGGATAACTAGGTCAGCACCAACACACCGTGACCTCATGGTCGACTGCTAGAGGTCAGAGACAGTGTGTGGTAAACACAAGAGTAGCCATCTTAAATCTTGAACCTCGTATTTTTTTCGAAGGTATCTGCTTTTTACTGCAGAGGTGGGGTCAAACCACTAGGAACTGAATATTTCTATAATGGATTGTCTAATTGTTGTTTTACTGCTGAACACTTCTTAACTGACCGTGAATATCTCTGCCCCCCCCCCCCGAAATTTGTCAAGACCTTATGATATAATACTCACCACCTTACCTCTCCCGCATAGGACAGAGGAGTCCCAAATCAGAAATTAAGGGAGATAAAATACTACTTTTCTTTAAATTTCCAGCAAAATCTTGGCTTTTAGGGGACCCTTATACTATGCCCCCCCCCCCGCATGAGGATTTGATTTGTACGCCTCTGATCTATATCATGACACTTTGGCATTCACCAAGTAGTATAGGAAAGGGCAATTGGATTTGGCTTATACTTTTGGGATTGGCCTGGTGATAGGCAGATGTCAGAACCTTGACCTTTGATCGCATCAACATATACAATTTTATGTTTCAACTGAGTCTCCTGTCTACCATCAAGTACATAACCACTTGGTTAAGTTGGTTTTAGTCAAGCACGATACAAAATCAACTTTGAAGGAGGCTGAATCAATGTGCAGAAAGTGGTATTGATTTCAAAATAGTTGAGAGATGATAGTTGTTATATGTAGCAGCAGTGCTGATCTTTTAAAGGTGAGGAAATTACGGTGGGGGCCACAGAATCATTGATTACAGAACAATTGGATAAGCTCCCAACCAATTTGTTGTTATCAGGTTGTTGTTATCAGGTTGTTTCGTATCTAGCCGGGAAACTAGACCAATGCAGCAAGAAAGGGTGACTTTTCTATAATAAAGTTGTGTTTAGGTTAGTTTTAGCAGAATCCTCATAGCACTGTCTGTAATAGCTATTTTTGCATACATCTCATATCAGTAGATTCACAGGATAATTATCTTTCAAATAGTATATATTAAAATGCGGGATTATAAGGTTATACTCATGTATTTGTCGGTCACACTTCAGAAATGTTCAAAAACTTTATCAACAACTTTTCTGGAAAATCACCCTTTCTTGCTGCATTGATCTTAGGAGCTGCCCTGGTCTCCTGATGGGCTTCAAGAGTAAGAGTCTACACATTGCATAAATATATCCATTAGATTGATGTTATTTGGTACAGGTTGATGCATAGGCGAGCACTGACTGGCACTCCAATCCCATTTAATTACGCAAATTAACATTCACAGTATGATAATACGGTTGATAATATGTAACATAAGTTATACTTATTATCCTCAAGTTAGTTAGTTTTTCCTAATGTTATATGATCTCATTAAATTGCTGTGAGATGATTATCACAATTATCCTGTTGCTAATTGTATTGTGGAAGGCTTTGAGATCTATCTGTATGATGAGATCAGACGGTAACTGGTAACTTAGGGTGCAAGGACACTTAGGGTGCAGACATTTAGGGTGCGTGGACACTTAGGGTGCAGACACTTAGGGTGCATAAAAATGGACATGTAGGGTGCAGAGACACATAGGGTGCAAACACTGGACACTTAGGGTGCAGAGACATTTAGGGTGCAAATTATAGGACACATAGGGTGCAAAGTATCTAGATGCTTTAAGCAATGGAAAATTGGTAAATTGTAAATTGTGGGAGAAATTTATCAAAACTTGGGGTGCAAATTGTAAGTATTGTGGACTATAATTTGGGAAAACTAATGTTTAATTGATCATTATTTCGGATAAATTGCCTTTAATTGGTGAGAATTGAAAATAACATAACCGCCATTTCAAAAATGGAGACAGAAATCTGACAAAAATATTCCGTATTCGACGTAATAAGCGCCCTCCCCCTAATAAGCGCCCCCCCCCTTTTTGGGGCATTTTTAAGACTAGAACTAAGGGAGTGTTCATTTATTAGTTACAGGGGGGGTGGTGGGTTTGGGGGGGGGCGTAAAAATTTCCAACCCCTCCTGGGGGGGGCGTAAAAGATTCTGACCCCTCTTGAGGGGGGGGGGCTTAAAAATTTAAGCCCCTTTTTGGCAAAAAGGCCCGTGCGTTACTATAGTAACGAGGGGTGGCGCAAAACGTTCCACGCGCTCGCGAGGGGGGGTGTAAAATATTTTTACCCCTCTGCGGGAAATCTCACCACCCCCCCCCATGTTATTAATAAATGTACACTCCCTAAGGCTCAAATGTCACGATTTTGGAGACAATTAAACTCTTAAGTACTAAAAACGCCATAAAAATGATTTCATAAGTGCCCTGGGCGCTTATTACGTCGAATACGGTATAGTACGATTTTGGGATGGAGGGAGTACGATAAATACTATTTATTTTGAAGCAAAATATGGCCTCACCCTGCCCCTCCCCCCCTGGTGATGCCAGATACAAAGGCCACCCCCTACCCTAGCAGGTGTGAGCGCTAATCCCTGCCCTTTCTGGCTAAAACACCGCCAAACTTGGCCTTAAATACCTTCATTAAGCCATGGAAAGTTACAATAACTAAACCTTTGTACAATATACAATTTGCATATGGATAAATAGATTATGCCTTTATGACAAAATACTTGCACCCTAAGTGTCTTGTGATTTGCACCCTATGTGTCTCTGCACCCTACATGTCCATTGTTTTGCACCCTAAGTGTCCTGCCCTTTGCACCCTAAGTGTCCCTGCAACCTATGTGTCCATTTTCATGCACCCTAAGTGTCTGCGCCCTAAGTGTCCACGCACCCTAAGGTACTAGTATTCGATCAGACAGATCCACTGTCGAAAGAGAGAATTAGCTAAATTGCCTCAATGATGTATCTGGTTGCCATTGAAATACAATTTGAAGTACAATTCATTTTTCCTTGTCACAACCCCGTCCGCAACTACAGCATTTGTATAGCCAATTTGCACAGTGGTACCTTTTATACTCGATATGGGGAATTATACGTATCAAATCATAATATGAGTTGAAGCATCTCATTTAGTACTAAATAAAGTATTCTATTCACGTCATCATGGTTGTCAAATTGGCATAAATTGAATAGAGAAGAGGTGATAAGCTTCCATCATTTCATTTAAAAGTTCTTCATTTAAATTCTAATAAAGTTTTTCATGCATTTAAATTGGTGCTCAATATCATCAAGGGCAAACATAATTATGTTACCAAAAAGGCCATAGAATATTTTAGCGTAAGGCTACTGTAGAATTGACACTTTATCAGCAGTTTTGCAGTCTCTCTGTTCTCATCCATTATTAACCTTGCCTCTAAGTCAAACAGGATAACACATTAGTAAGCTCAGACATACTGTCAATTACCACACCTTAGATGCTCTATAATTAGTACTATCATAGACACTGCAATAGATAACAAGCCCAGACTGGCTCATTTCTCATGAGTAGTTAGTGGAGTGATTTATGCTGTGGTCTTTTAACTCATAAATGAACTATATCAGAGCTATGTGATACAGTGCATGTGTCATGTCTACATGTTTATAATCAGTATTGTGCTGCCATGTCAGCATGTGAGAACATAAAAAAGTTAATTCTTTAAATGTCATCCTCATGAACTGCATTAATATGCCAACTTTAAAGCTGTTACAACAACTGCTCAGTCAGCTTAACCAAGGCCTTCTCCAGGCCTTCTTTGAAGGCCTAATTTCAACTGGAGGAGGGCAGTTACAAACTGAGAGGCAGTATTATAGCATGAGCTTTGCTGCACTCAAGCAGATATTTACAAAAAGGTCCTGCAATGTGAGGGATAAAGGAATTTAAGTACCCCACATCTTGGGTGAGGTAAAGAGAAAGTAACATGACAAATCAAAATACATGGCAATGGAATAAGTTTGCATTTATCTTCCTAATCTCCCACTTAACCCTCTGGCTGCTCCTTTCCTTCTTGGAAAACTCGAGTTAGATTTCTATGTTCTGGAACCATTCGAATATGAAAGAAGCCAGCACCGTATTGGAGTATTGTGGATCTCTATACAAATGACACCATTGACTTCTTCTAGTTCAGGTTTAGTGATGTCAAATAGTCCTGCAATTATGAAGTTCAAGAAAAGAAAGGTAGAAAGCCGTTTGCAGTATCCTTATTGAAGTATGACAAATTTGTAAGCATTTCAGATTCGTTGTCTTGTGGTTTTAGAATCTCACAAAAGAATTGAGAGGAATCAACCGTCTCTGTATAGCTGAATAAATCAGTCATTTATAACAGCAGTACCCTGAATGTGGTATTTTATAATTAGTTGAAAAGATTACACAGCTACAGACATATTCACTTCGTGCCTCCCACAGCTATTTTCTGTCACAGAAATGGCAGGGGCTACTTTCTCAGTTCTACTTTCCGCTGGACTCATAATGAATAGGTCACTAGCACATTATATGGCCTTCTGGTCTGCCATTTTGGCAATTTCTGAAGGAAAAGAGGAGGCAAATAGTGCTGGGGACATGCCATAGTGGTGCTGCTTCCAGTTGGAAAAGTGGTTGATTATAGCTGTAGCTAAGGGAGTTAGTTATACAGCTGTGCAGTTTAACATAAATATCTTATCTAGACACTGAGTAACCTTCAATTGTTCTTATAAACGTTGCCATTGCCATACTAATAATAAGGAATAGTATGTGAAATTATTAACGAGTCTGATAAGTGTCATGGCTCAAATTAATCAACGCCATTTTAAAGTAAAGGGAATCAAAGTAAGCCCCCCATAAAGCAACTTTCTACCAAGGTTGCAGGTTCCTTAGTAGGGGCAAAATTGCTTGATCTGGTACCCGATAAGATAAGCACTGATAACAGCCAGCATGATGGGTACAAGGTGTTAATGTAATGCACCCTAAAAAGTCCGCAGTGAAAGCTGGGGAATTATCTCATTGGTTGATAATTCAACTAGCTACAGACCTATAGTATGTGTGACTTTTGCTTGGTTATTGACCCATGAAGCAGCTCAAGGTGGCAATAGCCTAACAACTCTCATAGGCTTCATAGGCAATTGTCCTTGTCTAAACTGTCCTGGGGGGCTGTCGGTCGATTTCACATTAGCGGAATGCGGTGATTCTACCTTGTGAGCCCTATAACTGATGAAGCTGGTTCCTTGCATGTGAAAATCAGCAGTTTTAGGGGTCATAACCTTTTGAATGAGTGGTAGATGATTGTTCCTTATATCAAAATTATTTCAACATATTTGACCAACCAAAAGGTTTTTTTAAATGATGTGTGAACCAAATAACCTTGGCATAGATTCGATTTCAGGACCTTTGGATTGGTAGGCCAGAATCCTAACTACCCTCTCAATCTTGACAGGTGATAAAAGGAATATCTAGCTCCCACTCATTCAAAATTGTATGACCACTAATCTCGTCAACCATGAGATTTGCCTAATCTTGTTATTGCAGAACAGAGGGAAAACATTTGTAAAAACAGAATGGTACCTTCCAGTGGTCATCTTGCTAAGGCGGAATAAGGCTACCAGCTGTCTGGGGGCCATAGCCTGCACTGAAAATCCATAGGTTGAAAGGGTAAGTCAGTACAGACTATCCAAGGTTCGTCATATGTGTGTTAGTCACAATGGCAAAGTTATATTCAAAAGTGACTGATGGGGTCAGTCAGTAGTGGCTAACCTAGGTTCATCATTGGTGTGTTGTATTTGTATATCACTAGTTGGTGACACCTGTAAGATACTATGATCACCACTCAGTGGCTCCCCCTGGAAATTAAAAGACTAAGGTGGGTTGGTCAGTACTGACCAACCTGACAATAATAACTTACCTAGGTTGGTCATATAGGGAGCCAAAAAATGACTAACTAGGTTAGGTACTAGTGACTGAGATATTGGTCGTATAGGGAGCCTGGGAATATCAGTGTGGGAACATAGCCTGCGTGCTCTGTGTGACTTATTGGCTTGGATAATCTATGCTCCAATTGAAAGCATCTGGTTACATTTCAAATCAGCTGTTCACAGGCAGGGCTTATAAAGTAAATCTTTAGTATATTAATAGGAGTGTGAGACCCTAGGAATGTGCAGGTTATTTGCAGTATGACAGGGAAACAATTGCACGCATTCTCTGGATCTGCAGGCCTAGGATAGAGTCTAACACATACATACCCTGAGATGGACACTGATATTTCTAATTATTCCTGTATGATAAGACTTGTATTGGTGATTTATTATGAAAATATGACAATTAAAATTGAACACGCACAATTTTAAGTGTCTGTCTCAATGTGAATCTGCCCTATATATTCTCATCTTGTCTCTTGCCACAAAAGTTCTATTAACTAAAACTAGTACATCCTGTATTGTGGTTGCGATGCAGAGCCTGTGAGCTCTGGCCCCTATACTATTGAGAACATGTTTGTCAATAATACTGTGAAGCTATTGAATCAACCATATATTACCTGACGTGAGATGAATTATACTCTCCTAGGCATTCTCCGAGATGTCACTGTGATGGCAGCAGGTTGAAAGGGTAAGTCAGTACAGACTATCCAAGGTTCGTCATATGTGTGTTAGTCACAATGGCAAAGTTATATTCAAAAGTGACTGATGGGGTCAGTCAGTAGTGGCTAACCTAGGTTCATCATTGGTGTGTTGTATTTGTATACCACTAGTTGGTGACACCTGTAAGATACTATGATCACCACTCAGTGGCTCCCCCTGGAAATTAAAAGACTAAGGTGGGTTGGTCAGTACTGACCAACCTGACAATAATAACTTACCTAGGTTGGTCATATAGGGAGCCAAAAAATGACTAACTAGGTTAGGTACTAGTGACTGAGATATTGGTCGTATAGGGAGCCTGGGAATATCAGTGTGGGAACATAGCCTGCGTGCTCTGTGTGACTTATTGGCTTGGATAATCTATGCTCCAATTGAAAGCATCTGGTTACATTTCAAATCAGCTGTTCACAGGCAGGGCTTATAAAGTAAATCTTTAGTATATTAATAGGAGTGTGAGACCCTAGGAATGTGCAGGTTATTTGCAGTATGACAGGGAAACAATTGCACGCATTCTCTGGATCTGCAGGCCTAGGATAGAGTCTAACACATACATACCCTGAGATGGACACTGATATTTCTAATTATTCCTGTATGATAAGACTTGTATTGGTGATTTATTATGAAAATATGACAATTAAAATTGAACACGCACAATTTTAAGTGTCTGTCTCAATGTGAATCTGCCCTATATATTCTCATCTTGTCTCTTGCCACAAAAGTTCTATTAACTAAAACTAGTACATCCTGTATTGTGGTTGCGATGCAGAGCCTGTGAGCTCTGGCCCCTATACTATTGAGAACATGTTTGTCAATAATACTGTGAAGCTATTGAATCAACCATATATTACCTGACGTGAGATGAATTATACTCTCCTAGGCATTCTCCGAGATGTCACTGTGATGGCAGCAGGTTGAAAGGGTAAGTCAGTACAGACTATCCAAGGTTCGTCATATGTGTGTTAGTCACAATGGCAAAGTTATATTCAAAAGTGACTGATGGGGTCAGTCAGTAGTGGCTAACCTAGGTTCATCATTGGTGTGTTGTATTTGTATACCACTAGTTGGTGACACCTGTAAGATACTATGATCACCACTCAGTGGCTCCCCCTGGAAATTAAAAGACTAAGGTGGGTTGGTCAGTACTGACCAACCTGACAATAATAACTTACCTAGGTTGGTCATATAGGGAGCCAAAAAATGACTAACTAGGTTAGGTACTAGTGACTGAGATATTGGTCGTATAGGGAGCCTGGGAATATCAGTGTGGGAACATAGCCTGCGTGCTCTGTGTGACTTATTGGCTTGGATAATCTATGCTCCAATTGAAAGCATCTGGTTACATTTCAAATCAGCTGTTCACAGGCAGGGCTTATAAAGTAAATCTTTAGTATATTAATAGGAGTGTGAGACCCTAGGAATGTGCAGGTTATTTGCAGTATGACAGGGAAACAATTGCACGCATTCTCTGGATCTGCAGGCCTAGGATAGAGTCTAACACATACATACCCTGAGATGGACACTGATATTTCTAATTATTCCTGTATGATAAGACTTGTATTGGTGATTTATTATGAAAATATGACAATTAAAATTGAACACGCACAATTTTAAGTGTCTGTCTCAATGTGAATCTGCCCTATATATTCTCATCTTGTCTCTTGCCACAAAAGTTCTATTAACTAAAACTAGTACATCCTGTATTGTGGTTGCGATGCAGAGCCTGTGAGCTCTGGCCCCTATACTATTGAGAACATGTTTGTCAATAATACTGTGAAGCTATTGAATCAACCATATATTACCTGACGTGAGATGAATTATACTCTCCTAGGCATTCTCCGAGATGTCACTGTGATGGCAGCAGGTCAGGATTGTGAAAGATTAGATACTATTCAATGACTGGGTATGACTGTCATATTTCATCGTCATATGCCTGTCAACTGGGGTTATTCGCTGTGACAGTTTATTCATTATATCATTATTGCTGTCATGATCAACCACATTGACATAAGTGCTGCTATAGGGGATTGGCAGTGCTGCTAGCCATCACACACACACACACACACATATATATATATATATATATATATATATATATATATATATATAATTATATATATATATATATATATATATATATATATATATATATGCTTTGTCCTGCAATCAATATAGACAAAGAGTCATTGCACACACAGGCCTGTGGACCGTATTTCACGAGGCCACAGGCCGACTGAAATGCAGCTCACAGGCCTGCTAGTTTAAAAACTATGCCTACAGACTTCAACAAATGATTCTTTGCATTAATTTATTCCTTACATTTTTGATTCAGATTATTTTTAAAAATATGATAGGGGGAGCCTAAAATGCCTTATAAAATACCTTATATAAATTCAATCTACACTTAATCCTCTCGGGTATGATTGGCATCCGGTATCAATGATTTATTTCTAAGAATTCGCCTTAGTATTCCCCATTCCACTGAGCTTTAGGCTAAGTCCTTATGAGTAGGGCATTAATCATATGTTGTTCTGCCTCAATCAATTTTGAATAGCACTTGGTCATGCCTGACCAATGTTGCCTGACCAATGTCCCTATGACTATCCTGGGATAGCCACTTCAGACTAAAGGCCGGGCATTGAGATTTTCTGTGCAGACTAGCTTCACCAACCTCTCCTTGACCTGTCACCCCACTTACCTGGCTACCCAAGCACCTCCCTACCTACAAGTGTACTTCTATCTCCCCCCCTGTAACCACGGTTACATTACCCTCCCAGTGATTACTGACACTGTGTGATGAGCTGCTCTCCCTGGAGTGCAGAGAGGCTCCCCTCGTTATTGCCTCGGGACAGAAGTTGCCTTCTACTAGTATAAGTACCAACTTGAGAGGACGGAACATATACTTGTAGACCTGAAGGGACAAATTCCCTGCAGGAAATGGAAGATGATAGAAATAATTATAAGCAAAGCTAGGTCAAGAGAGGCTAACTAATTTCCTACAATGCTTGGAGAAGGAATATCTAAAAATTAGAATTCCTGCCTTTTTGCAATTGCCTGTTATCATGTTGTCATTTTGTTAACACTTTATTATTTCATTTACTTCAAGGTGAGTGTATGCAGGACATGGGAAAACTAAAGTTTGATCAATACAAAAGCGTAAGTAGACCTATGGGTACACACAGAAAAGTAAAGGAGTCAACTGTGTCTCCCATGTGGCTCTGGTAAAAATGGAGTGTCAAACAGCTATTGACTCTGCTTATATGAAGGGTCAACTTGAGTTGACACTGATAGTACAGAGTCAACTCAAGCTGACTCTTCATATAAACAGAGTCATTAGCGGTTTGACTCTCTATTTAACCAGAGCCACGTGGGAGACACAGTTGACACCTTTACTTTTCTGTGTGTAGGAATTATACATCTGTGGTCACAATATGTGATTCCTAAAAACTGCGGATGAGAAAACTGGTACAGTATGGAGGGTGGCTGGGAATGTGATGGGATCACTTCTTTAGGTGGGGGAGGAGGCTTACACCATTCATTTTACCTTCCTATGTTCATGTCATGGAAGGCTGAGTTCCATGAGCATAAAGCCTGGCAGATTAAAAGCTTGAAGGATTTCATCCATTTTGTAAAGCTAAGATAGTCGCAACTTTAATGACATGAGCTCAGCTTACTGCCGCCACGTTACCATAGTTCATGACATGCCCATCACAAGTACTCTCGGGGAATTTTGCATCAACAGCATTAACCCTTTAAGGACAGCATGTCGCTAAAATATGACATTCAACATGCATCACCCTTTGGGAGTGTCTGAACCCAGTAGGGTCGGCATGATGCTTGAATGCTTCACTGACGAGCTACTCGCCAGGGCTGCATTCATGCATTATGACGACAAAAGACATGATGCATTAATGCATTATGCCGCCCTTAAAGGGTTAAATGTGGTGGTTTAGCATGGATGGCATCACTAGTTATTGGTGGTTGTCTTCAAGGCAGCTTGTATGTAGTTCGACACTTCTTCCCCTGTAACAGGGGTAGAAACCATGTGCCTTTGGGCTAACCAAGTCACTCTGCCAATCTGGCAGAGTAGCTATTTTGATGGAAGTATTCACTCTACAGTCCAATGCTCCCAGCCACATGTCGCTCAATGTATTCCCACCTGTTCACCACCAACAAGACATTCCTAATACATAAA
Source organism: Harmothoe impar (assembly GCA_947462335.1). NCBI lineage: Eukaryota > Metazoa > Annelida > Polychaeta > Phyllodocida > Polynoidae > Harmothoe > Harmothoe impar. Next base: position 42,322,251 of record OX381713.1, on the reverse strand, counting down.
TAGATCTGTAATCCTGCATGGCTTTGTTTGATGTCAACTCCACTCCTCTTGGACACTCCTCCCACCACTTTTCCCTGCTGCTGAAATCAAAATGTGTGACATAAACTAACATTGACATGTTTGCAGCAGTATAAGTATGCTGGAGGTGTGGAGTACCTTTTGGGGAACAGGATTGACCATTTTGGGGGACTGACAGTGAGTTAATTTATGAGAACAACACCCTTTCTATTCTCACTATAGGATCCCTATGTAGCTGCAGTCTGGCGCAGTAGCGCCAGATGTGTCAGACTACTTGTATGGGGCAAACCTATCATTAGTAGGGCTCATCTAGGGTAGTGCCACACAACAATAACTGATGAAAAGCCACTGTGCCCCTTTACAGCTACAATCATTTCCATGCCCTACCGGGATGGGTTTAATTCTTATTCATATATGTCTCCACTTTAGGCTAAAGATATGTTGGATTGGGTACACTAATAAGGATGCACATCCTGTCCAATATGCAGTGAGTGTCAGCTTTTGTCAGTCCTTTATAACTCAAATGATAGCTCTCCAACTACAGGCTCCTATTATGTACACTCTTTCTATAGGCATCATCGGATGTTTGAGAGTAATACTGCTTAATCAGCAGTTTTTTCTGTCAAGTTGACCACCAAGGTTCATTTAATGGGCAACAAAAGGTCAGGGTATCACGTGGCTGGCACAACAGAGTATGGATCAACACATACGCCATTTCTGTGTGGTAGGTCTAGCGGGACCCCAATGATTGCATGCCTTGGATACTTGACCTTTATCTTATTGTCCTTTCCTCCTCTGAAAGAGGGATCCAGCATTGATCCATGAATGATCACTGTGTAGTTTCTGACCTGTTCCGTGAAAATACGGTGGGATATTCTGACATTTTTGAAGGGCTGATAAAGTCTAGTATCACTTAACTAATTCCAGTGATGCTTGAAAGTGTATATTCATTTGTTAGATCTTACCTGTTGAATAACGGTCTGACATTACCTTTCGTTTTGAAAATATGTTTATTGTCTGAAGTGATTACAGACAATCATACTGTATATGAAATAGTTAGAATGCTAATTAACTGTTTTTTGAGAAACTAGTTCCAGTAGCTACAGCAAAAAAAACTATGGCAATAAGTGAAGCATCAAAAGTAAGCATGTTTCTTTGATCTTGTACATTAATGCTGCAATTAGGTCTTCCAGGGCAATGTGTAAGTCAGACTAGACACGCATGCTGTCAATTACCACACCCAGACTAGGCAATATGTATCATCATTAGTTAGTTAGTGCTTATGACCACTGATTATAGTCCAGCATTACATCCTTATTGCACTGTATTTAAAGCAAGATTTATTGTAGTCTGGATCCATTTAAGTGAGTTGAGAGAAGGGTTTGCAGCACAATGACCTTGGCAAGATATTCAACAGGTTTGGGCATGCACATGTGAAACATTATGCAGAGTCACAAGAAGTGACAGTGAATACCTCCCAGGTCATAAAGGCTGGTACGGCATGGAGGATGGTTGTGGAGAGGAGGTGATGGGTACTGGAGAAGGGGCTCACACAGTCACCGAGATATCGCTGTGTAACTACTCCTTGCCAACTGATTATATTACTTAATATATTTTGTGGTCTTTCAACGTATAGTGTATCATAAAAAAAGCAATTATGTGATACATAGATAAAGGTTCATTTTTAAAGTTCCCCTCGAATTGAGAAAAAAACGACTAGGTCATTTTCTAGCTCCCTTTACGCTTAACCCATGTTAGCCAGTATTGACTACCCTACCCTAGTATTACATTTCTTCTTATTTTTAGGAGTATTAGGTTCAGTCTTTTTGACTAAGGTATTTGCCATTTTTTGCTTAAACCTTTCATTTTGAGTAATGCATCAGGAATACCCAGTGACTTATCTGGCAGAGCAACTACTGACTAACCTCTTAAATCTATACAGTATCAGTGTATAATACCTCACAAATTCACCCCTAACCCAATGCTGTTTATATTGGGGCCAATTGTGAGACACCCAAACATTGAATAACTAATCACTCCCTTTGGCTTGACTGGTCCTTCCGAAGCCATGCAAACAGCACAGCACAACAGAACTATACAACGTTGAACTCCTTGCTGATAACATGCATAGAACATACCTCCCTTTGGTCTTACTAGTCATTGTGTCCTGATTAATCTCCCAAGATGCACCATTTATCCCCTTTACAATACAATGGATGCTGACAAGTACTTCCCTGCCTACCCTACAGTGTAACACTGGGTGTGGTTAACGTGTCATCTTTATCATCTAAATAGATACTGGAAGGGCAGGTAGTCTCAGGATACACTGTCAAATGGAGGCGAATAATAACTGAACTCTTAGAAGCATCGCCGGTTTAACCAGTTTTGGTGAAGGCTTGATGTGATTACCTCAATATTAGATGATGAATCTAGGAAAAGGCCACCGTAAACACTGGTGAACGAGGGGGCTTACGGACAATGGATCCCATGGTTTAACACCGCCCCCACCCAATATGGACATCCTGAAGTAGCATACTCAGCCCTAGGTCACATTCTCGGCCAAGCCACTTAGAACATGTTAGCTCCCCTAAGCTATATTGACCCCCAGCATCCCCCGGGGCTGGGATGTTCCTTATTCCCGCACTACCGGCCCATCTCTAGGCAGCACCATGCAAGAAGGATGTGGTCCACGGCCTGAGTAGTATAAATGGGTGTTTTCATTCAGGGAAGGAAAAGCATAGCAGTGCACAGTCTGTTGTATATATCCATGTTATCATATACATATATTCTGACTTCTGAAATGAATGTTATAGGTAGGAAGTAGGCCTACTAAGGTATGCGCTTCTGTTGAATTGCACCTATCTGCGATTACAGATATTATTCGGTGTAGGCTGTAGTTAGTTCATGAGTTAGACAAAGGTGTTCCATGAGGACTTTTGTATTAAGCAATACACAATGGGATACAAGCATGTAATGGTCAGATCTATTCAAGGGAGATAAAATTAATGCATTGCTAACGTTGATAGGTTTTTAATGAAACAGATAGGAAAACGTTCATAATGAACCTGACATCTTTCAACTGGGCTCAATTATCTCAGAGAGTAGGTATAAACCTGGAGTGAAGAAATAGTTGAAATATCTAAATATTGATTCAACTCAGTCTCATCCCCCTCTACCACTACCTCCCTGGCAAACCAAGCACATCCCTACCCACTTCTATATCCTCCACTTTAACCATGGTTACATTACCTTCTCAGTGATTACTCCCACATTCTGCAGCTGCTCCCGTCCTAATGACAATTTCTCACACCACTAACTTTCCCTTCACTATTGGAAGTGCCCAATGGTGAAGATGTAAATATAGATGTAAATATATATAAGGACAATTTCCTTCCACCTCTTGCAACAGTAAGATGATATATTAAGAAGGAATGATTTACTTTTATAGGGTCCACCGCATATAGAATATTTGCTCTTCTGAACCCAGCAAATTGGCGTCAGTTTGCTCCAGCCTGAGTAAGTGTATGACACCAGGTGTCCAAAACGTGTACATGGTGTCAGCATGGTGTCAGGCTCTGGCTGACTCAGCCTGACACTTGGTAGTAAGATGGTGTCAGGCTCAGGCTGACTCAACCTGACACTTGGTAGAAAGATGGTGTCAGGCTCAGGCTGACTCAACCTGACACTTGGTAGTAAGATGGTGTCAGGCTCAGGCTGACTCAACCTGACACTTGGTAGTAAGATGGTGTCAGGCTCAGGCTGACTCAACCTGACACCTGGTAGTAAGATGGTGTCAGGCTCAGGCTGACTCAACCTGACACTTGGTTGTATTCCTACTATAGGACATACATCATTTCATACTGGGACAGATATCTTTATTCACATCAATGTTAATGTAGTCTTCTTGAAGCATCTTGTTGTGTGGCATATATTAACTAGTGTATTTTGTCTTGTGCCTGGTCTCCACATCATAGTGTATCCTTTCCTCTATTACCACTTCATTCTGAAAAAGAGAAGATGGGTAATTCAGATATCCTGTGCATGAGATAATAGTGAAACTAAGTAATTTGTACATGTGTATAGATTATGTGTATAAGAACTTCCACTCATCTGAAAAACTCAAAATACATGTACTAGCAGAGCAAGTTGCCTACCTCACATCCTTCCTCCTGTGTCTCCTCCTGGCAACTGCCACTTCTATCATGAACAAAGGGATTTGAAAGTTGAAGGATTGGCCAATCAGAGGAGTGATATGCATAGCGTGAGCTTGCGTGAGCTTGAGCTAGGTGATGAGCTAGGAGCATTGACCAATCAGAGAGAGGCTGACCTCAGGTGATATATGTAGTGTGAACTTGCGTGGGGTTGAGCTGGCTTGAGCTAGATGTGATGCCACCTCTCCTCATACAGTAGGTGAATGCACTGAGATGTATTACTGTTATGTGTGGAATTACATGTACTATCTGTTTCCCATAATTATATGTTACCATATAGGTCAGTGAACATCATAATTTTATATTCCTGTGAAACTAAAGCTGGGGGTTGTGTTAATGATTTGTAAAATCTAGATAACCCCTCTGCAGTGCTATATCCCATAGGCAAAATAGATAGTCTTTTCTGAGGTTAATATGTATATAAAATCAGATTGATGTCAATTATTATATTCCCTAAATGCAAATGTTAACTCACAGAAAAAAGCAGGTTGATACATGTGATAAAAGTATTGAAATCAATATGTATTCTATCTAGTCTCTCTGTAGAGTATACATTCAATGTACAAGGGATACACATTCCATGGTCTCTCAGTGCTTACAGATTTGTGAGGATGAGTGAGATCTGTGGCAGATAACCCACAGCTCACGCATCCTCACACCTTGTATTGGGAATAGGATTACTCTAACTCAAGACTGACCCATCTTCACTCAAACCAACGCAAACTGTGGGTTACATTTGAGTCAGAAGGTGTGAGCTTGGGTGAGCTTTGAGGAGGCTCACGCAGAGCTGACTCATCCAGACACCTAGTGCTTAACGCAAAATGGGCTAACCCAGGCTCACACAGATTCACCCTAGCCCACACCAGTTTGCTGGGAAGTGAATCATATTTATTTTCATTCTTGAAATGTTCAAATGCAATTATAAAAACCTTGTGAAAAATGATATGAGTGTAGTCAACTTAAGCAAATTGTTTTCAATCAGAGTTTCTGCTTGGGGGAAAACTGGACACTATGTTAAAATCATTATGTTTCTATCATTTTGCTTTTCAATATATCTAATTATGTGACACTCACAACTAGAACGACAGAACTCTTTTTTTGTTTTAATTGGCTTTTATTACTATTATTAGATACAAGATCACAATGTTTGGGTCTAATTTGGCCTCGATCAGGTAAAATATTTATTTGCTGTTGTATTTATCTGGTCATATTACTCAGGCAGCCAGAGGAATAATATGTTATAACCTCTATCAACAAGAATCATACAATTAATGTGGGAGGCAGCTATAGATCAGGTGGTTGCAGAGAGAACAGCAAGACCGTTTTAATCCCATGTTAAAGATGGTGACGAAATAACAGTGAGAACAAATTTGGATGGAAAAGGGGTATTTTGGAGCCAGTTAAAGGTCAAAACCTGTCTCACTTTATCAAGAGTGCCACTCTCCTTCTTTTCACCATCTGCCCTTTCCCCCAAGTGTTTAGGCCTGAAAAGAGCACAGCATCCTAGCTTGCAGGTCAGTTAATGAGTAGGCACTCCTGAGAAGGGACAGTCATTTAGCCAAGCTTCTAATCAGGACTGGTATCCTTGATGAAGCCCATTCAAAACAAAGTTTTATCAGCGATTGCAAAGCCAAGGAAATAAAAGGAAATAACTCAATGAAGTGTTTCGTAGTGCAAATAGGTAGCTATGGTCAGTTTCAGCTAAAGACCTATGATGAACTGTGCTGGAGTAAATGTGGGTCAAGCTTAATTGAACATTCAATCTCATTCAGCAGCTCCACATTACCCTCAGGGCATTGTCAGAGTAGGATGGCAGGCGTGATAGGAACATATCAAGCCCTAGTCTGAGCTGGAAAAAGGGATGGGACAAATTCTTCACCTTTATGAGATCTAAGCCGGTCTCTATGGCTGCTAGCTTCAGTAGAGACAATAACATTGGTAATGTCTTTACACATTTATTGTAGAGAGAGACTACTTCAATATAACAAACAACACAATTTCTTTTGGTGACAGCAAGAGCAATGAATAGACCCACATTTGAATCAATTTAATTAATTTACAATCATTGGTAATACGTACAATTAGTTAACGGTGAAAATACCATGAATACCTTTACAATGGCTTAAGATCAATGAAGTCTCAGAATGCCTTTTAATAGCTATGAAAATAGACAGGGCACATGCAAAAATAGGGAAGAGGCCACGAGGTCTGTTGTCTTGTCTGTAACTTAGGAACTCACAGTATCTCATGGTCCCTCCAAGCTAGTGGTTTGGTTACTGTACCTTTGACCACTGATTATAGTCTAGAGTTACATCCTTATAGCGCTGTATTCAAATCAAAATTGATTTTAGCCTGGAGCCATATAAGTGAGTTCAGAGAAGGGTTTGCAACACAATGACCTTGGCAAGATATTCAACAGGTTTGGGCATGCACATGTATGTGAAACATTATGCAGAGTCACAAGAAGTGACAGTGAATACCTCCCAGGTCATAAAGGCTGGTATGGCATGGAGAGTGGTTGTGGAGAGGAGGTGGTGGGTACTAGAGGAGGGGCTCACACAGTCACCTAGATGTCCCCATGTAACTCCTCCTTGTCACGCCACAGACTGCTGAAAGGAGGGACGTAGGCATTTATAAAGCCTTGTAAATCCAGGGATTGGATGATTTTATCCATTTTGTAGAGTGACCATAGTTTCCACATTAATGGGCCGACTTCAGTAATGGGTGGGTGAACTGCTGTCGTTGCACTGATGTTTTATTGTTAACTTACATTCCAGGTATATCCAACATGACCTAGGATAGCTATAGAGTGTAGTGCACAGGGAACTTGAATTCAGAATATGATTAAGACCAAGATTTCAAGATGTTCTGATCATTATGAATACCCGTATATAGTTTCTTTTTCCATGCTATAGACATAACATCAGTCTTCACGATGTGAGATTTGAAACCTATTACCCTCGAATACAGAATGAGCTTCATAGAAACACCACACTTAAAGTGGCATAAGCATTAAGCGTATCCCACTCACAATTCTAGTATTGTTCTAGTCTACTATGTGGTTAAGTGTGAGTGGTGGCCCCTTTAAGGCACAGGTAGCTGCTGTTCAAAGTACACAAAATATCCTGTGCATGGTTAAAGGCCCAGCGCCCCTATATATAGAGCTGAGTACCTGTCCCGACTGCACTCTGACTGTTACTGGACGTGCAGTAAGATCTGCGGGTTTAAGCATATCCAACAGACCGCAACTGGCCCCTCCAATTCCCCCAAACCACTCGGTCTCACACTGTCTGCTAGGTACAGGACAAACCACTTCCACTATAGCCAGACTGAGAGAGGACCAGACAGCACAAGCCAATATCTTCAGGCAGTGCAGGACAGATATCACTGATGACCAATCACTGTGCCCTTTTAGATCTAAGCACTTAGCAATTTCCTATAGGGGCAGCTCTTTATTGGACACAGTGCACAGTATTTTCTGGCTGAATGTGTCTGGAGAGGTCAGTCACTTATCTAAATGATACGGTGGGGGAAGGTGGAAGAGAAAAGGGCTTTTGGTGACTATAATTATCTAGTGTTACCCAATGGAAAAAGGGTAATATGAGCAAATGTTTAGAACGTATCGATGCGGTGCTTGACTCAATGGGATAATTCTTTTTAATTATTTTACATTCGTTTTCACAAATCATATTTAGAACCATTGACAATTCATGTATTAAATAAATCTTCTGTAATACAGGAAATAGTGTAATGATGAAGTCAGGAAGTATGTCTATCATCTGAGAACCTTGTTTTTCATTCTTATTGCATTATTCCTCATTCCTTTAATGTTCACAATGGTCATTGGTATTCGTTCCTCTGAGCAAAGCACATTTGGATTTGGTTGGGACTAGTTTAGTGATCAGGTTCATAATGGGCCAGCTGCCTTATGTCAGAGCCTGGCTGCTTGAGTATATGTACTCAGCGTCACTAATAATGCAGATGATAACTTTATTACCACATCTAGGAAATTAAAGTTGCTATCACATAGTTAGGCGAATTCCAATTATGATCTTCACTGATTTAACAATAAAAGACTCGGGCGTCCTTCCAAATATCTGGTAACGCACACTGGGAAAATACTAGCACAGGCCAGTCTTAGATGCAGTTACCCAGTAGCTTTTCCATTATGCCTAGAGGTAACTTCCCAGCTAACAAAAAAAACGTTATTTTACGTCAAAATAACGTTCCAAAACTCTATATAACGTTATGCCATAATAAGGACCTTCAGAGAAGCGTTATATAACGTTATAATAACGTTATAAAATGTTGTATAACGTTTGTTGTTTACTGGGTTGGTATTCATTATTGTCACATCCAGCCATCTTACATGACCTAACAAGTCGTAGGGGGTAGATGTCCGGGGGAGTAAATGGCAGGGGGTAGATGTCCGGGGGATACCTGTTTTTGCACCTTCTGTATGTACTGGCGCCGGAGGATATGGGGCGGGGGGGGTGGTGTACAGTCTACAGCATGACTAATTCAGAGGGAGTTCAATAACCCTGAATTAGAGGTGCAGCAGGGGATCAATACCGTTGGATGCCTTTTTTCAATATGTCTCCTCTCCGGCTCAGTCAATGTCATTCATAACAGGTTTTACGCTTTGTGTCATTTAAGCAGAAGCGGCAGCCTGGATGATTTAATGTGACCGAGTAGGGCTGGGGTAGCTGAGCATGGATTGCAGAAGAATTGAATTAGCTCCTACCCAATCTGTTGTTCATTAACAGGTTGGTGTGGATCCATACTGATAATGAGCTGTCACTTTGGCCCGTACTGCGCACTACTGATGGTCTATGGAGGGTCTACAAGCTTCTGTCTGCTTGATATTAGTTGATACTGGTTAGACAGGAACCAACTGGCTGATACTGCAATTTCACTTATTTGAATGGAATAAAGACAGCATTTAATTGCCTGCTGAAAAAGAAAATTCTAAAGCATATTTCAGACCCATGTTTGGTTTAGTTAAGTCTAGTTATTCATATCCATACACAAATTGTATACATACAATTTGTGTCCATAATCACTAGTTATCTTTAGGGGCCTGGAATAGCGTTGTACTCTTAATTCTGTGGTTTCATCTTTGTACCTTAAAAACAATATGGGGTATGATAACACTTGTTATACTAGAATCAGTTGCACTTTTCTTATCAGGTTATATGCTCTTGTCACTGCACTTTGAGCTAGATGATTACATTATTTATAATTGTGTAACAGTCGCGGAAAAATCATCTGGAGAAAGCAGGACTTGAACCCAAGACCCTCAGATCACGTAACCTGCTGCTCTACCAACTGAGCTACTTCCCCATCTGACAATCTAACCGCGCCGTACGTTACTGGGTCGGTTCGGTGCGCGGAAGGGGGAGGTAACCATTTCCCTTACACAGTTCCCCCAGCTTCTATCATGTCCCCGTAGCAGCCAATGATAGAAGCTCACAGCGCCGAACCGATCCAGCCAATTTGTTGACTGGACTCCATGCTGAACTCCAACTGCCTGTACTGGGAACCAACACTTCACTACCTGCTCCTCCAACTGCCAACCGCCAGCAGGTGGCCAATCCCCAGCAAGTTGGGATGCTCCAACCGTCTAAGTCAACCGTACCAGCGAGTGTGCTCGCTTTCTCCACCAGTGTAACGGTCGCGGAAAAATCATCTGGAGAAAGCGGGACTCGAACCCAAGACCCTCAGATCACGTAACCTGCTGCTCTACCAACTGAGCTACTTCCCCGTCTGACAATCTAACCGCGCCGTACGTTACTGGGTCGGTTCGGTGCGCGGAAGGGGGTGGTAACCATTTCCCTTACAATTGTATTGTGTGAGACATTGACATCTATCTCTTTGAAAAGATCGGAGAGACTATGCTCTTGTAAGATAATTGGGTTAATGACTTTAGCATATGTCTATAGAAATTGAACTGAGCTGTACATTCTGTTATTTACTCTCACAATTACCTGCTTTGGAGCAATTACAATCAATGCCACCTTTGTCCTGGATCGAATAAGAGAATTAATTCCTACAATGGACATTCTATTCACATCATCATGGTTGTCAGCTTGACCTAAATGGAGTAGAGAACAGTGGACTAGATTCATTCTATTTTGCAGTTCTACATCAGTATAATACCATAGTTCATGTGGAAGGTGGTTCAGTATTGATCAAGGAGAGTTCACTGATCAGGCATTTGAACACATCAACCTGTGCCAAACTACAACATTTCTAGCACAGTCAAAGGGAGTAAATGACCCACAACTCTGCCATGAGAGAACGGAGCTTCAATGTTGAATCCCTGGTGAGCCCAATGTGTCAAGACTGATGATGAGAATGAACCAAAATCAGCGAGCTGCTTGTAACTGTACAAGGTAGCTGCCCCTGTCCGTGTCCTCTGCCTCAGCGCCCACTGTCCACTCACTGCCCATTACTCTCCTACACCCAAATGACTGTCCCCTCAGCATGCGTGCTGACTTATAGGCTGCTGGTTTTCTCAGGCAGTCAAAACTCCCACAAAGGTCTCTGTGAAGACAGCAATACTGAAATATGATCTAGATGATTATTCCGGCCATGCATGGCTAGGCTATCTGTAAGAAGCTACAGACTCTTTGAACTGAAGAAGTAGAGCGAGGGCATTTGTATTATATATCTCTATATATATATATCATATCTCTCTCTCTCTATCTCTCTCTCTCTCTCTCTATATATATATATATATTATATAAAGAGAGAGAGTGCGATAGATAGGTAGATAGGTAGATAGATAGATAGATAGATAGATAGATAGATAGATAGATAGATAGAGAGAGAGAGAGAGAGAGAGAGAGATAGAGAGATAGAGAGATAGAGAGATAGAGAGAGAGAGAGAGAGAGATAGATAGAGAGATAGAGAGATAGATAGAGAGAGAGATAGAGAGATAGATAGAGAGATAGAGAGAGAGATAGAGAGAAGTAAAGGCGTCGCCATGACTCATGACAACTCTGGTGGAGGGGTCACAGCTACTCCAGTCATGCTCCTTGTACAAATTGACTCTCCCTCTTGACACTATCAGTACTGTGTTAAGTGCAGTTGACTCTGCCCACAGCAGAGTCATTTGTAGTTTGACCCTTCATGAGGTGGTCCCATCTCTACCACGAGTTGTATGACGGCTGTCATCCAGGGGAGGACGCTCTAAAAGTAGTAGCAGATGAGATCCATGCCACTGTGAAAATAAACAGAGGTCTTGTCTCCCGGTATTGAGGAGTAATGTACATATTATGAAGCATAGTTTGAGTCTTCGACATGCAATCTGTTATTAAATTAATATTAAGTTAACCTGTGTATGATATTATTATGTTCATATTATATTTGATCACAACGATTTGGTTTTCATTTTTTGATAAAAAAATGAGATCAGATGATAACTTGAAGCTTTGCGTCTGCGACTTCACAAAAGCCATTAGTTTTAAAATATTAGATAAGCTAGTAATTAGTATAAACTTATGTTAACTGTGTTGGTATCGAGGTTCAGCTTCCTTTATAGAGGGGCGCAGCGACCCACCCCCCTAGCCAGCAGGATGCCAACACCACAGGATATTCATCACCCCCCCCCACCCCCCCATCCCCCACCCCCTTTTTTTTTCCTTTTATCTCTAAATTGTACATGGCATGGTATATGTCACATGATTCAACAAAATGACATACGACCTTGATCATGTTACAGCCTTAAAAGGCTTAAAACTTGTATGTCATAATGTATGGAGTCTAACTGATAAGAAATTTGTGGACTTCACTAAAATGCTTTATAAATTTGACATAGGTATTATAATTGAATCCTGGTATGAGCCTACAGACCCGGATACTTTATTGGATATTGTTGGTTTTGAATTCTTGAGAATTGATAGAAGACCTACAATAGATAAACGTGGAGGTGGTATTATAATATACTATAGAGAGAGCATTGACATTGAATTAGACGCTGAGTTGACGTCTGTCACCGCGTACTATGAAATGTTAAGCGTTGATATGCTTATTCATGATAAGGTTTATAAAATAATAGCAGTTTATAAGCCACCAGAAGTGCATCCCAAACATCTTTATAAGGACTTGGGAACAATATTGGGGGACATGGTTGGAAACTGCAGTGGCGTAGGAAAAGGGGGGGCCAGGGGGGCCCGGGCCCCCCCAATCACTAAGAAGGGAGGGCCTGAATATGTTTGGGCCCCCCCAAAATTTGTCAAGACCTGTAATATAATACACACAATTTGCAATTGTTACCTCTCCCACATAGGGAAAAATGGATGCAGAGGGGGCTGGGCCCCCAAATTAGAACTAAAGGGGGCTCAAATACTACTTTTCTATACAATCTAATATGAGTATGTATATGCTTCATCATGCATAAAAACCAATACTTAAAATTTGGTCGGAGTGGGCCCCCCTGGGCCCCCCCAATCAAGATTTCCTTCCTACGCCTCTGAACTGTACATACATAATAGCGGGCGACTTTAATGTCAATTACACAATAGCTAATAGGAAAACTTATGGGATAGATACTTTTTGTATGGGATAGAAGCTGAAACAACTCGTAAAAGTAAATACCAGGGTAAATGCAAAAACAAAAACCAATCTTGACCACATATATTCAAATAGTGATATTGTACGTGAAGCCAATACCCTTAATATAAACTATAGTGACCACTATCCTATTTATTTAATATTGAAGCATGAAAGAAACCAAATTGAGAAGAAAACGGTTTTGGCAAGATGTTATAAAAAATTAGATATGAATAACGTTTATAATTCACTTAGGCTTTCTGACTGGTCAACCTTTAACAATGGCTCACATATTGATACACTATGGAAGCTATTACACACTAATATAAGTAAAGCCTTGGCTAATACTGCACCCATTAGAACCATTACAGTTCCTCAAGAAAAGCAAAAATGGTTAACACCATTAGTTCAAGAAAAAATGAAACAAAGGGATAATAGTTTTAGAAAAGCTAGACATAGTAATACTGTGGCTGACTGGCTGAAAGCACATCTGAAAAGGAATGCAGTAGAAGCTGAAATTTGGCGCACAAAGAAGGGTATTATAACTGGTCTATTGAAAAATAAAAAAAATCCACAGGACTTTTAGAAGGCCATAGAGAAATTGCTACCTAAAAAGGGGAGGGCAATAAAAATAATTAAATTAAAAGATAATGATACGGGCTTAGATATTGATATTTCCAAAACAGCAGACTATATAAATGATTATTTTTCTACGATAGGGAAAGTGCTTGCTGCCAGACATCCACCAGTATTGGTCCCAGCCTTGGATGATGACCAACCTAATGACATAGATCTTCTTAGTGTACCTTTTGAAAGGGAAGACTTATTGTTGGTCTTAAAGAAACTGGACAAAACAAAATCGTCAAATATTAAACACATAAAATCGAAAATATTGTGTGAAATATTTGAAAGATTTAGTTTTTACATATTGTTTATATTTAACCTGTGCCTCAATAGATCCTATTTTCCACAGTCTTGGAAAGTGGCCACCGTATCACCTATCCCTAAAAAAGGAAATAGCAAAAAGGTGACAAACCTACGCCCTATAAGCCTATTGCCATTACCTGGTAAAAATTTTGAAAAACTAATGGCAATTAGGCTAAGGGGTTTCATGAAGGATAAAAATATTTTATGTAAAAATCAGCACGGTTTTAGACCAAAGCACTCCACCACCTCAGCCACTACCTCATACTTAAGATATATTTACGATAACATGAAACAAAACAAAAATACTTATAGCCTCTTTTTGGATTATTCTAAAGCTTTTGACACAGTATCACACCCATTATTAATAAATAAATTAAAACAATTAGGCCTTTCCAAAAAAACGTGTCTCTGGTTTAAAAGTTATTTAACTAACAGAAATCAAAAAGTATTTGCTAATAATAAACTTTCAAAGCTGAGGTGCGTGGAGTATGGAGTACCTCAAGGGTCAATATTAGGCCCTATCCTGTTTACTTTATATATTAACGAGCTACCAAAATGTGCCCCCCTATGTAAATCTTTCCTATACGCAGATGATGCTGTTTTTTCATCAGATAATCTACAAATATTATGTGACAGTGTGGATGCTATCCAAAATTGGTGTAAATTAAATCTTCTGACGATAAATATTGAAAAAACAAAATGGATGAAAATAGGTCTTTTAGAAAATATTCCAAATTTAATAACTAAAGTGGATGGTATCCCTCTGGAAAGAGTGCCAGCATATGATTATTTGGGTATCAATATTGATGAAAATTTACAGTTTCAAAAACATGAAGATACTGTATACAATAATGTAGTAGCAAAGATACATCGTTTTGCTGAAATAAGAAAATATTTAGATGAAATAGATGCATTAATATTATATAAGACCACCATATTACCTTCTATGGATTACATTGATATTGTATGGGACAGAGCCACTGTAGGTTTCTCTGAACGTTTTCAATTATTACAAAATAAAGCCTTAAGAATAGTGTATAGGGTCAAGCTAGAACCTCATCCTAGGTTTAATACAGAACAGCTCCATTTGAAGTCTAATTGTAGAAGACTTTTTGAAAGAAGAGACATACATCTTCTATCATATGCCTATACTATTAAGAATTTTGAAGAAGAAAATATTAGTTTTATTGACGTAAGAAGAGTCAATACAAGGTACAACATGGGTCTACGATACATTGAGAGGTTTTCCAGGAACCCTGTTATATATAATAGCTTTCATGAGAGAGCTATAAGGCACTGGAACAAGTTGAAATACGAGTTTACATTGGTAAATGACCTGTCGAATTTCAAAAGTAAGATAAAAAAGGAGTATCCTACCTGTTACAGGGTAGACCCACTACTGTTGTACAGATAGGTTATATATTTAAATCTATAAGTATATAGGTCTGTCACTGAAGCATTAGTGTCCTTACACTAGTGACAGATGATATAATAATATTCCATCCCCCCCCCACCCCCCACCCCCAAAAAGCAAAATATCTAATACGTCATTACACATTTTATTCTCATATATAGTATCAGTCAGGCAAAAAGAAGGACCAGACGGCAGAACGGATTTATCCGAGTCTGGGTTGTGAATGTATGTCTACGCATACTATTTCTACATGTACCTTAATAAAACTCTATAAAAAAAATGAAGAGTCAAATAAAAATGTATTGACTCTGATAGCAGTTGCATATGAAACCACCTGGTGGGGCAACCAACACTAATTTGGTACCAGTGGCAACCACAAGGCAGAGCAACTATCTATACTTTAGAATATTGTTACATGCCACACACTTTTGATTCTTTATAGATAGGTCCACTATGTCTAAATAGTGTGGTTAAGGGATGTCAATGGATAAGCTTTCCAGTTAACTTACCTGAATCAAATGTGATGACAAACTATACAATACATTCCAAGAACATCAATAGTATAGAGCTTGGTCACCATATTTGTGGGTATGGGAAATAAACATAAGGCTAGGCACTAACTGTGTGAGATACAATGTGTGGCACTGCTTACTACTTCATATAGATCTGATATTGGCATCTAATTAATTAATATGTGTATGGCCAATGGTCTGTAGCATGTAGTGTGAGGCAGATATAACTTAGCCCTTTCACACAGGGGGAAGTGGTGGACATTACAACATGTCTTGTTATTGACCTGTCTTGGGCAATAACCTCACCTACTCACTTCTCTCACAGGCCTCACCTGGCCTGCTCACTAATCATAATTTATAGACCTGTTGCCCCCACTCTACCCTGGCATAAATACACAATCCACCTGACCTGCATGCACTCATGTATTCGTTTTGACTCCCCCTTTTTCGATGGGTCAACTGCTGTTAACTCTTCAGGAATGGAGAGTCAAACTCATTTGACTCTCCTCTACAGGTGTCACGTGGAAGACAAACTGCGACTCTGGCTGTCAGAGTCGTGGTGACTCCTTTACTTTTCTCTGTGTATACTCTAATGAATAAAACTGGATCACGCCCTAAGTGTGCTGAGCAGTACTGTATAACTCAGATAAGAATGCTGATATTCCAGATAGCATATTTTTGGCAGTAATATGATTACATCCTTTACACACTGTACTATATCTTATGCTCTACCGATTTTGAAGTTTGTTGTATTTTGAATATCATTTATAAAATAAATACACATTGAAAACTCAATAGCTGTCATGAATCTAGTGACATTGATGTCATTATTATGAATGATTTTACTCTTCTCAAGGTCCAATTACATTTGTCATACGTGAATGATTGACATTTAGACTAATTCTGCTTTGCCATCAGTGTGGTAGCCCCTAGTTGACCATCACCCAAATGTCAAGTAGTCAGTTGGCTGACACCAGAGAGTATGGATCAACAGCTATGCTGTAGGTCTGAAAGAATGCACTGATGTGTTGTTCCTGGACTTTGACCACTTGACTTTGACTTTGACCTATTCCTTGTTATACTCACAATGCGATCTAGCGCTGATGCATACATAATAATGGTGTTGTCACCCACGTGATCCATGAGAATGATGTAGACACTAGAATTCATCCCATATGCTAATATTACCATTAGTGGCCTATGGTTGAAGTAATGAAAAAGGTATGTTAAACAGTAAATGATACAAAACTACTGAGCTTTGATGGTTGATATTATTCGATATTACCTAGGCATGGGCTGTCACTCGCTAAATAGTATTAATGGACAGGTCATACTGCCAATTACCAGTCACTTAATTAATACTGCCATAGAATCTGCAATAGATATCAGCAGCCCCAGACCGGGATATGAGTGCACTTTAATTAGGGTGATTTATGCTTTGGCCTTTCAGCATACATGTCATAAAGCTCTTAGACACATTGCATATATCATCGTTCCATGCCTCTAATCAGTAGTATCTTGGCTTGGCAATTAGATGATTATTAGATTAGATTAGTATGTTAGAAGTGAGAGTATAATATATGTATACCGCTATAATACAACCTCATGACCAGAATGCGAATTTAAGAAATGCTCATGGAATCAGTAGTGAGGACGGTGCCCGGGCTCTTTAAGGGCCTGTCACACTGGTGGCACTTGCTTTGCAGCATCTGCCGCACAGGTTGCCGCAGGAAAGCTCACACTGTCAGCTTTTCTGCGGCAAGCTGTGCGGCAAGTTGGCAGCAAGCTGCGACCCTGTTACACAGGCCTCTTTTGAAGGCCTAGTGTCCACTTTATCATGCCTTGGAGTGGCTGTTGCGAACTTAGAGACAGTGACATGAAATTAGGACGATTCCTTTCACCCAATCTCCAGCAATAGTCAGGCAATATGAGCAATAAAAAAGTAATAGGTGAATTCAAGTACACCTTTTGGCAACATTTCGAGGCTAGATAAAGTAACAGTTTCCAGCCATGCCAGGCACATTGCATGACAAATTAACAGGCAATGAATGAAGGTTGCATGACCATTCTTCTCTTCCGTTTTTCTTCTCCCGTTGTCCTTTTATTTGTCAGAATACTCATGTTTGAAGGCTATTTGGCTGTGTGCTAAAACTAGTCAGATTCAAATCAGTATGGTATAGGCAGTTTTCTACAAATGATACCGTCTACTATTCCAGTAGCTCAGTGACACTAGATATCCCACTATCAAACATCCCCCTGTGCAAAAACAGACATCCCCAAGTCTTCTCACCCCAAGGAAATACTCCCAGCTGAGCTACCGAGCTGTTATTACTCCCATATGCTCTATTTACCCACTACATTATCCACAGCTGGGGACTTCTGTCTGCATTAAAAGCTCATCTCTAGGCATTGCCAGAAGTAGGAGTCATGTGACCACAGCGTGAGTAGTATAGGAATGAGTTCGGTCCTGGCTACGGAAAGGTCTATAGAGTGAAAACTCCGGTGGGTTGTATCTGGCTCAGTGCAACTGTTTAAACTCAAATCTATATAAAGTGACGTCTTTGACCGGGCAGAGGGAAATAATGATATTATGCTCTACTAGCATAGTATGCTCAGTATATACATATAAGAAAATTGACTTAAAGTGGGTATATCCGATTTTTCTTCAAATTCTAAATCTTACTTAAATGTATTTCCAATAATCTAAAAGTATAATATTTAGACAAAAGAGGTCAATTCAAAGTCACAAATGGGTGTTAAAAAGTCACAAGGAGATCCAATGTCCCCCAACAATGGGCTTTTCCAGTGTATTTTTGATGGGAGGATAAAAGTGTGCACGCTTTTACTCCAAAATGACCAAAATATTGGGCAATAATATCTAATTAGAAGAAAAGTGTGAGGGATTAGAGGGTAAAGGAGCAGACAGGGAGTCAAATATATTATTAATGAATATTCTGACTCATTTTTAGAGAAATCTATTTTTTTGTCCCAAACATCGGATGTACTAACTTTAAGTTTGCTATAAATGTGTATCAATATATGGATGCACTATTTCCCCTCTTTTCGTACTAAATAGGCCTCATTCCTGCCATTAGCTGCCTGGTCAAAGACCACACCCGGTCAAAGACTACACCTGGTCAAAGACTACACCCGGTCAAAGACGTTTCGATTGTTACAAACTCATGAGACTGAGCCATCTGTATACTTTTTTACCACCACACATATTCTAAGAATGTTCTAATAATTATATGTTGTAGGTTTAGGGGGCTGATTTACTAGGTTTCACCTAGGCTATGTTGTCAGAATTAGCGTTTGTTTACATACAAGTAGGCTGTAGTCAGAAATCTAGCAGAAGAAGCAGCGTAGCAAGTATTCGCAAATGCCCTGAAGGTCCATTTTGTTAACTGATCATTTTGTCATCTAGAGTCTCACATTGCAGGTAAATCTTCTGAGTTCTGACACTTCAGAGTGCTTTAGGTGTAACAGTGCTAATCAGTCAGAGTCAGGATGAGCTTAACATGAAGGTAATCTGATATTACAGGCAATATGACACTGTATTACAGTGCCACATTGGTGTTATGCTAATACTAATGTAGGTGCTGTAAGTATAATATGTAGGTATGTAAATATAATATCTATATCTCTATCCCTCGGAATCTTGCACGTGCCCAAATTAGTAAATTTATGAGGTGTATTTATCTGTCCCTAGCTCTCTCAACCCAAAGATCAAAATCAATATTGTTCTCGCCCATTCGTAGACCACATATGAGTGGTGATAATGAGAGGATTGATGTAGGATGTTGATATACGAGTACACAACTAGTATTAGGAAGAAATAAATATGTAATTAGCCACTAAGGCACATAATTCTATTTGTAATAATATTATATTGAGTTGTAGCAAATTGAGTCAACATTAATAAGATGCTGCAGTTGAACTGCAAGTTATTAACAGGACCTGTTCCCACAGTCTCTCACTATGAATACACTGGAATACACTAATTATCAATCAATCAATCAATGGATAAGAAGGTGTAATTAGAATGCCAACCTAACCATACTCTATTATCTCGAATGAGTTGCTTGGCAAATGAACTTCTCTTTAATGCCAAACCATTCAGGGAATCCATCTTAGCACTGAATCATGTCCATTAACTTTAAAGCAGCCTGCCAGTGTTAAAATAGAAGAAGGACTCAATTAGCACTCTCTCAGTAGATACAGTATAGAAAGTGTGCTGCCGATTTGAGAAGGTCTAACAGGGCTCCCTGTGAAGAAATGGCCAACCTTTCCCACCGGGGTGCCAACCTATTACGGAGAGTATTACTATAAAGCAGAGCCTCTTTGTCCTCTCATTTTTTCAGCATACAGCCTTTCCTAGAAATGTGAGCGTGCTCGCCCTTTCTTCTGCTGCAAGAGATGAATCATAAAAAGTGATATTTTTTTATGGAAACTTATCACTATCTCGCCAGAACCGCTTATTTGTGATAGGTTGAGAGAGGGTAGACTGGAGCCCGTGCAAAGCATGTGAGAGAGGGAGGGTAAGGATGATACTACATCTTTAACTCTCAATGGCTCTTACAAGTTCAAGTAAGAGCTATCAGTACAAGTAAGGCCTTCAAATCAGTTAAGTTAACCTTAAAACTTTGACGATGGATTTTCACAACATAATACTCATCAGAAAGTCCTTGCTGAAAAGTCTTCTTTACTCTGGGAAGAACAGTTGTGATATGGACTAAGCTGGATTTTCTAACAGAAACATATGCTGAGCCAGCATACACACACAGAAAAGTGAGAGTCATTGTCGCTAAAACTACCCTCACCTGAGGGTCAGGCACTGCGTGACTCTCAGGTGAGGGTAGTTTTAGCGACAATGACTCTCACTTTTCTGAGGGCGTACACATGGCCATAGACCGCCAATGGTCTCAGTGCTGCACACTTGATTAATTTAATCAGGATTTTAGCCATCGGCACTTAAATTAGATTACTTTACCCTCGAAGCGCCTTCATCAGACCAATAGGGGACTCTAGAGTCTTAATACCCATAAAAGATGCAGCCAGGGACTTAGGGACATGTACTAATGAGGTCAGAAGGCTGGTCATGTGACAGGGGTCACAATGAAAGAGCAAAATGTAAATGGCTATAAGAATAGTGAGGTGAACTGCTTGAGCTGTGTAGAGCTTTTATCACATGCTGATATACATCTATTTTGACACATAGAAACATTAGTGTGCCTCCCATGGCATAAGGTTTTACTATATGCCATGAAATGTGATGTCAATTATGTGGTACTGAAGCTAAGCTTTTTTTCGTGCGTATCTAATTCTAAGCAGTACGGCCATGTAATAAAACATGTAAAGTGCAATGACCATGACTTCAGCTGCTACCCACCTACTTTGGCATTGGCCTCAGTCATTGCCTTGTTATTAACCTTTCCAATGATTGACCAATGGAAAGGCAAGCACTGAGGTCAGGAGACATGTCACCCTAGTGTCCACAGTAGGGCTACAGACGGTCGTAGGGTGGCTAAAGGGGTGACTCGACCAATGTCCATCCATCCCTCTGTCCACTCAATCCGTCCAAAAATTGGACAGAAAGACGTTGGTGGAAGCAAGAAATAGCCAATCCGTCCAGTTCCATCTGTCAGAATGTCCATTTTTGTTTCAAAATGTATATTTTTTGGGTGGACGGACGGACGGACGAGCGATGGTGGTGGCAGCCCTTTAGCTGGTCAGATCTGGCTGTTCGCAGAGATCCTCCTTGCATTATCCTATTTGTGCTTATGCAGTTTGTACGCAGTTCTGACGCAGTGTTATTAGTTTGATAATCTCCTTAAAACTGTGAAAAGGGATCTTGTTATACGAATTTAGGCTTTAATGACTAAGCAACTTCTAAACTTCTCTGGATAAAATGTGAAGGTTTGACTCAAAAGAGAACATAAATAGCTTTCCTTCCATTTGTCATCCCCTAATCACCCCTTTCCCAGGAGATAACTTAACTTAATAGACTTATTTCGAACAAAGTCCTTTGTTCCACTTAAATCTCCTTCAGTCAGACTGTTGAATGTCTTCTCCATAAATTAATGTACAGAGTGCTTAATCCTATCTGAAGTGGATAATATAATGACGGCTTTGTGGGCACTGTATTGAATTAGGATGAGAGAAAATAGAGGGGATCGGAGATATATTGGATTACCATGGACCTAATCCCTCCATTCCCTAATTGTGTGTCACCATCATCCCTCCTCTGTGATCCCCTTTTAATACAACCCTCTGTCCTCCCTCTGTCAACATGGTTTACCTTACTCTACCTGTTGAAAGCCCTGCTTAAAGTCCTGAATTTTGATGTTTCACTTACGACTGTTAGTCTGCCCTGATTAGCAAAGGTGTTTTCTTTTTTTTTAAATACCATGGGGAAGAATTTAGCAGAGATGAGCATTTTGATGTCAATGTTGACTGGTAATGTTTTGTACCAGACCATCTGTAATACTCTGCCTAAATCCGAACATTGAGCAGCTATTAGAATGTTAAGTGGGTAATAACTTCCCAATTTTAAGTAGTTCACATTGCACATAGCTGAGTATGCTATACATAGAGGGGGGGGGGGGGGGCAACAACTAGAAATAAAACTTCTCAAGTGTTTAAATATGGATTATCTGTTCCATCACAGAAATGACCTTTGTGGCTCAGAACGTGAGAAAGTACCTTCGGGGGGATTTTTAGTTCCAGTTTTGGCCACCTGGGGCCATCAGAATGGCAAAATAGTGAAAGATATGCCCCAAAATGATCTAGGGTACTTTTTTATGGAGAATTATTCTATATTGACTGATAACATTCTATATTTGGAATGCAAAGGGAACGTTTTCTATGGGAAATATTGGCACATATTGCACTTCATGGTTGCCATGGAAACCAT
Source organism: Harmothoe impar (assembly GCA_947462335.1). Lineage (NCBI taxonomy): Eukaryota > Metazoa > Annelida > Polychaeta > Phyllodocida > Polynoidae > Harmothoe > Harmothoe impar. Next base: position 42,299,699 of record OX381713.1, on the reverse strand, counting down.
TCCATGTTTTCTAAATGAAAAGTTTTAGTCCAAGTCTTTTAAAAATTCCATCAGCTACTCAAAACTGAAAACAGACCAAGAAAATTCCTCCAAGAACCAAATGTACACTTGATAATTACACTTATTTAGGCCAAAAAAAAAATTTGTTTCAGGTAACATGGGCAGAAAATGTAGGGTCGGTAGGTCGGATTTTTTTCTTTTTTCTTTTTTTTTTTTAATTTCTTCAAAATTGCATAAAAGAAACGTAGGGTCGGCCCTGTTTTGATAGGGTCGGTCGGGTGACCTGAAACAAACCTTCTTTTTTTTGGCCTTTGCGTAATTTTTTGGAAATCTGACATTAATCAATATCATGATTTTTGGTGGTTATTATGGGACACAGTGCATTTAGAGCTTATTCATCATTTTCAGTTATGAGTTACAACTGATGTTCGAGATATGATTCCCACAAAACTACCAGGAGTGTCTTATGATATCTCATTTTAAAGATCATGACACCAACTTTAATCATCAATTCCCCCCTGAATACCCCTTTTCATTTGCCTGGTCACTTCAGGATCGGAAATATTCTTCCCTCAGATAAGATTAATATCAAAACAAATATGTTACGCAAATTCCTTGTTCCACTCGTTATATATCTAGAATAACACGTACCTGCAATTATACCATGGCATAATCTGCTAAGGCTACATTAAATTTTGTTCAAAACTTTGAGAGATAATTGCATGCTTGAGTTGCAAGCTTTATCTAAACGTTTATTCAGCATGTGATTCAGCATGTGGTTGCCATCCCAATCACTATACTACCAAGCAAGTGTTCTCAAGGATTGGCCTTAGGGGACATAGCTAGAGACACCCACTGCAGGTGATAGTCTGCTTAACCCTCTAATGGTGGCATAGTGCTTTAATGCATTATGGCCTTGATCCTTATGATGCATATATTCAGGCCTAGCAACTTTACTCCCGGGGGATGCATTCATTGTCAGCACGGTGTATAAATGCACTGACGTCAATGTCAATTGCAAAGGCTGCATTCATACATCCTGGCGATAAAAGCCATGATGTATTAAAGGACTATGCCATCCTTAGAAGGTTAATTAACAGCGATCTACCCTTACAGAAGGATCAGAGAGATAAGAGTGATAACTATCTGAAGAGACATCGGATGATCGTTTCCTCCAGACCTGTCATATCACCAATGGGAGGGAGGGCTAGGTTTACAAACTATTAGCCGGCATCCATAAAATAAACTCCGTATCCCAATATTAAATAATTAGTCGGCAAGCAAACTTTTGTGGACACTCTCTGCGGCCCATCAGTGAGGGGTGATGGAGCATGCCATTCAGAAAAAGATCGGCGGCTATCAGAGGGAAGTAATAGACTGATAAATGACTTCACTGTCTGGTCCCAATAGCAAGCACCATCTACCCCTTTGAGGGCCCCATAGTGCTTTAGTGTACCATTTGTCTGCACAGCGCATGGATGATACAGGCCTCGCCAGTCTACTTATTAACACTGCAGTAATGCATCATGCATCTCCACAGTGTTGGTACAATGCTGAAGGGTATGGTTTGATGCTTGTATGCAGTGTTGGTGAGTTATTCATCAACATAGGGCATGGCATATTAAAGCACTATGCAGCTATTAAGGGATTAGCCTTACTGCTGCCTGAGCCCCCCTGGGTAGAGAACTCATTACGACTGGAGGTCTGGCTCAGTGCCCACAGATGATAGTGTAATCCGTCATAACCCTTTGGTGGCCTCAGATTAGGCAGTGGATTACCTTTGAGGCTGAACGATGCTAAATTAGGCCCATGACGTATTTGGGATGTAATTGGAAGAGGCAAGAGGTGATTTCCCTATCTAGATGTAAGTTGGGATGGTAGAAAAAAAGTAGGAACTATTACCCTTAAAACATTGCAGGCTATCATCTTATCTCACTTTATATAACTAAAAGACGATATCTGTGGGCCCGTATTTCACTGATTGAATTGACATCAGCTTGACTTTTTAAGGACTGGAAATGAATGTAATTTGCATATGTCACCATGATACACCAAAGTTGCACTGCCCATTACCACACCAGCATTACATCACTACAGCATACACTGCCTTCAGGAATGTACCAAGGTCGTAGATTTGGCATCACACATTTATATCAATGCAGCGTTCTTGCAGTAGTTATTGCCAGGACAGGGCCTCATTCTAAAAAAGGACATTATGGCATTCCAATACTATGCTGTCCTTAAAGGATTACTTATCGTGTTAATCTTAATCACATGGAAGTATAATTGATCTGTGGAATTATAGCTAATTGTGTCAATGAAATTCCAATCAGTGTTCCACAGAGGTACAGTTAATGACTAGTCAGTCTTATGAAACCCAATAACCGATCATTAATTAAACCTGAATCTGACCTTGGTATCAATATCAGACAGATTAGGTTCAATCAATGTAATCAAATTACTAATCTCAGGAAGCAGTGATTAGTTAACTCTTGCACACAGGAATATATCATCCTCACAATACTAGGCCTATTAAAGTGTGGTACACATTAGAATATATTCAACTGTGTGTACCTACACTAACTAGTTGCAAATGTGAATAGGGCTGAATTTTGAAATGTAACTCATTCTTTTGTGTATTTCGCCCTGATTGAAACATGTATAATTATGTACACGAAAGTAGCTTAGTAACAGGCAATCATTACATGCTGCTAATCATTGACTATCATTGATATATACCTGCATTGTACATTACTAAAATATTCTGCACATACTGTTTATTTCAGAATGTCCATTGATTCAAAAGCCTAAATTCATATGTGATTCTCCTAAAAATAAGATATTTACCTTTCTCCAGGGTGCCTTTATTACACGATTTTATATTCAGCTCCAGAGGTACATTAAATTGCACTTTATTAGGTTGCAGCCCTTGTGTGTATCACCCATGAAAGGCTGCGTTTATGCACCAAATTAAGAGACAAAATTGCACAGTGCATCAAAGCGGACCATTTTGCTCTGTCAAAGTTTGCTTAGTACTCTCACCTTTTTACATTTGCATTTAATAGTTAACGGGTCATGACAGCATTTTTTTCTCATAATTTGGTGGGAGATAATCCACATAGTTATTATAGAACTATATATAAAAAAGTGCTCTGTGTGTTTTTACTGCTCATTTAAGAAGTTCAATAGTGAAGATGTGTGAAGATGTGCTGCGAGATGAAGGGAACTAATCCTATTATTCTCTTTTCTCTTCCTCAGCTGTCCTGGTCACGTCCTCCACAGACTGGTATGTCTCCTGGACAGGAAGTGACGACACCGACTGCGGACGTCTGCCAACCACGTCATGTCGGACGCTGACTCACGTCGCCAAACACGTCACGTCAGGTGACGTCATCAAAGTGGATGGCGGGCGTCCTGATGTCACCTACGATGGCTGTGCGGCGCCAGATGCCGATACAGAGCTGCAAGGCCTTCTGCGGGTGCCAGTCTCTATACGCGGCTATGGTGGGGGTTACCCCGTCATTGGTTGCTATGGAGCCCCTGGGAGTGACTATGGCCACATCTTCCTCCACGGCTCCAAGGCACAACTACCAGGGGTTATCATGGCAGAGGTCATCTTTGAGAACATGGTCATCGATTTCAAGGATGTAAGTCTGATAGTGCGCAATTCTACATTCAGGGATGTGTCCATACGGACTTCTTCCACGTGTAGTAGTGTGCGAGTCATCTATGACTCATCCACCTTCATGAAGACTCGTGGATGCCGGGATGCCCACATGTGTGATCGAGTGGGCGACCACATGATATTCTGCAGAGAGGCCTCAGCGGTGCTGGTTGATTCCCAGTTCTTTGATACCAAAGTTAATGTGCAGGCGACTCATAGTGCAGATGTAGTCAGCAGGGACTGTGTGTTCTCCAAGAAACTAAGTGAAGAGAGTGGGTGTGGGGGTCTCAATGCCACTCTACCCATGCGCAATGGCTCACTCCATGTCTCTGGTTGTCACTTCTACAATCAGATTCACAATGATGCCATTCTAAGTGCCATTAATATCGAGGCTGCTTCTTTACGAGTAGAATCTCTTGGTGCAACAGCTTTTAATGAGACCTTTGCCTATGTGAATATCGAGGATTGCGTGTTTGTTGGTAATGAAAGGGCAGTGAGTATATCCCGACCTTTCACTAGTGTGCAGATCAAAAGATGCATCTTCAAGGAGAACAGTGCCATGCACGCTGCAGCGGGCCTCAGGATAGCTATGGCCTATCAAGCCACGGCCCTCATCAGGGACTGCACCTTCATTGGTAACTCAGCAGGCACCACCACCCACAAGAAGATCCCAGGGAGGTTTGACGTCGAGGCGGACCAGGTGAGGGTAAACAGTAAGCAGTACAAGGGGGTGATCAGCCTGGTGGGTAAGGGTGGTGCCGTGCGGATACAGAAGGGGGACGTTGTCTTTGTGAACTGTACCTTTAAGAATAACACTGCTCGACTACTGGGTGGTGCTGTGTTTGTGGACAGAAAGAGTCGGGTGACCCTCCTCGCCTGCCACTTTGAGAACACAGACGTTGGAGTGCATTCTACTCAGGGAGATATCCTGTACTCTAACGGAGATGCTAAGGTTAGGAACTGTACAGTCCTTGTAAAAAGTGCACAGGACCATGTGACAGTGCTGAGGCATAGCGGTGACCACTGGTCAATGAATGTTGAATCACTCTGGTTTCAGTGCCCAGTCGGTCATCGCCTGTTAATGATCAACACAACTTCACATCGCATCGTACATGACGTTGGCCTCAAGCGTTCACACAAACTTGACCAGCTCTCCTACTACTGCCAGACCTGTGGTCAGAACCAGTACAGCATGGACTATGGATCCATCAACTACACCCTCATGAACAACTCCACTGAGTACTTCACTCTCCTCATCAATGGACGAGAACCCTTCAAATCACACTCGGTGAACTTTGAGTACGGAAACATCACCTGCCATGAGTGTCCTTATGGTGCAGCATGTGAACATGGTATCCGCTCAGTTCCAAACTTCTGGGGGTATGTAGACGGTGGTTACGCCTACTTCCAGCACTGTCCCCCAGACTACTGCTGCTCTGATAACAAGTGTGCCATTAACGCCTGTGCTGAACACAGGACAGGACGGCTCTGTGGCCAATGTGAGGCCGGGTACTCCGAGGCCATGTTCTCCTCCAAGTGTGTCCCCGACGAAAGCTGCCACCAGCATTGGATTTGGCCCCTGACGATGAGCATGGGAATCCTATATGGGCTCTTCCTCATATTTCAAAATGATATCCGCTGCTTTTTGTTCTCATGGCCTACAAAATACTCAAGGAAATACTTATGTTCTTGCTCCACTCGTCTTTGTAATTTCCAATTCAAAAAGAAGGAGGTGGAGGAAGGGCTTGTCATGAACCTCCACCAAGAGGCTCCTAATGGCGCATGCCCAGTGGTCGACCAATCAGGGGAGAGCTCACAGAAAGAGCAGGGAATCACTAAAGCACCTATTCCTGCTGTGGTGAAAAAGGAGAAAGGTGGAGGAGGTGGATGTTTGATTATTCTTTTCTACTATTTCCAGGATGCACTTTTGTTACATGTGGATACAGTATATACCCGCACAGCCAGCAAAGTTCAGAAGCAGCTTAAATCTTTGCTTCTTGGGCTATTCCGATTCCGGCTAGACTTTTATCAATTCCTTGATGATGTTTGTCCATTCTCCGGACTGCGTCCAGTGACAAAGGAATTTGTAAAGACTTTGTTTGTGCCTTATATGCTTTGCCTATTTGGGTCATTCTACTTGCTGTACAAATGGACACGGGTTCTCAAAGTCAAGAGAGCGCCTATACGGGGAGCAGAACATTATGATTCACAAGATCGAGATAAACCATTTTCCATCAAGCTCAGTGCTGGCTTCATTCTGGCCTTCTTGTTCACATATCAGAAACTAGCCACATCGGTGTTCACCTTGCTGAACTGTGTGCCTGTAGGGAACGAAAGTGTCCTCTTCATCGATGGCTCCTATACGTGTTTTCAGTTGTGGCAATATGGTGTCATGGCCTATGCCTTCTCCTGTGTGCTTCCCTTCAGTATCATCCTCATGGTTGGACCTCCTCTACTGAAACACAAACTTATCTCTCTCTCAAGTTTCTTCTTTGGCTGCATGCTACCATTACCTGCACTGCTTATTTGGGCCTTAACATGTAGACGAGCAAAGCGGAAGAAAAAACCAGGCCCATTGAGTCCAGAGACTCAAACCGTTTACGAAATACTCCAAGGACCATTCAAGGACTCTGAGTCAACTCATCCACTAGGGCAGTTGTGCTGGAGTGGTGTACTGATAGGGCGGCGTGTGATCCTCTTCCTGTGCTTTACCTTCATTAACAGTGTGCTAATTAGACTGCTGTGCATGCTGGCTGTGTGCTTTATCATCTTACTACACCACATCTATGTACAGCCATACAAGGGCTCACAGGGGAATCTAGCCGGGGCGCTCTCTGCCGCTGCACTTCTTATTGTGGGTGGGATCAACCTGCTCCGGGCTGGCTTTGAATCAGCCGAGTATGTGCCACAAGGACCTAACCGCTCGCTTATGGAGATTTTTGAGGAGATAGAGAATGTCCTCCTGCTGTGGTTACCCTTGGTAGGAATGAGTCTCATTGCTTTGGTACTAGTCCTCAAACTAACGTGCCTCTTCTTTGACAAATGCCAGAAGCTGTGCGCCAGTGAGGTTCCTCATAGTGCCTCAGACGACATACCTGGCACTTAGTAACCTGTTATAAACACTTTATGTCACTGCCTGCATTTTTGCATTTAAGTAAATTAAATATGCTTAAAGGAACACTATAAGCATATTTGATTAGATTAAATGCCACTTAAATTCACTTTTATGCAGTTATGACCTTTCTTGGATATTTACATAGCATTGCTGAACTTAAATCTGCTTACAAATGTTATGGAATGACTGAACCACCTTAGTACTGCCTTCAGAGGTTTAGTTTACACTAGCTACGAAAGTGTGTGAGTGCCAGTTGCTTCTAGAGTCTGCTGCGTATCTATAATTGCCTTTCTGTAAGGCCACTCAAAAAGCACTGAGAAATATGAGCAAAACTAGTTGTGAAAGATTGTGTTATATTAGGTCAAGTGTATTACTGACACCATGAACTCTAACTATGATTTACATAAATGTGGTGGTCTCTATAATAAATCCCCAAACACATTTTTTGCGTTAGGTACAGGGATGAGTAGTTATGGTATTTTGGTTGTATTAATTGAAGGTGAAGTTGAAGTGAATTCTGCCATTTAATAACATGCTCATAATCTTACAGTGACGGGTTACATTACATTTCTGGTTCTAAGCGTGTTCTGACATCTCGCCTGACTAACAAAGTTAAATACATGTTCTTAAGTTAGTCCTGCATAACATTTTGAATTAATACATTTTACACACAGAGCTGTGAAAAATTGTGTATTTGCATCAACTGCCAGTGTCTCGTTGAAAGTTAATAGCATTATTATGTTACATTATTTCTAGAGGTATATGGTGTTTCTTTTATCAATTATCAGTGATAACATTTCTGCACCATTCTAAATGACATCAAAGTGTGAATGCCACCTTGAGTCGTGGTTTCTATATTGTTTCTTGAGTTATCAACTAAATTGTTAACATGTCATATTTAATGTATAGACATTATTTCTAAATTTGTGTAGTCGTTAGGGTCCTTGACCGTAACTAGCCAGGACTGCAATCATTCATCTTGATGATAAGAGGCATCATACAACTAAGCACTTTATGGTTTTTAAGGGGTTAAGAACTGGTTATGTCAAATCCTAAACCAATTCAGGGAGTAAAAGAGGATTGGTGTAACATAATTACAATCATTATTCATTCTAAGTGAGTGACAAAGTTCAAAGGCGGGTATTAAAGTCATTAGTGTCGTTGTACCTAATATATAGTAATGATATCTCACGCCCAATATAATTGTAGCACCATACCATGTTTGAATATCATGATCTATAATGCCATGACATTATTGATTTAATTGTGTCACTTTGATTTTACATCGTAAACCATACAATGTATTTTAGGATGTGTCAATCATTCCTGTTAGATTCAGTCTGT